>JANVCC010000185.1:7417135-7722612 GCA_025345505.1 Todiramphus chloris collaris
TGTGGGGGTGGGGTTTTTTTTTTGTGGTGTTTTTGTTTGTTTGTTTGTTTTGTTTTGTGTTGTTTTGCCTTGTTTTGTTTCGTTATTAAATCCTTCCTTATATTCTGTTCTAACTGCAGTCTCTTCCCACATGGATATCTTTGATTCCCAATATAACTTCTAATTAGCTTTAACCCTCCACCCACCAGACTGCCTTGCTGGTTTAGTTAACTCCTTAACAAGTTGTTAACCTCTTGTAAAATAATACACTCTTTTCTGCCTGGCATGGCAATGCTGAAATCTCAGTGTGAAGCCTTTTTTACATAGCCACCCTTGCATTTCATAGCAACCAAAAATTGACAATCACATTTATACGATAATATGCATCTCACTTATACAAGTAGCTCATTAATAGCTCTTAATTGCGACTAGACTCAGCGGCTAAGCAACCGCTTTGAGAAGATAATGGGTGTGAGGTGAGTGACCCCTGCTCAGTCTTTGAGGGATTTCATAGTACCTGGATGTTCAGAACAGCCTAGGGAAATTAGACACGAAATAGCTACTGCATTTCACTGAGAATGGGATACTTTGTCTGGCTTAGAAAAAGAAAATTCTCAACTTTAATATTCCTAGATTTTAATTTGTGATCTGAAAGTCAAGGCTAATGCTTCTTTTCCTAATTTAGAGGTTCATGGATCCCTGAAGGTCTGTGAATTATGTAGATGCTAATTTAGTTGGGGATAGTAAAGTACTGTCTGAAAGCCCAGGACATGTGTAAGCAAAGACTGTGTCCTCTATATTAGCTCAAAAGTACAGGGCTAAAGAAAAGCTTTGGAACCCGGCCCCTCTTCACACTGGAGCCCATAGCTGAAGAGTATCCCTCGACTTCAGAAGCCATCTTTCTGGAAAATGCTGCCCTGATCCTCACCTGTACTGGTTTATGCTGATGTGCACCAGAACAGTATTTGTCTCTCTGTGCCTAAATACGTTAGAGGATTGTCAGACAATGAGAACAGACAGGAGAGGTTTTGCCCTCTTTCCTGTGAACATTTTTGAAGGGAAGTTGTCTCAAGAAAACCCTGACGTTTATGCTAAGGGCTGTCATGGAATTGTTTCTAGAGAAATCCAAAGGAGGATGAGAGAGCATCCTCCTCTGGGGGGGAGAACACAGAGCTTGCCCTGGGAGAGAACCCTGGAAAAGCATCACAGACAAGTGATGTTTATGGTCCTGAAAGAAACTGGGAGTGAGTTGCCTGGCTGGAGGATGGAGGCCTTGGAGTTACCCCTCCTTGAGCTAGTCATTCAAGGAGACTGCCATGCCAGGCTAGTGTTGGCTGGGGCAGGAAAGAGGACTTGGCAGCCCAATGTCCCAACACAATGATATTCTCCAGCAGGAGAGCAGCAGCACCCAAGCAACTGAGAGCCACCCATCCACCCACCAATGTTTAATTAAGGTAAAAACTCTGCTCTCCAAATGGAGCCGTTTGGCAACACAGTCACTGCGGGGGGCTCTGAGTAGCAGGTGATGTGCAATCCAAGCAGTGAGTCAGGCAGGACACCACAGGGGTTGAGAAGGTGGGGTTGGTGATTCAGTGTTAACAAATCTCTCCCTGGCAGGAGCAGGTTGTAACACCCAGACCAACCTTTGGCATAGCCCAAAAATACGTTTATGCAGTTTAATTTAAGTGACAGGCTGTGGGAGGGCTGGTGACCTCAACCCCTCATTCTGATAGCAGAATATGTTTACAAAAATTAAGGTTATCGATTGCAGTGATTCTTTTCAATCGGCCTATTAATGCTCGTTTTATGTAACAGGACAAATAGATCACAGTGTAAAGTCTTTGAAAATCCCCTGTGAAAGCTGTAATAATGCTTTAATGTATTAATCCCCTTAATCCTGTCAGACTCCCAAAGAATTTCTGTAAAGGCTGACAGGAAATCTCAATACTAACAGCAGAACCAGCAGCAGACACTTCTCAATAGGTGGTTTTAAACTGTTTGTCAGTCTTCTGGCTCTAAAATACTCCTCATCTGAGGTTGAAGAGCACCACAGTTTGTGAAATACAGGAGAGATTTTAGGCAGTTTTGTGGGTTGGACTGTCCTTTAATTTACATCACGTTAAATCAAAACTACTGCTGGATGTTGCTGCAAGGGTGAGGATCAGCATTTTTGCACCCTCTTTTTCTGTATCTGCCTCCTTTTTGCTGTGCTTCGTGTGCTCGCACTTTGCTCTCGTCATCTTTCTTTGTTCTTTGCCAAGCATTTGTACACTCCACCACTTTCCAGGCGGGATGGTGATATACACTTTTGTCTCCTGGGCTCTAATTGCATTGCATGCTCCTGTGGCTTCGACATGCTCTGCAAGCAGGCTGGGGATGCTGGTTCTTGGGGGGTTCCAGGATATAACCAGAATGCCCACGTATCTCTTTGCTCAGGTGCTCGAATGTAAAGAATAACTTTGAAAAGAGAAAAATCAGATGGTGCCATGTTAGCAGTATAATGGCAGTGTTTCTTTGAAAGGTGGCACCTCCAATTTCAGGCATGTTCTTAGCAGTCTATAATTTAGATGGAGCTGAAGTGTTCAGTCTGTAGGACTTTTATTTTTCTTCCTTCATCTTTTCTTTAACTAGTAAAGAAAATGACATTCTGTGTAAAATGTAATAACCAATAATGAATCCTTTAAAGTACAACATTATCTTTTCAGCACACATTTCCCCTGCACCTCTCCTAATTATTTGATTAAATATGTGCCTTAGCGGGTCTAGTGTTTACTGGAGTGATCAGGATGAATTCATTTTCCTTGTAGTGAATAGAAGATAGTGTATTTGGGGATCCTGTGCAGCTACGTGCCTTTGTGATATGGGAGGGAAAAAACAAAACAATGACAGCTATACGGGATCAGTACAGCCCATGTATTAACTCCAAGCCTGCTTTTGATTTCATTTACAGGAGTGCCAATGGATAGTAATTTCAATAAATCAGCAGACTTGCTCTGAACATAAAATCAGAACCTACGTGCTCCTCCCAGCAATCTCTAGCATGGCTGGAGTCTCAGCATCTTCCTGGCCAGCTGGTTTAGAAACAGATCTTTCTGTTCCAGGTAAAAGCAGTGGAAGGTGAAGTCTTCTCTCAGCATTCACGTGCTGAGCAAAAAGCCCTTCGCCCTGAGTGCAGCTTTCCTGATGAAGCAGTGATGAAAGAAGAGAAGGTAACTCCTTCTGGAGTCACAAACAGAAAAAATGGGCAAACTTTGTATTCACAAATCAGAATCCACTGATCCTTGATCTTTGTATTGCTCTTCTCTCCTGACATGTATCTGTATCTTCTTTGGTCTGGACTCCTCACCTGGACACAAAACTCTTGATGTGCTTCACGTGGGAACTCCCATGATGAACAACGGAAAACTGCCAAGAAATGAAATTTCACTGCTCTGGGGGAAATGCAGAACACCCACTGAGCATACCCCACACAGGAGAATGAAAACACAATGAAGGCAGAGTAGAGATGCCTGTGAAGCCCTGTACATCATTTATTAATCTCTGTTTTAGTGTACATGATGTGCAAAAATGTACAGTTTAGAGGTTTTCATGTAAAGATCAATGTTTTCCCTGGGTAGGCAGAATAATTATTTTCTGACAAACTTAAACTCTGAGTCACCACCAGAATACAGAGCTGCGTTCCTCGAAGGATACACCTGACGGGATCTCCAGCAGGAGAGCTCTCTGGATGCTCCAGGATGAGGCTGGGTGTGGTGTGTGGCTCCCCACCCTTCCCAGCAGATACGATGGCTTAGCCTGACTCATGCATTTTCCACTTTATCCTGTGCACTGATAGTTTATTTGAGCTACTTTTTCAAGAACAGGATACAAGATTTTCTCACTTAATGCCTTGGCAATGGCCTCTTGTACTTTTTGGTTTTTTCACTAGTACCAGATGCTGTGCCAAGAAAAACCTAATGCTCATCCAGGAAGGATTAACTAGGTATCATAGCAGTATCTGTCAGTTTATCCACAGAAGAATGGAAATAGTTTCCTTTTGTGTAACACAGTTCAGAGAATATATCACCTTAACTTTTATGTTGAGACTGTTTGTAGTCCAGAGATAAGTCTTTGCAAGAAAATCGATAATAATTCATGCATGCACAACTCACATCAGCTTCCACAGGACATTAGGTTTTGTATTAACATAACTGAAAATTGGAAAGTTCCTTTTTCAATAGAGATAACTACTGTTAAGTGCTTTTTTTTTTACATGTGTGTGGGAGTCCCACATGAGGAGGCAGACGATAAAATATAGCTTTGTAGGTGTGTTGTTTCATACAAGCTTTGCATTGCAAGTGTTTCCGAAAGAGAGCATCAGAAATTCCTGACACATGAGAGTAGCTTCATTAGAGACACCCAGAGACGTAGACTTCACCGAGAGAATTGTAAATGACCAATTTGTCATTTCTTTACCTGTTGATCAAATGAGGATGAGAAATAAGGGAATTCGTAGGTCTGGGACTGAAAAGGAAGGAATGTCTCTTTGGGTCCATAAAATAGCTCTCTAATTAGTTGGGGAATGTCAACAGAACAGAGAACTTCACGAACAGCAATCCAAGAGAGAGTAAATATCATATAAAACATAGGCAGGGTTGGCCTGGGGATTATAGATTCCCCCAACTGTTTTAAGTGGTACCTCTACTCTGTTACTGATGCTTGTATTCACTGTCCTGCCAAAGAATGAAATAAATTATACTTGTGGTTAAAAGGATAAAAGATAAAATATGGACTCATTCACTGTTTTGTGATGGGTTTAAAATCTAGGCCAGGTTTGCAATGATCTGTGACAGGTCAGTTTTGTAGCTTAGGTTTATTATGCTGAAAATCTGCACTGTGAGGCATATTCCGACATAAAAGAAAAGCACTGCTCCAGCCAGAATTGAAACCAAAGAAAAATAAGCTTTCTATCAGTAAATGTTCATGCTTTCCTACTGTAAGATATAAAAATAAATAAAGCAACCCATCAAGGTTCCCTTTAAGGTATAGAGTCAAGCATAGCTACTAGTCCCAGTTTTGTGCTCCTTCCCTCTGAGGAGTGCTGAGGTTTGAGAAGTGGAAGTGGCAGTCCTCTGATCAGAGTCAGCCCATGGACCAGGTTCACCACAGACCTGTCAAACCCACCTGGCACACCATGTGAGATGGTGGGGTTTACATCACATCTCTCCCTAGGAGAGCTCGAGCTGATGCTCAGAGTTTGCATTCAGCTCATATTGCTGGAAAAAAACCCAGTATATATTCTCTGGCAATGCCCAGGGCTGCACACAGACACCTTGTGATGCCTTTGACGTGCAGGGGCAAGTAACAGCTCTGTCACTCCCCAGCGTGTAAGCTCAGTAGGTGCCACCCTGCATCACAGAATCATAGAATTGTCAGGGTTGGAAGGGACCTTAAAGCTCACCCCGTTCCAACCCCCGTGCCATGGGCAGGGACACCTCCCACTAGAGCAGGGTGCTCACAGCCCCAGCCAGCCTGGGCTTGAACACTTCCAAGGATGGGGCTTCCACCCCCTCTCTGGGCAACCTGTGCCAGTGTCTCACCACCCTCATGGGGAAGAAATTTTTCCTAATATCCAACCTGAATCGACCTATCTCTGGTTTTAATCCATTCCCTCTGGTCTCACACCTGCCCACCTTCTCCCTCCCCAGGTAATGCCACTCTCACCTGCAACCATGAATTCCCGGTAAGCTTGTGGGAAATTTGTTGGTATTTGTTTGGAAAAGCAGTTGATGGCTGGTTGAATGTGAGCCAGCCTTAGGGTCCTGTGCTTGTCTTCATGCACAGATATGAGGGCGTCAGTGTTTAATTTCTTTGGAGAGGGTTTCAACCCACTGCTGGGTAAGTATTAGATGAGGTTTATCTATTTTATCAAATAATGAAAAATCAGAACACTCTGGAATCTGCTGTTGACCTGACTGGCACAACTTATTGCTCTCTGAGCTCTTCTTATTGATGGAAAATCTAAATCAGAAAAGCTGTTGTCTTGCTTGGCATGAACTGACTCATTTGTCATCATTCTCACCAGGGAAACCAGCAACTGAACTGGCTGTCAGGATTGAGCTCTTACAAGCAGCCTCACTAAACTGGAATTGTTGAACACGTGGGGGAAACTTCTTAGAAATATTGCCTCTGGTGTTCAGCTGATTGCCAGGCTGTGACTCTTCAGAAGTGGCTCATGAGAGAGTTGATCTCACACTTCATGTTTGTAGCAGGAGACACACTGGAAGTGTCTGATCTGAGGAATCTACAACCCTGAAATTTAGGTTCTTCATGGAGAGATACCAAATCCTCCATGAAAAAACCCCAAACATTACCCGTATCTTGTATTCCTTTTGAAAATCCTGGCTGTGGATTTTCACTCTGACATAGATTCACAAGCCCCACAGTTACTCGACTGAAAATGAAAGAAAACCCTACTCATGAAATCATACGATCCTTCAATGGGAAAATATTTATGCTAGAGAGATGATCAGCTCTGTGGTATATTTACATTATATTATAGAAACATGCATGTGGGGATATATATTTACTCCAGTAATCATATGCTCCATAGTGCTCTGAGAAGAAAAAACATGCCAAGAATAATTCAAATAAATATTAAGGCCTTGACATAACTAGTGTTGCAGTGATGTAGTTTTCTAAGTGCAAAAATTTTCCCAGCTCTTTAGTATGTCATGAAGGAATAATGAATGCAAATGCTGTTGACGATAGTCATTAAAATTCTGCAAATGAAAAATGACTCACCCCTCCGTTAATTCCAGCCCATTGCATAGAGAACCTGTGAAAGCCTTTGTCAGTGACACTGTTAGCTTTGGAAAATGAGAAGGTTCTTGAGTAGCTTTCCTGTTCCTGGGAAATTTCATCCTTGTATGGTAGCAACTTTTCTGACTGCCAAAATGATGAAAGCCATTTAACCACCTTAGACGTGTGAAATGGCTCCAAAAATAACGGCTGAATGTGACAGTGAGGCTGGGATGTGGTATGAAAGGGTCAGTGACGACGCTGATCATTATGATTAAGAAAGGAATATTACCTATGTTCGTGAGGGAATTTGGGGCTCCATTGTGCTGACTTCTAAATAAAATTACTTTGGAGGGCTTGTAATATAAATAGGAAAGACTGACAAAAGATGAGAACTATTTTAGGGACAGAGAATTGAAAAAGTGAAGTATTCTTATTAATCCTGAAGCACACGGAAGCCCTGCTGACAGACCAGGACCTCACTGTGGTGCACGCTCTGTCAGCAGGGAATATCCGTCAGACGGTGGGGCCGTGGGGTCATCCTTGTGCGAGTCCTCAAGGTCCAAGAGAAAAGAGAACATTTGGGAGCCTTTCTTTGGCACTGCCCTCGGAGCAACGCGTCTTTACTGCCTGTAGGATGTTTCTTGGTAGCTGTGGTGGTATAAAGAGACCAGAAATGGGAGGCAAAGTTGGCTGAAAACAGCAGTAGGAATAATTTGTCTTTGACAGAGCTGAAGTCCTTCATTTTCATTTAATTGGATAACGTGAGCTACAACCTTGCGATTTGCTAATTTGTTGCACTGGAATATGATTAGAAGATGTTTTGAGACTGGGTGATGAGGAATTTTAATAAGACGTTTCTGAGGTGGGGCTGTTCCGACACCAAGGATTTTGTTACAGTATTTTCAGCTCATTGTGACTCTAATGATGTTACAAATGTGGAAGTGAGATAAATATAAATGAATTGCTATTGAACCAATCCAACGAGAAACTTTTAGAGTGTTGTGGGACATATGTAAATGAATATGTAAATTAAATGGTTTGGGTTATAAAAGGACATGTCTGAGGAATGGCTCTTTGGAGGTTCTTTGGATCAGCATCAAGGATGCTGATCATTTGGAGCTTTTACATATGTTAATCATCTTGTTCTTCCAGACCAAAAAGGCTATGAATATAAAAGTGCTAACAGCCTATTACCAAGTTGTTTGTGAGAGTCCTTATAATAGAAACGCTAACTGTATAGCTTAATTTCTACTTAAATAAACCTGCAGCTTTCTGTGATAACTGGAGTGTGATTGGTTGGAATCGGATCTATCTAAAAAAAATCAGTGTAATTAGGCTGCCTTATCTTATCTCCGTTTAGTCTGACAGTCAACAACCAGTTTGAAATGGAAATAAGTTGTTTTAGGGGTGATAGATAGGAAGCAGCTAAGGGATGGTAACAGAGGAAAGCATGACAGGGACAGAGCAGTGGGGAGGGACAATGGTGTTTGTAACAGGGTTCTGAATGAACAGGGATTGCCTGGACTGCAGCTTTCCAAGCCAAAAGGAAAGCGTCAATCCAGATACAAGATGAAGAGAGGACTTGCCTCGTTTGGCTGTGGTCAGAGAATGGCTCAGTGTAGGATGAACATTTGTAAGGCTTTCTACAAGTACACGACGATCTCAAAACTCTCAGAGTTTTCCTTAGATAATCACTTTTCTTGTGATTGTTTGTGTAAGACTCCAATCAAGTCTTATAATGACAATGCCTCTCAGTTGCCCTTTGCAGCAGCTCTCCTCATAGCTGCTGGTGGGTTGCTGAGCTCTTCCTGCATTTGGCTGGCTGCTGGTGAGTGCCAACCTATTTCTTTGTGAATCTCACATCTTTGGGAACTTTCAGCATTCCTGGGCATGTGTCTTATGCAAAACTGTAGTCTCCACATACCATGTCTCCTACCAACGTGGCATGTTTTATCCAGTGCCCTGTGTGGTGATGCTACCTGGCCATTGCAATCAATCAGCATTGCCAGTGCTCACACACGCTGGTTTGTGGGGAAAGATTTTGTGGCCTTGGTGTCTATTTCTGGGTCCCTCTGGTCACAGATGCCTGTGACTGCAGGACAGGCTATTTAGCAAAGTCCAACTGGATGCCCTGCTCTCCCGATGTTTCCTTAAATACAAGTTGTGATGGGTCCCAATGGAAGAATGCATCTCAGTTAGCTTTTGGCCTCTAACTCCTTGCTCACAACAAGCAAAGTCCAGCAGCAGCAGGGCTCCAGGACTATGGGGAATGCAGACTTGCTTTTTGCCATTCCAGTTCCCAAGGGAGTGTTTACTCTTATCATTGGGGTTTTTTTGGCACCCTACTGAGAAGGTTTGCTCTTAGACCCGTTGGTCATAATTGGTGGGAAAAGAAACTCAAGTTTTTCCCAGTTGGAAATAACTGAGGCAGTGAGGAAATCAGTGATGTCACTGATATTTCCATAAAAATGGGGTTTTCTTCTTTAGTCTTTTGAGGAGCACTGCTCCCCCAAGCTTGGCTTTTTGAAGTAATAACATCTAATCTAATTTCTGATGTATTTAACTGAAATCTAATTTCCATTTTTGTGTCCTGTAAAGAGCAACTGGCTCTGGGGATCCCTGATAAAGCTGTAGGAGGGACCCTCCTGCTTCCATATGCAAGGAACTAATCAATCTGCTGCCAGGAGTTTGCATTAATATCTGTGGTGATTGCAGCTCACGTATAATGAAGACAAATCCCGTTCTGGCTAAAGATCAATAATTCAAGGGGGGAAAGGGGGAGCCAGAAGTGGGGGATGGAAACCGCAGGAACACCTGCCAATGAAATGCTTTTTGAAAACAACGAGCTTTAAAAACAGAGTGTAGGACAATTACTGAGAATTACTGAACGTCCTGTGGGTATGAAGAAGACCCCGTGAATACAAAATATCCTCTCCCACCCCTTCCAAAATCTAATTCCTTTTAGGAGCTCCTAGGAGATGTATTTAGAGCCTATTAGAATGGCAGGAAGCCAGCTGTTAATCAGCATGCTAATTCTGGGATGACATCATATGGACCAGTAGCACCACCTGCATATGTTAAGGGTGAGGGAGCTGAGCTGGCAGCCTTGGCCTGATTTCCTCAGCTTGCAGCACCATAAAGCCCTGGCATCTTCTGGGGACTAGAAAGCACCCAGAGAGGATGGAGCAAGCCTGGGATGCAGATGTAGAGGTTTTGTGGTTCATTTGTAGCATCAACCCTTCTCGATGAGATGGAAAATGTGATGTGTTTGCTCACCATTAGTACAGACAATAGGATGAGGACAGAGTGGTGAGCAGGCCCATGAGACAGCTTGACTGCTATTCTGGACATGTTGGTGGGCCTGTCATGCCAGTTACGCGATGCATCAGACAAGACATGAGCACCCCAGGGTGGACTGTGACATCTCTTGCCTCCTGCAAGGGACAGATCCTGGCTCCCACGGGTTCATCTCTGCTCAGGCACCACACCACTTCATTACACTGGCCGTGGGTTTGAATATTTTACCATACATGTCTCATGCTTTAAAATATTTATCGGATATAGGCTTAGGCTGTTGTCGTAACATCTTGGATCAGATCAGAGAGCTAATGTGAACAAGTGTGACAAGGTAGATATTGGTCTGTTCGGGTTGTTATTTCTCCTCCTCTTTAGAGAGTGAAAGGGTTAAAAAGCTGCCTGAGACTCTCCTTTTGCTGAGACAAGAGAACTCAGGGTGTATTGATTTCAAACCACCCACACCCCCTGTTGTTTTTTTTTTCTGGAGTGCTATGAGCTCTGTTTTTCACTTGCCCTGCAAAAGTGATTATTCAACATAAATACAGACAGTTTACGGTGTTTACAAGTTAGCTGATATAGCAAGTTTCCTTGTCATGTGCTTCTAGACTATAGGGTAGGGTCAGTGTTGGCAACCTTGAGCATTCAGGAATCACAAGTGAACTGCTTCTAGAAATCACAAGATTGTCTCAAAAATCACGTTTTTTTTTACGGAAGAAAGGAAAAGGTCCAGAAGTTTTTGCCATATCCTTTCAGAGCTTGGAAGGGGTCATATGGTCACAACTTTGAATTTCTTTTCTCCTCAGTGATAAGGGAGAGACACTTGCATTGTCTTCCCATGGTTTTTGAGTCTTATCACATGGCTCTGGAAGCTGGAGGGTTAAGATTAAAAACTGCCCAACAGTGTGACACTACAGCACCAGGAGCTGATGTCATTGCATCAACTCAGTGGCATCTTGATTCTCTTCAGGAATCAAAAATAAAGGGGCTGGAAAGTTCTACTTCTGGAGAAGTAGAAATATTTTAGTGTGAACTACGATACTCTGTGCAGTCAACTGAAAATACAAAGAAATATAGAACACTTGTGTTGTTTATGCCCCCTGCTACTTCATCCCTACAACTGAAAGCCGGAGTAAAATGCTGTGTGTCTGTCTGAGGGGGGAGAAGCCTGTAAAACAGGCTCCCCAAAACCACAACCATCACCCCTGGCAGAGTCAGTGCCAGAGGGAGAGAGGCTTCAAAGCTGGACATGCCAGTGAGCACACCGCTTCCCTCCCTGCCTGTCCCAGAGAGGAATGCAGGAATTCCTCTCTCTGGGGACTTCAGTGGAAACTAAGGCTTGTCAAGGCATGGTGTGGCTTGGCCAGATGTATCCTTCGCTGCAGCTTCACCGGGGCACTTTTGGATGCATCCAGGAGCCTGAACTGTGGTTCTTTGGGCACATTGATTCCTGAGCAGCTGACTGGTTCAGGAGGAATTTCATGCCTTGCTCTCTATAAAGGAGGAAATGTGATTTTTTTTTTTTATTTTGGGTAGGTATCAGGGTGGCCTGGATGGTTTGGAAGAACTAGAAAAGAGACTGTGGAACTTGCTCACACCTCCCCAGACTCCCTTCAGTACATTTCTGGTGTTTTTTTCCAGATATGAATAAGCTGAGATCATTTTTATTAGCGATGAAGCCAGGCTAACAAGTTTCATATCTTGATCTCAATCTCTCTTCTCTTCTGCTGTGACTGCCCTTGGGGGATCATTCTCCGAGGGTATCTCCTAGATCCTCTTGGATCAGTGTTCAGGGTCTGACATGGCCACGGAGCTCTACAGAACTGCCCCTCAGCCAACGCCAGCTGAGAAAGAATCTTCCTTGGAAAGCTGCAGAGCAAAAAGGACAAAGTCAGTGCTCTCCATCACAGCTTTGGTCCCACTGCAGAGAGGGCTGGTGGAGGAGGTAGTGCCTGCGTGGGAAATAGCTTTCTGCCCTTCCTCCTGGCTGAGGTCAGACTGAGCATGCTGGTGAGCATCTCTGGGAAACGATCTTCCCTTGTCCCGGCTGTAATAGTTTGAAGCTGAACAGAACATCACGTTCCCAGGATTGACAATCCAGGAGCTTTAGTCAGTGCTAAATTCACTTCAATAATAATCCGCAATGAATCAGGTGGGAAATATTTCACAAGCTTAAAACACCAAAGAACCTGCAGGATTCTCTTAAACGGAAACCCATGAAAGTGAGCGTTGCCAATTTGTTCTGAGGGGGACTGGGAAAGAGCAGCGATTTTATAACATTGCAAAGCTGTGGCTTTGTAGTGGAGGGAAACGTTATACCGTTCATGAGCAAGGTCCTGTTAATTTTCTTTTTCTCCACTCTAATGCTGCAATCTTTCTCACCAACTGAAGGAAGAACTAGAGGCCAGCATCCCATCTGCCCCTCCTGAATGTTAAGCTGATGTTTGCAAAATGGGAGCTAACTGGAGACCCAGTGGACTTGCATGGGATACAGAGACACAGCAAAGGCACATATGCTGCAGCTTCGACTATGTCATTTTACTGCTATATGTAAAACACCATCTGTGGTGCAGAGCCCTCTGCTATGAGGGAGATGCACATTTAACCCAGGAAATTGTCAACTGAAGTGCTATAAAGTTTTCTATAAGTGTCTTCATCACTCATTGCTTGAGAAAAGCACCGAATATCATGGAACGCTGTAGCAAGAAGTAATGTAGATGTAGTGAGCCAAAACCAACAGCGGTGTAAATGGCTGTAGCTTGACTGCCTTTAGTGGCAGAGGTGGGTCTGAGCTCCCTGGGTCTCCCAGATGGAAAGGGGTGTAACTGCACTGAATGTAGTGGTGCCTCAGCACAAAACCATTCAAAAATGCATTGAGGAGGCTGGCTTGTGTTTTCCGCGTGATTTCATTTAGGCCGTAATCTTCTGCTTAAAGACAAATGTTACAGAAAAGAGGAGGCCAGGGTGCCAGCCTTATACCTTCCCCTGGCAGGGCTGTGTAGTTCTTCAAGGTGCCGTGGAGTTTGTCCCTTAAACTTCACCTTCACGGCTTCCTCCAGACAGCAGCAGCTTGAAGGCACAAGCTGTCTCCCACACACGGGGACCAGCAACTCCAAAGTCATTACCAACTTATTACTGGGCAAGTCTGACTGGCGAGGAGAAAGGTAAATGAAGAGCTGTGCTTTCCTGCGAGGTGCGATACCACTCGCTGCCACGGAGTGACCCGATGCGATGGCAGCGAGCTCGGGAGGTGCTGAGCTACAAAATGGGTACCACGGCCGCTGCTGCAGCTCTGCAGCCAGACCTGACGTTTGAAATCAGTGTCGCTTTTTGCTCCTCGGACTCAAAAAGCTTATTAGAATTATGGAGCAAGAAGGAATTAAAAAATGAAAATAAAAATCCCATTCCCTTAAGGTCCCCGTAACAGCGGCCGCAAAACCAGCGATGCTTGCCACGGAGCGGGTCGCGGGTGCGGTGCTGGGTTCCCCCCGCCACTCTCCCCTTTCCCAAGGCCTGGCAGCCGGGAGCTGGCAGCGAGGAGCTGGGCCATTGGCAGCTGGAGGGCTGGTGCCAAGTAAGTGGCTCATTAGCAGTTGGAGCGGCGGGGAGCTCGCGACTTCGTCGCTTCGCTCTCGCCCGCAGCCTGCGCTCGCCGGCGGGCTCGGCGCTGGCAAAAGCCGTGGGAAGTTTCGAGGCGTTGGGCTCTGGCCAGCAGGCAGCCGCTCGCTCCTCCTGGGCGCTGGTGCCACCGCTGCAAGGGAAGGCAAAAACATAAAGGGCCAGGGAATGTGAGGAGCTGGCAGGCAGCTCGCACCCATGTTGGGAGAGCAGTGGTAGAGCAGACAGGAAAAGGAGGGGGAAGATGCACTTTTTCCTCCCAGCCTCAGCACCTGTGTTTATTCCGTTTTCGTCACTGCAATTGGCAGAAATGAGGAAAAGACAGAGATACCAGCAGAGGGTTCAGGGGGAATATGAATACTGAGTTTTGGTCTTTTTATATGGGGACATTTGAAATTGTGGGCTATGCAGGATGAATTGCTGCTGGAGGGATCCATAAAGAACAAGGTAACTTGGGCTTGGACTCAGCCTCTAACCACTAAAGACCTCCAGGGCTCCAGGAGGAGTGGGCATGCATCAGATCCCATAAAAATCACACAGGTACCTTTGATGGAGAAAGCTCAAGGTACAAAACTAGAAGATGTAAGACTTAGAAGGAGAGAAGAGTCCCATAAATGCATCACTGGGGACAGAGGAGAGACAGGGCAGACAGGAC
Source organism: Todiramphus chloris collaris (assembly GCA_025345505.1). Classification (NCBI taxonomy): domain Eukaryota; kingdom Metazoa; phylum Chordata; class Aves; order Coraciiformes; family Alcedinidae; genus Todiramphus; species Todiramphus chloris. The sequence goes on from JANVCC010000185.1 coordinate 7,431,465, forward strand.
TCCTCATGCTGGCAGGGCCTGTTCACAGCTGCGTTACCATGGGCTTGCTCAGTGCATGTTAAGGTGCTTGTTGCTCCTCCTGTCTCAGTTCTGGACTCATTCCTGTGCAGCACCTCTGTACCTGGAGCTCCTTCCCCACCCAGGGATGAAGTCTGTACTCAAATTAAGTAAGAGGAGGTGCTGCAGATTAAAGATAAGGTTTTCTGGAAGAGTGTCCACCTCCTTTGCCTCACTTCCTCTCTGAAGTGTACAAATTTTTACCTTCACTGGGAAAACTGCTGCCACTTCCCATTATTAAAATTCATAGACAATGACCCTGAATTTTCAGCCTCTTCTCTTTTCTCCACTGAAGGTTCTCTGTCTTCTCTCTCCTCAGTCGTATCTCAGCCTCCAAAGGACAGGGACTGAACTCTTTCTCAACTCTCAGTAGCACGGAGTGAACCATCAGAACCAAGCCTATAATCAAATTGTAATAGTCTCCCCTAACTGTAACTAGACTGGATTTATCCTGCAGAAGCCACAGGGCTGCTAGGCCTGGGGGCTAGCAGGGTGAAAACCACTCTGCTGTGCTAGCTTGGCAAGCCCCGGGAGCAGAGCCCAGCATGCCCAAATTCACACTCTCATTTATTACGGAGTATTAAGATAGCAGCTAGAGATGCTGTTCCTGATCAGACTACACAAAGAGTTCACAGTTCCTCCCACAAAAAATTTACAATGAATACGTGATGAAAAGGGAAAAACGGTTCCTCCGTTGAACGCAGGAGGATTTAAAGTCCTGAATTCTGCAAAGGAAGCTGGAGGCAGAATCAGGGGTTAAATTCACTTCTTTCAAGCTCCAGCTCAGTGACTTTTCTACGACACTCTCTTTCCCAACTATGTGATATGAGGACAGTTATAAGACAAAATATGCCATTCTTAATCTTTCCCATTGCATTTTTGCTCTGCCTGCCACCACAGTCACCGGGGAAGAAAGGCCATTTTGTGCAGTGAATACACCCAGAAGGTAACTTAGGCTGAAATCAAAATGCTTTGGTTTTTCTGCGCTGGAACATGGAATAACTAAAACTTCTTGTTTCTTGCCAGTGGAGCCAAGTGCTGCCATTTGAACTGGAAAAGTAGCATGGGTACAACGTGGAAACCCTCCTGCCATCTGCTCCACCTCGATGCAATGTCAACCACAGCAGGGTCAACTCAGGCCATAAACCATGAAACTGTCAGTGTGTCCATCTCCTGATGGGCAACCTGGTACAGGGGCTGAACCCAGTCCTTGATCACCGCCTTATTCTACGTCATCGAGCTTTTATGTTTTTGTACATTTTGCAAACCAGTTATAGCTTCCATCCTCATTACCACAAGCTTTAATCTGAAGCTAGAATTTAGAATGAATTAAGGTGGGAAATGTTAGTGTATAGCCCTTTACCCAGTGCTAGGAGAACATACAGCAGCCTAATTTCTCCTGGTTGCAGGGGTGAGTGAAGTTTTGCCCAGCTTGTATTTTGATCCCTTGCATAAAGGCACTGTTACAAGGTTTGAGGGCAGTGTTTTAACGACTGTCACAGTAATATTCAACACTTCATGAACACTTCAGTTTAAGTGATGGAAAGTACAACCTGTGCATGCAGTCTAAGAGGGAGACATATGCCAGTCCTGCTTTGTGCTTGTTAACACCTCATTGGCGACTACTTGAAGTAAATGCCACGCATGGAAATGTAGCAGATTAAAGGTGCCTTTAATGCTTCTATAGCATGAACCTAGAAAAGTCATGAAAGATAGATAGGTAGAGTCCCTTGGCACCATCTCTAATTCATGTGTTTGTGACTTTAATCCTTAGCTTGATGATGTTTTAATTGACAGAATGTAAATTCCTTTTTGTGGTAATCCTTCTGGCGCATGGAGATGTGGACAGATGCTCTCAGTTCACAGACAGCGAGTGGGAATAGGCAGCAGGGGCTGGCACTGCGGTAGTATTTACACAAATATTTCCTGATTATTTATTTTCATGTACCTCACCTCATGCTGTCCCACTGAAGTTCACCAAGGTCATGTCCCTCTCTCTCTCTTTCCAGAACTGTTGCAATAGAGCTGTAAATTTATTTTTATTTTTAATTTTTTTTTTTTTTTATCCTGGGCCTTTTGAGCTACTCCTAGTAAGGATCTCAAGTCTGGTAAACACAGGCAAAAAACCTAAATGTATTTATGAAAAAAAGGAGGAAGCCATATCTGATTTTTCACTGAAGAATGAACCCTCTTTTCCAGCAGCTTTTATCTGAAGAAAATGATTCCCTGCATTTGTTTTCCACTGGGATGAGAGAATACCTGCCCCTACAGCTATATACCGTGGGAAGATGCTCAGTTAAGAAAGTGACGGGCGACACCGAGCCCTGTGGCTGTGAAGAGGAAGGCAACAACGGACAGACTCCCTCCAGCTCTGTGTACAGCCATATCCTCTGGTAATTTAGATTCAGATTAACTTGGTGACCCACCAGGGCTTTCAGTGTTTGCAAAACCACTGGAGATCTTATAAGGGAAGGAGTTCTTAGGAGATGTGTGGAGCTTATTGTACCAGCCCTTGCTGTGCTCCTGGACCAGCTGAACCAGCAACTGGAGACATGCCTAGAAACGGAATAAGCTTTAATAAACTATTTAAAAAAAAAAAAAAAGCAGGCTTTTCAAGGCTGCAGGAAAAGCAGTGTTCAGATTATTTTAAAAATTACTGTCATTTATAGTAGTTTGGTCTCCCCAGCTTGTGTAAGCACAGTTCCTTCTAAACCCAGTTTTTCCTTTTTGGACTTACCCATAATAACTGAAATCCTGACCATTTTAGTTACTTATCATACCTAAAGGTCTCCTACTGAGTACAATCAGAGTTTTGGTGCAGAGAGAAATGAATAGCATCTGGGAAAGAATTTAATCTAATGATATAGGAGTTAATGGGTTTACATTTAAATATCTTAACATTTACCAGTTTGGGGATATGAATAACATTTCCAAGACATTCAGACAGATAAACTGTGATATTTCTACCTCATCTGTTCTACCGAATCTCTTGTTTTTTTCTCCCAGTCAGATGCTGCCCTCATTCCCCGGGCTGGGGAAACCAGAGTGAAGCCAGGCAAACTCCAAAACAATTGGTTTCTTCCCGGCATTGCAGTTCCTGCTACACATTATTAGATTTCTCTAAATTGCCTTGAACTATTTCTTCCCAGATAGCTGCAGTGTCTGTGGCACTGCACCAAAAGACGGGGGCTCGGGGGCAGTAGGCAGCGAGGGGCAGAGGGGCCAAGGAGGGTCTGGGGTGCTGTGTGCTGGCTGCAGCCTCTGCTCTGACCTCACAGAGCTCACAAGCTCAGTGATAGAGAAGGACAACTACAACTTGCATGTCCTTTCTCTTTATTTCTGCTTGATTTACTTGCCCTAGATTTAAAACTTTGACTACTTCTCAAGTTGCTGCTGAAAAACAAGTTCCATATGTATTACCCTTCATCTGCATCAGACACAGAATAAAAAAGAAACTTTTCAGTCCTAAGCTGTGTCATCTGAATTAACTCACGGAGTGCCTGATTGGAAGCACAGGGTTTGTGCAGACCCCTTCTCTTTGTCTCTCTCTGAAACATCACTTTAACTCTGAGATGCTGCTGGGTACCAATGAAGACAGGACTCCAGTGCCATCACATCTCTTTTCAGGGATCTGTGGGAGCCAATCAACTGAAAATCCTCTTTCAGTATGTTGTGAAAGAAAGACCTGAACTTCCAAGCATGAAACTGAAGAATGAAAGTCAAACAAGCTCCAGTGAGGATTTATTTTCTCTAATACAATCACTCAGGGATCAGAGGGTTTGTCCGTTATTTCTTTCGCTGCCTTCAGCCAAGCTCTACACCTTTCTTATCTTTAAACATTTCACTGCTGAGAGCATCCCCACATCCTGCGTGCTGCTGGGCTGAGGTACCATTCTGGAGCCTGCACCAAATCCTCAGGTGTGCCCTTTCTAATTTTCTTGGGGTAGTATTTTCTCAGGGTAGCTGGCAGGTGACGTTTGTACTTTCTAGCCCTCTGCAGCCTCTCACAGCTGGAGCTCAGGGTCCCCCTGTGCTGCTGGATTAGTGATGGCAGAGAATATAATGGCATGTGGACCTCAGAGGGAGCAAGGGGTGCAGCAGGAGAAAGGCAGTGGGTTGATGGAGGAAGGTACCACCTCTGATGGGTGGGCTCTAGCTGATGCAAGATGGATATGTCTGTCCCTACCTTCTGCTTGTGCAAACACAATGGGGACTTTTATACAATGCAATGTTCTGTCTGCCTCACTAATGTCATCTGCTGCCCGGCATGCAGCTTGTCACTTAGCACAAACACAGGCATCTTTGACAGAAAGGCACAGATTCTATTTAGTTACACTCAGCAAGTCTCAGGGAGCCTGATATTTACCCCTCTCATGAGGCTTAAAACTCTCCACAAGCAGACCAATGAACTGTCAGTCTCATGGTTCAAAATCTGCTTAAATATAACTGGGCTTTCATCTGTGTCTGGTCTAGGTATATTTCCTTAAATATATAGCTATATAGATATATAAAGCTATTTAAGACCCCCCTTCTTTTTTCCCAATTGTCAGACAGCAGGAATCTGAGTAGTCAAGTGAGATTAATAGCAGCAGTTAGAGGCAGATTAGGTGTAGTACAAGTTAAAGAAGTGGAAATTTCACACCCCTGAAACTCAAAACAAAGATGCCACAACTTCTTCAGTTCCAGCCTTCCATGCAGCACTTCTCAGGCACGTTATTTTTAGGTGTAACAGCCTCAGGTTTTTGAGTGTGCTATCCTCATGCTGTATCCTACGCACCTTTCCCTTGGTATCAACAAAACCCATCTGCTCTTCTGATCCCAAGCCACTCCCAGTCAAGAACTGAGAGAAGAACTGAAGAGCTGTCTAATTTCAGGAAGCAGAGATGGACCCGTGAGGACGTGCTGGCTTTGCCAAGTTCTGAATGCAGGACATAACATGCTCTTCTTCCCACTGGGCAGCCTCTGAAAGGAGCACTTCCTTCCCGAATCAGGAGATTTCTGCTGCTGACCTTGTGGGAGTTCAAGTAGCTTTGGTTTTTTGAGCATTTCTTGGGCATGGCCCTGCAAGATGCAAAACCCAGACTAGACTTGTTTATATTGGGATGTCCACCAGCTCAGCAGTATGCTGAACCTAATTAGAGCTCTACAAGAAAGCTTTTGGTTTGTATCTTGAATTCTCCAGTCAATAAAGCAATGTATTTCACATTCAGGTCAAGCAGAAACATTTTATTCAAGCCTAGAAGACCTTCTCTTTCCCTTGTAGTTATTCAAGGATGCATTATGCAGACTTATTACATAACATTTCTAGATTTTTTTTTTTCCCTTTGGGACTACACTTTTTGACCAATTTACAATGTCTGAAAACATTTGCCAACTTCTATTCGCATTCACAGACCGTGTTTGCATTCAGCAAAGCCAAAGGGCAGACAGACACTATGAGCAGAAGTCCGATGGACAAGTTTTGAGAGCAGTAGTTCAGTATCTCATTTGACTCCATATTTACTGCTCAGTTCTCCAGTTTACTGTTCACAGTACTAGTAGCAAAGGGAAACTGGAGGGAATATCATGGAAGTTGCACTATGTCCTAGATGGAATGAAAAGCTCCCTGGCTAACACCCTGAAAGATAACTGTAATATATGAAGAGTGATTTAGTTTCTGGATGTTTATTGGACCAAGTACTGCTGAATATAAACCCTCACTGATCACGGACTTTACAGCATGGGTTTATTTGTATCGTTTCGGGAGACTTCAATGGCTTTTGCATTTTCATTTCATAATGATAAATTACCTGAAATCATTCCTCTCAGAACAGATTCCTCCAGCTTTGGCTCCTGCTAGGATGTTTCATTTTGTGTTGAAAATTGCAATAGAAAATTTCCTTCAGCCATTGATATGTCAGAATAGAGTTTATTATCACTCACAGTCCCAGCGTATTGGAGCTGTGTGAAAGGTTTTGTAAATAATATGACACGGGTAGGAACTCATTTGATGCTGTGATAGGTAGTGAATATTCCTAGCCAGGCAGGCAGGGTGAAATGAAGTGGCAGGAAGTGTGACCTTTTCTAGTAAGACGCTTTCTCACTCCGCAACGTATATTGCTAATTAATTAGAAATTTTAGTGGAGGAAACAGGATTTCAATGGCTGATAATGGCACAGCGTGTTGCCTTGTCTATGTGTTATTATAACCGTTTGTTGTTATATACATCAATAATAAACTAGAAGATGCCTTCTGCATGAGGCTCCTTAAATTCTGTTTCAGGTCCTGCTACCGGAATATTTTTTGAGAGTGTATGAAAATTGCTGTTTAACACATTTCAAAGCAGAAGGTTGATCAATAGTTATCCCAAGCAACAACCAACGGCAATATCACCTCTTCGATCACTTTGGTCAATTAGAGTTGACCTGCTCTGCATGCCAGGTATGGTATTTAAACTCAGGTTTCCCTGAGTATATATTAAGAACTTCAATTGAATATCAGGATGTTTATAGTTAGGAAATTCATGATCAATTTAAATGTGTTTGTTTCAACCACGGTCCCATTAAAGGTGGTGGTTGCTCCAAACCTCATTTGTGCAGATCTGCATATGGGCTGCTCTGGGCTCTACTGAATGGAAAACGAGAGGGGCTGTCTGACAGAGCCTTCCTCAGAGTTAGCAAAGTTGTGTGAACATTGAAAAACAAGTCTGTATTGTCCTAAAACTCATACTCAGCTCTCATTAAAAGCAGGCTGAATCCATTTGTCTTTCAGCTTTCAGGTGTATGTAGCAGAAGGAAATTAATTTTAAAATATCCATGGTTTGCCCAAGTGTCATTATCTTGGTGTCTAATCATAGTTCTTAATTTACATAAGGGAAATTGACACATGAAGAGGTAAATTTTCTCATTATTAAATGAATATCTAAGTTAGGCTGTAGCTATTGATTGGCAGTTTTAACCCTGACGTGCCATGTGCCAAGTCTCCTATCTGTGTAACGCGGGTAGGACCAGGGAGTGGCCGCAGCCAACAGAGGGGCTAAGAAGCTGCTGATTTCTTCAGACCCATGGAATCTGTGGGACAGACACTTTCAGCTTGGAGCTGTTTCTAAGCTGTTTATTTCAGGTCTTGCCTTCTCACTATTTGTGGTGCGTGCCAGTCTGGCCAGTCCTCTTGGGCAGTTAGTTGTTCCAATTATTTTTTAAAGAAATTTTGTGCACAGCTCAGATCTGTATCCTTTCCTCTGCTCAGGGGTCTCTTGACACTTCCTGGTGGTTTCAGCATTAGTTTATATGCAGACAGAGTACAGATTGAGTGCTCCTTCCCTAGGTTTTTGGCTCATTTTTTTGTCAGTGTGTTTGTCATAGCCCAAGTGGTGTTTCCAACTGGATGCTGCTAATCGTTTACCATTCAGTGCAGCTAAGAATGAGATTTTATTTTTAGGTTCTGTCACTCTGTGTCTTTCCATTTTAAGATAAATCCATCTCTGATGTCTCCCATTTCTGAGCTACAAAAATCTGTGTTTCATTTCCAGCTCCGAACTGTTATTTCATTCATGTATTAACTTAGTTGTTAAGATCTCTTTCTTTTATTTATCAGACATTTCCAGAAGTTGTTTTTATTTCACTGAGCCCCAGCAGAACCTCTGGCACGCGCTGGCGCTGCTGCAGCCCTCACATTGCAAGAGGACTGCGATTGTTGAGTGTATTCCTTTATTACCTACTAATAATCTGTATTTAGATCCAGAATGGTGATGAATACAATCAATTGGACCACTTTATCTCAGGGAAACTGAGGCATTTAGTGCTGGAGTGTGTGGACAACCTTGTTGATGCTGGGAGGCAAGGGATGGGAGGAAGGTTTATTTTACTTCCATCTTTCCACCAGCTTAAAATCTCCCCAGCAGAAGTTGTTTCTTCTGCCTTGATTTCCATCCAAATGTTTCTCGGGAGGGTAAACAAAGGGCTGGAGAGTTTCAATATAAACAAATCTTATTTAGACATTTTTTTTCTCTCCAGACCTCAGTTCTGGAAATTATTGTGATTTAATAATGTAGCACCATGCATTTTTTTGGACTGATCTTTTCCCTAGTGATGCTGCAGGCAAGATTTAGACAAAGCGGCGAAGAAAAACAATAAAACAAGAGAGGCGTGTTGGCCAGAACAGCCACAGCGACGGAAAACTCAGGGAAGTTTCATTCCTTGGGTGTCTCAAATGAAGGCTGCAGAAGAGGTCAGACAGGTGAAGCCCGAGAGAAGAAAAAGAGACCTCACGGAGCCAGGCAATAGCGGATGGTTCACTGAAAGCTTTGTAAATATTTGCAAGTTTGGCCTCAGCTTCAGATTTATTGAAGAGCCCAGATTACTCGAGCTGCACCTGATTGTACTATGGGCAGCTGTATACAGCTTTTCATGGTATGGTGAAGCTTGTTCTGCTACTTGTAATAGCTTTTCTAACATGACTGAAAAGCTTTTCTCCTTGCTGCCATTCTCTTTTTATATTTTATTTTTATTGTATTTCATGGAGGGGGGACTATCCTTATCTTGTAACATTCTATCGTTGTCATGGGAAACTAGTTTCAAAAAGGCAGTTTCTCTCCCTCTCTTTCCCTCTTTCCCGCAGATGCAAGAGTATCCACACAGCCTGTGCCCTCCTCCCTGCACCTGCAGCTCTGCCAGGAGAGCAAATCAATTAAACACAGCCAGAGCTACCCCATGTCTGCCCAGCAGTCGTAAGGGAAACAAAATGATCCCATCTGAAGCATACAGAAAGTTAGTTGGTTTTTTCCAACCGTTTCTGTGTTCTGCTGAGAAATTGTATGACTTAATGCAGTTGTCACAAATATTTAGGACCTCAGACTCTTTGTGGTCCACAGTGTTTCTCACAGGTCAAACTTCTAAATGAAAATAATTTAGAGATGGCACTTTTCCTTCAGCAGGCAACTTACTGCAGCCTCCTGAGCTACAGGTTGTCCAATTGCCAGTTTAGGAACTGTCAGCACAGACCATAAAGAACCGATCTGGGAGGCATGAGACAGTTTTTTTTCTGAATTCCCTGCTGATGATGTGGGACACATCACCCCATCTCTCTGTGCCTCAGTTTCCCTACATGGAAAATCGAGAGACCCTATCTTCCTTATAAATCCCTACAACAGCTACAGCTAGGAGGCACCCGATAAAACTGAACAGGAGTTGTGATCATTATTGTGACAGATCAGGCACTGAGTTTATTCTGTGCATTTGCCTTCAGATTTATTCTCGGTGGCTGTGTTGTCACTGGCTTCAAATTCCCCACTTCGAGCCTTTTGTCTCGTGCTCTGCAGCCTGGTAGATACTTCCCTTCAGACAGTCACCCCGCAGGCTCTCATTTAAAACCTAACTCAAGTCCCTTTATACTTTTTCCCCACCCTGTCTAATCTCCTTTTATTCTTGCTTTATGTGCTTATCCACGTGCTTTGTGAGCGGCTTGTTTCCCTACCCGGCACTGCGCTTTGACTCCTGCGAAAGGCACCGTCTCAAAGCCCTGCTGAAGTGTGTGCGAGCCATTCCTGTCACACCCCGCGCCAGGGAGCGCAGGCCATTATGCAAACGGCCAGCCCAAGCTTCCTATAAACTACCTATGCTCAGAGGGCACTGTCTTTCTATTACCAATAGCCAGCACTGACATGTGAAAGGAATAAGGAGGAGGTGGAAAAGAAGATGATTTCTATTAGGTTCTTGCAGTTTGTTCCTTTCAACAAGAAAGAAATATCCTCAGGAGGCAAAGCAACGGTTTTCCATCTCCAGGTCAATACTGACCCTGCTGGTCTAAACTCTGGGAAATTCCTGTCACCAAGTCCACTGGATTTAGGAGGTTATAGCAGAAAATGTCTCGGCCTCATTAGCCAGGAAAGCAGACAGTATTGTGTGGACTTCAGCGAGGGTTTCAATGCCTTCAAGGGCAAACTGTGCCCCTGATCTCAGTGCTGCGGTCATCCAGGGTGTACGGTGTTGAGCATGGTCTGAGAAACCCACTGGTGCCACCAAGCCCCTTCTGCAGCCAGGTAGCCCTGACCTGCAGACACCGCGCAGACCTGCTTTCAGCTATTCTTCAACGACTATCACCGAAGGCATGCAAAGCAGGTTTCTGATGCACAGCCCTTTATAACCACAGTGGCTTCCAAACCATCTCATCCAGTCGCATCACGGGACCTGGGGAATTGCTCAAATCAGGTCACGTTCAGTGGGACGCACACTCACAACAAATCCTGCAGCAATGGCCCGTGATTAGGCACGTAAATGATTGTCCACTGACGAGTTCCAAATAATGGACACATTCGAGAAAATGACAATCTGCTGGCAGATAGTTTGCAAACAGAACAAGAGATAAAATTCGTCAGCTAAATGATTCATTATGGCTTCCTCTGACTTTTTCATGGCAAAAACAAACCGTGCATGGCTCCACTAGGCAGTTTCTGAGCTTCGCAATTTCTTTCTGTGATTGTCATGCATATAATATCTTATTACATTTGATATTAATGGCAGTGTGGTGCTCAGGTATTGAAAATCCATATGGCCTGTATAATATTTACAGTATGACAAAGTAATAAGTCACAGCGACAGCCTGCTGTCGAGCACTTCCAGCATTTCGCTCCAAGCAAACGCAGAGATGCACCGTGATGTTTGTTGGGATGTGGAGGAGTCTGGCTTTTAATTAGTTGGATTTGTGGCTTACAGTGGGGGAGCTGTGGCGGGTGGGTGTTGCTTTGCATATGTTATTGTGGCATGAAGACTGATAGCAGAGGAATAGTTCAAGTGCGGCTTGAAAGCTGTGGTTGTTTTTTTGGCCTCGCTGCTTGCTGACAGAGCAGATGGGGCAATGCCACGAACACACCTCGCTCTTTCTGGTGGGCCGCCCTGTTTGGCAGAGACATGTGCACTGGGAAGGGATGTGATGCTTCCTTCTGCACTGCACTGGATGTGGGAACATGCCTGAGCAGCTGAAAGGAAAAGAGCACTGGGCTCTGACCCTGGAAGTGTTCAGGAACTGTGAGGACCAAGCCTAGGAGCAAGAGCAGGGAGAGAGGAAGGTAGCAGGCAGGGTGCTCTCAGCGGCACCCTGGTAATACACCTGCCAAGCAAGGGACAGACCATGAAGTTTTTGCTGTCGAGAACGGGGATAAGATGAGGATGCTAGTGAGAGTTAGAGCCATGGTCTAGAACTGAAAAGGGAAAGAAAAAACAACAAACAAACCCTGAGATTTATATACAGCTTGGTCTGGCTGTGTGGCCTGGCAGGGGAGGGAAAGGGGGAGGTCGTGGATGACTGACGAGGACTGGACCTGAGCAATGGGAAGGAAATTGCTGTTGTGAATAGGAGGCAGAGATTGGAGGCTACAGAGACAGTCTCAAGGGGAAAGGTCAGGAGTACAGAGCTACAAGACAAGCATGGCTAAAACTCGAGCGCCTGGGGAGACAAAATGAGCAGTGTGGCTAAGTCCTTGTGACCCCTGCAGGTGTTATGTGAGGTGCCTGCTGCTTCTTTTTTTTAAAAGCCAGGGCAAGCAGCTCCCTCACCTCTGTGCCTTGCAATTGTGCTTATCCTTTCCTCCCTGCAATTTGAATCTCAGCACGTCAGTCCTGCCCCACGGGGCCTGCAAAGATGCTGAGCTCCACCATGCTGGCCAGGGGCTGCAGTGGTTCCTCTCTTCCCCACTCTCCCCTTTTAGATACCAACGAGGTTTCATGCCATGGAGGATAGAAACCTGCCAGCATCTGTTACTTAGGTTTTGCTCTCACTTCCAGACAGAAAATTTCTTATAATGACGGGAACTTAGCAACCTGAAAAACTTTCCAGAGACTCTGTTTCTTGAAGGATGGAGTGGAAATGGGATCTCCTCCTCCAGGACGTGATGGCCTTTTCCAGGGGACAGTTTAATCTTTTAGAGACAGATGAATATGAGACTCAATAATCCGGTAAGCAGCAGATGAGGGGAGATGGAGAGAATTTCAATAAAGCAGCTGAAAGTAAAGAACCTGGAGTTGCTGCAGCTCCCCTTCAGAGTCCCTGCTTGATGAACCTGGGGTGGAGCTCACCCAAGGCAGGTGGCAAAGTGTTGGCTCAAGGGCAACAGCGGCTTTATAATAGAGTAGCTAGTCCATTCCCTCCTTCACTTGCACACTTATAAGCCTTTACAACTCAATTGCCTCCCCCAGTCCAATTCCACCATTTTTCTTGCTTTGCAATAACTCTGTCTGCTCACAGCTCTCAGGCACTGCATTTTTGCTTTTCCCTCCTACGTGTTCCCACCTCATTCTGCACTCCTGTGTAAGCCTTTCCATTTCTCGACAAGAGCTTGCCTGGGACCTGAGCTATGCATAGTGTTTCTGCTGGCTATCAGCAAAGTAAAGGAATTTATCTGGGCTGTGCAAAGCAAAGGAACTGGATGGGGGGAAGAACACCCCTGATTTCTGCTTTCATTGCACTCATCTTCCAGGAACTAACACTGTACCAGACACCGAAAACCAACTAAACGGGTGTGCGTGCGAAAGGACACGCGTGGCTCCTTGTTTCCTACGTTATCACCCTGCAGAGCTGCTCCTCTCCTCCTTGCTATAGCACTTGAGGCAGGCAGATGTCCCACAGAGAACCCAGGGGTCACCACATGTATGAGTTATGGAAGTGTCACTTTGCTATGTCCGACCCCAAATGCCTCTGCAGAAGAGCCACTGTCTGTAACCCCCCACCAGCCAAGTTGGGCCCCTGGGGTTGTTTTTATTCTAGTAAAGATGTCATGTCTGACAGTTGCTGTCACCCTATGATTAGACCAGCAATCAGCCCTAGATTCTTTTGATAGAATATGAGCCCTGACTGATTAACAAAGTGGCCTTTGGCCTCAGGTAATAACAGATTTCACAGCACTGCTATGGAGTAATTATTATTTAAAGAGGTCTTAGTGGAAGTTTGATATTCTCCTACAGGCTTCTGTCCATCTGAATGCAGAAACAGAAAGTAACAATTATGGGCATGAACACCAGCTCAACCGGAGGTCTCACAGTCCTGATACATCGTTATTCTTGATGCATCTGTCTCATCTCTTTATTAGATGAACTAATGTATCAGGCTTGCTTATTTTTATGACACCTCAGTGTATTAATCAACCCAAGTATAAAGTTGTCTCAGACTATCAGTTATCTGAGTTACCAAGTCATCTTGTGCATCACTTTTCTCCGCCTGTCAGTTGTCTCGGGATGTCAGGTGGTGCAGTCCCCGGGAAGGAAGGTCTGTCTTCCAGGTGTATCTCACTCACTTTCTTTTGATTGCCACAGAGATATCAATCTCCAAAGCATAATTTTGTCGCTTTTTATTCATTGTCTGAGTTTATCAGTTTTCTGGGTGTCTCTTTTGCCACAGTTGCATGAGTGGCACAGTCTTGTGTCTGGTGCTACAGTCTAAACACAGAGATCGACCGCAGGCTGCTGACTGCAGCCCATGGACCACAGTTCAAGAACTGCAGATCTAAGTTGTTTATGCCTCACGGGAACACCCCAGTGCCTCAGGCTTTAGTACAATAATCTCATATTACTCCAGCTTGGTACAGGACTGCTGTCACCATTATGTCTCAGAGGGGTGGTCTCTGAATAGTAAGTCTAAGGGCCAGATTTGTAAAGGGATAGATCTGGGATTCTGTTAAAAAACATAGGGCTTGAGTGACTTAGAAGTCCAAGTGACATATTCAGAGTGAGGTATTGAATTAGGAATTTAAGCTTAACTGAAAATTAATGGACTTTGTTTCCCAAGCCTTACACATTGCAGCACTTTGCAGAGCAATGCCCAAGTGTTGTGCTTGAAGAGCTCACTGGGAGACCACCAGGAAGCTTGCAGTGAAACAGGGAACTGAACTTGGGTCTCCTAGCTGCCAGGCCAGCTTCCTTTCCTGATAAAAAGAGGGAAACAGCAGCGATGCCTAGTTCACCAGTTGTGGATATCTCAGATTCCAGACCCAAAGAGTAGAAAATGGTCCTGTTAATGCCAGTAGAGAAGGTATGGCAATTTCTTCTCCTACATGCTGAAAGGACCTCATTGAATGTGCTCCTTTACCTGCAGACCTCTTCAGCGGAGCAAATATTTTTGCCAATTAAAGGGTCTCCTGCTGCTGTGGTTGATCCACACAAATGGAAATAGAGGGGAGGCGTGGAGGCAGGAATCATTAAATCAGCAGAACAAAGGCATGAGGGCAAGTTAAAAGACCTGATCTGAATAAAGAAAGCTCCTCAAAATATCAGTTTCTTTGTCCTACCTGTCCTTCATCCATCCAATTCTCCTGAATGCTGTAGAGAGGCTTTGTCATTCTCAATGACATGGCGAGAGGAACCAGTCCTTCAGCACAGTACCTAAAATAGCAACAGACAAGAGACAAAGTGCTCAGAGGTTCAGCTCAGTCTATGAACGCTTAGAATTTCAGGGCCAGATCTGGATTATTCAGTCCTCACAATAAGCTTCCCCATCACAGATAGTTGGTGCTTTGTAGACTGAGCTGTAAAGATGGCCTCATTCGTGGTTGCCCCAGTCCCAGTCATTACCTATTTACCTTTAGGTAATATGTGTTGGAGAGGTGAGGTACCTATGCCACGGTAGTATTACAAGTCAAAACTGGCCCCAAGTTGCTAGGATATCTTTAGCAGCCTTATGCACCCCTGTTGAAATCGGGATTCATTTCTCCTCATCTGCAAAATTCCTCACCCTTTAGACAGTCACTCCAGCATCCTTACTTCTTCCCAGGTTCTTGTACAAGGTTTATCACCACAATGTTTGAGCAGCTTCCAGTGTGTAAGTGACTTAAGAGCATCTAGGTACTGAGATGATTGCAGTGTTACATTAATATTACCAGATTTTTCCCTACTACTGCCTTTTTCTTCCATCCTTCCTTCTCCTATTTATCTACTAATTCACCTCTTGAGTCTGAGACATGACCCGTGAGAAGATCCCAGACTGAAACTGCCAGTTCGAGAACTGTGATTGAGTTACCTTCCCATAACTATTAATATCAAACCTCCAAAACTTGTGTATAGGACATTGCAACACTCCCTTACTTGCACTGTCAGCAGCTGGCAGTACTGATACAGAACCTCCCATCCTCACAAAACAGTTGGACCAAGAGGCCTTTAGATTCCTCACTGGATTTACAGTGGTCTCCCTCCACATGAGAACGCAATCACAGGCAACACAATCACATCGCTCCCATGGACCTTCTCCGCTCCCTTGTCCAGTACATGCTTTTGTGCACCCAAAGCACGGTTCGTGTGTGTGTGGATAAAATAAAATAAGCCTGCTTGAAGCCACAGTGTTTCAGATGGATAGACCAGACCATGGAAAACAATGTCTTTGTGCACACATTTTGTTGTGTCTGTGTCCCCTGCCATAGTCTTGCAGAGAAGATAGCAGCCTACTGCTCACAACAGTGCGATGGAGCGACTCTTCCAGTTCAGCGGAAGAAACAGAGGTTCAAAACCCACAGATGCTTCGTTTTGGAAGCTGTGGCTTCAGGTTTTTTGCCAGTTCCTGAGCAGAGCCTAGTAGGTAGCTGGCTTGTAACTACCACTACTTTCTGAGCAACACCAGGGTTAAATGGGCCTTGCTGTGGAGGGAGGCTGTGTGCATAAGCCTTTTCAAAGTCCCTGAGCATTTATCATCATTCCTGTCTCTCAGCTAATGAGCAGCTAAAGTGATTTTCTATTGCTTGTAATTCACCAAAATTGTTCTAACTGTTCGAAGAGCCAAAATTGACAGGCTAATGCGGCCGCTCGCCTGACTGTCTCAATGGCTCATCGAAGGGTGAGCTGATTGCTGCCTTGGTGATCAGCCGAGGTGCTTCAGACAACATCATTTCTGTAATACATCAACAATCTGAAAGCTGAAAACAAAGGCCAGAGGAGAGTAATCATCAGTCACAACGCAACGCTTAAGGCTAAAATAGGTCAGAGCTGCATACTAAAGAGAAAAAGTGTCCTCCTACTTGCTGTTTTTCCTTCTCTCTCTGCCTCTCTGCATCAGTCTCCAGGTAGTGTCCTGGTGGTTCTGGACCTTTCCTCACTTAAGCAGACTAGACTGAGGTGGAATTGAGAATGGAGTGGGCTGGCTGGGTTTGCTGTTGCCCTGGTAAGTGGAAGGAGCAGCCGCTGACTATAGGTGAGTGCACTGGATAAGACATCAGCTTAAGGCAAGTCCTCCATATGTCAGAGGTAGTGTTTGCTGCTCACTCCTCTTCTCTTACTCCCAGGTAACATGTCAGCTTCAGGAGTGGATGTTCTCAAGGATGAAAAAAATAAGGTTCAACAATGCCAGGCCCTGGTATTAGAACCCTGAGTCAGACTATACTCCTAACACTTCCAAAACATAATCCTAGCTTTAAAAGTCTGAGATGTTACACTTACAGATATATGTGTATATACATATCTGTAGGCACACACACATGCCAACAGAAATATGTTTCAGGATTTTGAGTTTTTAGAGCATACTTTGTGTTGCATTTCTGTGGTTGGTGTTTTTCCTCCAGTAACAGGAATTGGAAAGTTATCTGAAAACAAATCAGAGCAGGGATGGAGTTGCTTTTCTCCCTAGTAGCTGGTGCAGCGCTGTGCTTTGGGTTTAGTTTTTGAATAATGTTGATAACACTGATGTTTTAGTTGTTGCTAAGCCGTGTTTACAAAGTCAAGGACTTCTCAGATTCTCACCCCACCAGGCTGGGGAGCACGAGAAGCTGGGAGGAGACACGGCCAGGAGAGCTGACCCCGTCTGGCCAAAGGGATATTCCTGACCATGTGATGTGTAAACTGGAGGGAAAACTGGCCTGGGGCTGCTGCTTGAGAACTGTCTGGGCATCGGTCACTGTGTGCTGAGCAGTTGCATTGTACATCACTTGTTCTGTAGTCTAATGTATTATTATTATTTTACCTTCCTTTCCTGCCCTATTAAACTGTCTATCTCAATCCACAGATTTTACTTTTTTTTTCTGATTCTTTCCCCCATCCCACTGGGGGGAAGCATGTGAATGCTGTGTGGTGTTAGCTGCCTGCCTGGTTAAATCCCAACAGCCTTCTACTCAGCCACCCATCTTCACCCAATCTACAGGAGTACTGTGTGTTTTAAAGAGTTCTGTGTTTCTGTCCAGCTGTCCTAATAATGGCCAACATGTTCCAGCGTTGTTGGGAGGGGATGAATACACACAGTGAGTGCACGATCCTCATTTCTTTAGGAAAAAAGACTAAAAAAAACATGAATCAAGCTCTCACTGGGTTGTAGGAAATGAGTTTTTCAGAGAACTCCCTAAATAGTTGAACTCAAGAGAAAATATCTCAAGCATTGGGAAAACTGAGGCTACAGAGAATTCTAACCAAGGCTTTTAGCATTCTGGATCTAACTCCTTCCTTTTCTTGCTCAGGACATGAGATGAATGCAAACTTGTTTTTTCTCTAGGTGCTCCACTGCAAACTCAGTGGACCAGGAGATGCCTTTTCATCTGCCTCCTTGCAGACATAGGTGTCTCTACTGGAAGTTAAAGTGTCTGCCAGTGTGGCTTTCAGGATCACTGGAACTCAAAAGCTTTCTCGCATCATGAAGCGCAGACCCCAGGGAAGTCATTTTAACGTGGTGCTTATGCACTCAGCCCTCTATATCGGAGCCGGACAGCTTGAAACCTTGAAATACTATGGCAATTCTTCTGTGTCCAGTCCAGTCCCTCATCATCGTTAAGCTCAACTACAGATGAAATTTGAAGGGATTTATCCAGCCACTCTCATCAAAGACAGCTAAAGAGAGCTCTGAATATTTACCCCACGCTGTGTGCATTTGTTCACCAAAAAATTCTCTGGAGTACAAATTAGTTTTTGAACCTGATTTTCAGTGTGTGCTTTGTTTGGCGTGTAAAACCCGAGTCTGCCTGGGCTGACCATAGGGCTGTCTTAGCAACTGCCATCTTGTCCTCAATAAAAGGGAGAATTACATTAACTTAGGCTGATGATGGCTCTGCCTTCAAACTTTAGAGATGACTGACTGACAAACCTTATGCTTTTTAAAAGCAGAGATCCTGGATTTAATTCTTATCATTGCGACCCAAGAACAAGCATCAGCCTGTGACTTGCAATGGGTAAAAATAGCCAGGGACATACAGGATCAGGTTCCCTGTCCCAGGAACATGAATAACTTGTGCTACAGATGTTCAGGATCTTTAGATACCATATGGTAGAGCTGTACAAACATAACATAAAGCATGAAGAGATTGTAGCAATGGTGGGAGTTGAACCTGCTATCTTCTGAATCCCCAGAAAAGGTGTTGCCTGTGGAATAACATAAATAGTACCACTAATTGCTTTTCTGAGACTTGTTTGAACAGGTCCTGATTTTAGTGATGGTTAAGGGCACTCGGGAGAATTCTTTAAGGTCTTATTTATGTGCTAATCTTTCCTGGCTTTTAATGTGGGTAGAGGACAGCTCATCTAGAAGCTGGAGGAGATGAGTTGCTGTTGAATTACTGATTTAAGGAACCTACCTTGCTCTGTGGACTACTGAGTGAACCTAAAGATTTTACTCTCACCAACCTAAAGCTAAGAAGCAAGCTAAGAGGCAAAGCTGCCAACATCTTCCTCATTGGTTCACAGAATAAAGCCCTCTCATAGTAATTGTCCACATCTCCATCTTCTTTGGCTACCTTGCCTTTCAAATTCCTTGTTTTTATAAAATAGTTGGACGCACAGGATGTTTATAACCAAAGAGAGGCAGAAAGGACAGAAAGCACATCTGAAAAAGAGACTTAGATAGAAAGGATGCTTAGATTTAAAGAATTGTCCCCATATTCAATAGTGACGCATTAAATCACTGAAGTTTCAATAACTCATACAGTATCTCCATGGAGATGTGCACCATATGGAGTTAATTAGTAGAACAACAAAACAATCAATTAGTTCCTTAATTAGTTTTACTAAGAAATGATAACAAACACAAACAATTTATTCAAACAAATGCCCGGACCACAATGATAGTTTAATGGCCCCTGTGAAACTGGCTCCACGCTGAGCCTCTCAGTGTTACTTTGATTGATTTTGAAGATATTGAGGGTAAATGTTAGCTTTGGTCCAGCCAAAATGTTTTATCAGTATGATCAATTATTAACAGTATTATATCACAGAGAGGAAATTGCTGGGAGGTTTTCATTAAAAAAAAGGAGGGTCGGGGGGAAGAAAACCTTAAATAATATGGTTGTATGAAGCCAGTATTTAACGTGGGAGCAGTATGTGGAGATTAAGACAGTAGGGATTTTCCCTGCATGCCACAGTATCATTTAATCCTAGAAATAAATTGGTTTTCTGTATCTTATCCAGATTGGTATTTTTGGTATACACATTACTTGGAGAAGACAGAATCAGGCATGCACGGGTCATGTGTGAACTCGGGCATACTCAAAACAAAGTGGTGCTGGAAAGTGGGATATTGGCAATAAAGGAGCTGGGAACAGATCGTGGAAGTCAGAACGTGCAAGGGGAATTTGCTGGTTTGGGTTTTTTTATGCTGATATGTATCACAGATACTTGTATGAGATTTTTTTTTTGCATCAAAGGAGGCATCTCTACATATCACATCTGAGTTCTGCTGATATCAAGAAGGACTTGAGAGCTCTGGAGAATGCATTACCTATGCCACCAGGAAAAGTAAATATCAAAATTAGCTCCTTTGCTGCACTCAGGAGCTGTGATTAATCGCTTGTTAACAAGATATTCAAAGCACAACAATTTATCTGCGTTTGATCAGGCAGATTATTGGATAGAACATTTTAATAAATTCATTGTGACTATGGATATATGTTAAAATGATAAATAGGTCAAGCTACTATAGATGTTTTAGATCCAATAAAGTTATTTTTAGACTGTGTTATCTGATGGACTAACCTATTATTTACCCAGTTGCATTTTTATGAACTAAGCCTTTTCTTAAGAAAAGACTTGCCCAGACTTTAGACTGGTGTTTTGTTACTACCAGCTTCCCCATAATAAATAGATCTCATTTTTCAGAAAAAAAAAAACCAAAAAAATCCTCTCTTTGCTAGTTTGGAGGAGAGTCAGGCCTTGCAGCCAGAGGCTGTGTGGGAACGATGCTCAGGATGCAGACTGTGAGCAGTCACACCCGGAGGGGGCACAGCTGGCAACGCTCTTTGGGGGAAACGCATCCACGGAACAGTCTCTCCCAGCTGGGACATCTACAGCAGGGGGTCAGGGAAGGAAAACTGCTGGCAGAGAGAAAGGCAAAGTCTTATGTAACACATCAGAGCCACTATCAATCCCTCGCCTTCATTTCTTTGACCACCGAAGTGCGTGTGTATACTTGTGTCTGTGTCTCAGTCTTCCTGCTATATCAGCGAGAAAAACGGAGCCTTGCTCTCTTTTTATGCCCTTGCTTTAGTAGCTCCTTTTGCTTGCCAAGCAGGCTGTAGGTGGGTTTCCAAGGCAGCCTTTGTTTCGGGAAACTGGTTCAGGATGGACTCCTAGTCTGCAAAGGAGTAGGTGGCACTATCAGCTTTGTTTCTGGCACACTGGCTATCGCTGCAGTCCTTGAAGATGCTGATACAAGAAAAAACTAAGACACCCTTTCCAAGTCTCAGTATCTGTGGCTTCTTTACAGCATCTTCACTTTGCTTTGCTCCTATTTTTGGAGACCATATTAAATAGCTATTCTAACCTTGTAGATACAGCTTGTGATTTTGCTAAAGAAGAGGAATAAAATGTCATTTTCAGGTCTGTGTAAGCTAACTCTTCCCCTCAGCTTTGTCCTGCAGGTCGTGCTGAGGTGTTCCAGTAACACAGCCACTGTCTTCAGCACCCCAGCAGCCTCCAGTCAGTGGCCGAGGAGCTGAGGATAAATCGCTGCTTGCAGCCAGGCTCCTGGTTAGAATGTAAATGTCTAAACTTTGGAGAAGTGACCTCTGTTAAGTGGTTTAATGCAGTCTGTTGCCAGGAGCTCATGAATTCTGTATTACAGCCAGCAGTTCCATGAGATTGCAACTATCTTACTAATAATACAACCTCAACATATTTATCACAATAACTCAGACATAGAGAAAGGATAAATATCTTTGATACTGGGAAATGGACTGGCTGCCTATAGGCATCCTCTTTGCTTTATTAATTTAACCCTTTCCAGGTGTCTCACCGGGGACTGGTGCAAACATGGTGCAAAGAAACAGCTTTGAAAGGATCAGTGATGCTGTGTCTGCACAACATACTTAATTCAGCGTCATTCAGAGTGTTTTACAGATGTTACCAGCAGACCCACAGCTTGGATATGAGAAAGCTTGCTTCATAAACTGCTGAAATACAGCCGTTTGTGCATTTAGGGTAGAGCAAACTGGATTTCTGTCACTATGCAATATATTTAGGAGAGGGAGTGAAGAAGAAAACTATGTCCAGCTGAGGCATCATGAGTTATTCCAGGGAGGCAGAATGCTGATCCTGATGCTTGATTCAGACCATCAGGGACAGCACAGTGCTTGGGATTGCCTCCTGCTTTCTGACCCCATGTGCAGGACCCTTCTGGCCAGAGGATCTCAGATGTGTTGTGACTGGTATAAGGCGACAAAATGGGTGAATAATGACACTGATCTTCTGAGAGCGTAGTAGTGAGTGTCTGGTGACTGCTTTTCCTACACAATACATGAGGAATTGTTACCAATGACCTTGGGTTGAAGTCCACCCCACTGCTCCCCATGTTATCAAGCTCTCTGTGTTGTGTTGGAGGTAAAAGACCCCATGGACACTTGTTAAACGTACCCACCATGCACTGTATCTCCCATCACTCTGGAGATCAGCTGGTGCCTGTTTGCTATCACTGACCCTGCCTGACTTAGGTTATCCAGTGTGATCCGAGACCACAGTGAGATTTTAAAGCACATGGATATGGTCAGGTAGAGCTGATTTCTCCATTCCTAGGGGATTTAGGACAGGGAGAATTAGAAGTTATTATGCACTAGCTAAAACTTTTTGTGTGTGATCAAGTCTATGTGATAAAGATAGTCATGTTCTGGAGTGATAAAAGCCTAATTTCACGGGCCATCCACACTGGTTTTCTTGAGATAGATAATGTTCCTACCACACATATTTCTCCATCTTCTTTTTTTGGTTAATATCTTCTTTTACTTCTTTTTAAAATGAAGTAAAAACTTCGGGGTTGCTGCAAAGAGTAGCACTTTTTATGGTCATTTTACCCCCAAAAAAGGTCCTCCCATATCTCAAACTGCACCAAACTTTGGAGAAGGAAAAAAAAAAAAAAAGTTTTTGAGATTCTTGTCCTATGAAATATAGTCTGTATATAGAAAGGAGAAGGTCAGGGCTGTGGTGGCTGAGACAGCAGGGGAGGAGAAAATGTCAGGGATGCTTTTTATTGTTTTTATGATACTACTTAGACCCAATAAAATATGTCAATTCCCGATATAAACAACTTGAGATGGGTCCAGAAAAAAATGTGATGACATTATTGAAATGTGGGCTGTCCTGCTGAGCTGCATTTCTCACTGTAGCTTCACTCTGTGATGGGTGCACAGACCCTCCCTCCAGTTTGGGGGAATTATTCTTCAAGTGTGCATTGTGCTGGATGCACGGATTTAACTCTTCTGTAGTTATTTGTAGCGGGAGAATGTTTTCAGCTGTGAAATCCCTGTGAAATTGAGATTTCACTGTATGTTGAACTTGGGGCCCTCTGAATAACCAGGGTCCTGTTCCAGTGGTGCAATGTGCTCTGCAGGCTGCCGGAGCTTCAGCCGGAGTGTGTGCTCAGCATGCTTAGGGCTCCAATCCTGCTAGCTACTAGACACTTCTGAAATACATGAGCAACCCTCACTGCACCTTCCCCTCTGCTCACTGAGTTTGGAGGGATGCTTCAAAGCAAGAAAGAAACACTCCCTTTATCTACATGAGAACCTCTAATTCACATATGAGCAAAGCCTGCTGACAGGGAAATGGGTCCCAAAATCAGACCTATGTGTAAGATTTTATTATGACTTTTATTAACCTTTGTCATCTCTGGCAAAATGGATTCAAGCTCCTTGTGGACTTTGCTCTCCAGTGGTCACCACAGTGTTGCCCTAGAGAGAGAGAGGAGAAGGGGCAATGCCAGCAAGAACCTACTGAGATAAGAGGAAAACTAAATCTCTTTCTTTTGTCAGTTCTTCCACAGCCTGCCCACAGATGTACATTTGCTTAGCCACCCTTTCCAAGGCAAATGTTGGCTCAGGACATTACAGCCACAATACAAAGGGAGAGTGCTTCCTGATAGAGATGTAACTGTCTCTAATTAAAGTGCCTGGTAGGGGATCCCAAATCCACCTGACCTCACCAAAACCTTGCCCCTGCAAGTGGAGACCTCAGAGTCTCAGAACCTGTCTCTCCCCTTCCTATTTTTTAACTATTTTTTTTATTCCCAAGGCTCTCAGACTGATGAAACCTCAATTATCTTAAACTCAAAGCTAGGCAAACTGAGACAGCTGTCTGAGGACACGACTGCTCTTGCCCATTTAGATCAGACACTTTCTCTCTAATCTTTTCAAATTTTTCTAACATGCACTTTATTTTTTAATGCACGATTATTTTTTTTTTCCCCCTGGAGCTGCAATCTTCTACACCACTGACAACAAAAATCCTTTTACTGTCTCTGGTCCATGCTGTTTTCCCAGCCCAGGGACATCTGCAAAAATAAGCAGCCCCGCTGAAGACTGATTTCTCTTTGCATAAATACAGTGGTTATGGAAAGGTGTTCATTCTATTTTCCACAACCTGTCATGTTGACTTTATAATGAACCGGTTACTCAGCTCTGGAAAGCAGATGGAAACCTCTTCTGACAGCCCCTGTCAAAGGAATAGGCAGGAAGAAGGAGAAAAGAATTGCTGGGTATGAACTCCTCGTACTTACATGGACGGTGGCAGGAACTGAGGAAAGATGTAGGTTTTGAACAGGATTTAAAAGCTTGATCAATCACAACAATGATGGAAATGCTGCCATCAAATAATAATAAAAAGATATATAACTGGTTTTACGCCATCAATTATTTTCTTCCCTAGCGAAAGCAATGCAAAGGTGGTGTTTTGGAAACAGAATCAAGCAGCAGGTAATCAGTCTATTTACATACTCCGAGCCAAAGGGAATATAAAAAACCCGAGGAAACGGCAGAAATGAGCATTAGTAAAACTGATCTAATCTCTGGTGTTATTAGTTGCACAAGCCAGGCTGTTTGATAGATATACATATATATTGCTTCTCTCCTCTTTCAGCCACGGCCTCATATAACATCTGTCATCGTGCTTGTCCCTGGTGACAGAGCCAGCCCTACTGAGCATGCCCTGAAGATTCAGCTCATAAGGATCATCTTTCCCAGGCTGTAAAAGTATCATTTTCTCCGTGAATGGGGCACGGTGCTACCAGTGAATTGTGCTTGCAGGATGGGCAGCCATCCCACCCTGGCACAAACTGATGGTGTTAGCATTTTGCTGTTGAATTGAGATGTCTGTGATAGAGTGTCCAGGCATCTGTCAGATCCATGTAACAACCTCCCAACATGTTGACTTACACCAAGCATAGCTGGCAGATGGGTCAAGCTCCCAAAAATGTTGCATTCCTGTGGATTTCATGAAAACAGATGAACAGAGGAGAGGAGCCCTTACAATAACCCCGGGCTGCAGTGTTAGCTCAGCCCTTAATAGGGCTGACCAGAAATTTTAAAGGGGCATTGAGTCCTGAGACATAAATCCTTCGATTGCCCAGCTTCACTGGTTCTGCAGATCAGGGAGCTGCTTCTTTCATCTGGCATTGTTTCTAAAATTTAAAACTCTTAGGAGAGCTTCCAGACAGTTTCATTCATGCTAAACACAGTTTCTTTTTCCCCCAGATGATATAGTTAGAGATGAAATCCCTTGAAAATAAAAAAACCTAAAAAGATGATGACATTTGATGTGATAAATCCTAATGTTAAGTGGCAGAGGCAGCCGCAGCCTTCCTGATGACAATCAAAAGCCTCCAACAGAGATGACGACCAGCATTAAGAAGTACAACAGCCAGATGACTGTCTTTTTTAATTTTGTTGAGAGCCACAAATAACAAGAGGAACCCAAAGAGCAGCGGGTGTGTGCGTGTCCTACTGCACTCAGGCAAAGCTGCTGCTTTGTGGCGATGGGGTCCAGGACCTCTCTTCAGTTAACCTAAGGTCAAGGTCAGAGATCAGCACATGCTCAGAAGCCATCAGGCTAGCGTGCTGAAGGCAATCCAGCATCTACAGGCAGCGTCCTGCCAAGGTTTATATAGCTGGTATCATCCCTCTCTGCCTTTGACTTTCCAAGTGAATAATCAATAAGTGTTTAGAGCTGAAGGCAGCCTTGAAATTCATGTTTAGACCCAGAGGATGACACTTTACCCTTTTCCTGCCACGCCTGTTAGTTACACATGCAAAATCAGTTGTCAGCACGAGATGACGGGACTTACTGTTACAGAAGTGTAAGGGGAAGAAGGTTCAACTACAGCTGACAGAGGACCATACAGGAGGATTTTATCAACTGAAAAACAGGTTCATGAATGGAAGAATCCTACCCCTAGGTCTGGCTCCCAGAGCTGCCTTCTGAGCCTAAAATAGCTTCTTCTATCCTGCCCTTACTTGGGTACACTACAGAAGTGAGATCTGGGTTGTTGAGCTCCTGCTGCAGTCCTTTGCATGTAGCACCAAGGCTTGTGTTTGGCAGTGAGGTGAGAAGCAGACAGAATGCCAGGAAATCCTTTCCTACAAGTTTACTGCCCCATTCCATGTATTATTTCCCTGTGTATTCAAGAGCCTCCTGGAGAGACAGTGGGGAGAATCCTGAGAAGGCACTGGAGGACTGGAAGCATCTTTTATGACTCTAGTGATTTCTACGATGAACAATAACATGGGTGAACTCAAGATTTATCCCATGTTTCCACCAGCCAACTCAAGTTAACTAGCTCCAGCATGCCAAAGAAAAGGGATTTTTGGCAGAGAGATGTAACTGGGGGCCACATTCAGGTGGCACAAAGTTGACATGCATGTTGTATGGGAAGTGAGGCTGTTCCTGGAGGGCATGTCCAGCCCAGCAGGATGTGGGGTGCTCATTACTATGGCTGCAGGTTGACTCTGTCGCTGGCTGGAGTTATTTGTCTCAGTGAAAGGGGCTGAGACAAGGACAGCTGCTCTGGACAGGACGGAGGTACAGTGGGCAGTAGGTCCTGATGGGGCATGGTGAAACTGTCTACTTTGACATGCACCTTCTTACACATCAAAAAATAAGACAGTGAAGGAAAACTGTGCTTGGAATAAATATATCACTGAACCTAGGAGGGCTTCAAAGGAGCCTGAGAGATGGATGCCTGGATCCTATAAATAAATGAGATGTGAACACCTAGCTGCCCCTAAGATGCCTTTTGAAAGTACGAGCCAAAAGCTCGTACCCCCTTAAAGAAAGTCCAAGGAGGAGTAGAGGGGGCAGCTGAAGGAAGAGAGTTGTGCAAAGGACACTTTTACTTCTTTGCAAGGAAAAAGCATCTGCCAGAACTTTAATCCAGGCTGATCAGTTCTCCTGGGCTGAGAGGGAGCTGTTTCTGGTGTGCAAAGCTGGTGTGTACAGACAAAAGTGCTTTCAAATATTTTTTAAAGAGCCCTGAAGAGAAATGTGATTTTTCTGTGAAACTCCTGAGAGTTTTTAAGCATGGATTTGTTTGGGTAAATTGTGAGTGAGTGCCCTCCTGTGAGCACATGGGAACGGCTGTTTAATTGGCCTACACCTGGTGTTGATTATGATGCTGCTTTTTGGGGTTTTTTTACCTAATTCCCTTCACTGTATCTCATTTGGATCAGCCCTGCCCCACAGGCACCTAATTGTGCCTAGTTGTGCCGTAGTCAAACGGGGTAAGTCCTAAGCCATGCTTGGGACCAGTTGTATTGGTGTAAATACAGAGGATGGTTTGGGATTTTTTTTTTATTTATTTCAGTCAGATCTCTGGGTGCCCACCTGAGAATTCAAACCCATCTCATGTCTAAACTGGGAAGTTTTCAGCTCTGGAAGTGTGTTTATTGGGCTCCCAACTGTCTCTGTATCTGCAGAGGCAGAAAAAAATAGACTTACACTTGACATTGCCTGGGTGTGAACTGAAAGGGGGGGAAAGAAGTACTAGCAGCTTCTTCAAATATTGTCATTTCATTTTTTCCAGGGCTGTAGAGCTAAAATAATCTGACTTTGAATTTGAATAGAAACTGAAAAGCAGGAGAGTTTGGGAAGGGGTGGTACTCATGCAAAGCATTAGCTGTTAAATTACAGCCTTGCTATGAAAAGCAGTTGTGTGTCTGTGGAAATGTGCAGAGGGAGGTTAGAGTGGGGAGGGGGTGTGGGCAGGAAAATACGTTTGATTTAATACGCAGGTTTTGCTCAGTCCTTTGGAGACCACTTTCCGTGCAAGGATATAAGAAATTTTCAAGGGCTGGATTCTGCATAATATTTCAGGATTAAGCAAACAAACAAGCAAAAGCCCCCAACCCAACACCAGTGCTCTGAGCAAGTACCCTTCTCATGGGCTGCTTTGCTCTTTGCAAATCCAAAGCCTTTCTTTTCACACGGCTCCAGTCTTTATTAAAAAGATGCAACATCTGGAAGCGGGCGTGTGTGTCTGTGCTTACAGAGATCCTCCTCACCAAGCCTGTGTCTCCTCTGTGCTCATTAACGGGCTGCAGATTCTAAATTAGGGTTGTGACTGGAGCTGAGATGTAGGGAAGAACCCACCTGGTGAGCAAGACTTACTGTTTGTTTTTCTTAAAGCCCTCAAAGTTTACTCAGCCGGTGAAACAACAAACCTCATTTCTTCAGCTGAAATGTTAAAGAGAGAGGGAAAAAAAAAAAAAGGGAAAAATAGCAAGTAGAGGAAAGCAGGGGAGGGAAGAGGAGGGAATAAAAGAAAGAGAAAATGGAAGGATGGCCGCAGTCTGCTTTGCTTGTTGTTGAATAGCACATGGAAGAATGGTGGCTTGTAGTAGTCAAACACAGCCCAGTGCTCCGGAGACATCTCATCAGCATCTCATCATGCATCATTCATTGCAAGACATCTTGTAGCACTTACCCTCCTCTATCTGGACACATAATTTTGGGACCTAATTCCAAGTCCATGGCTGGGATGCAAGCTCTCTAAGTGAAATTTGCCATGATAGGAAAAATATCGTGGACATAGCAACTTGGTGGACCTGTCACCTGCCTGTTCATCAGACAGAGCCACCAGCTGAACGGCTCACAGAGTAGACAACAGATATGTGACCCTCTCCTACGTCCCTTCTCACTCTCCTCATCCTCCTGGCCCTGTGCAAATGGAAACTCTGATGTTTGTTACTCCAAGTATTAACTTTTTCTTTCTTGTGTCTGCTTTGTTTTGCCTTATTCATTTTGTTTGGGATGGAGAATAAGTTTTGTTCCAGTCTCGTAATAGCCTACAGCCACGAGCTGGGGAGTTGAGATTTCAGAGTGATAAAAAAACAGAGCAGAAGAAAATACATGAAAAATTGCAATGACAAGGTTTCTGCTGGTAGCTTGTGATACAGAGAAATGAAGTCCCAGGCCAACGTGCTTTGGCAGCTGAGAAGATGCTGGTGCTGGCATTGTCTGTCTGGAAGACAGGCAGGCAGAGAGGGTGGCTTGGTGGGGGAATCGGGTATTGAAAACACTTGTGAGAGGCTGTACAATGCAAGCAAATCTAAATTCTCAAGCAAACACTCAAGCCAGTCTCCTGTGTAGTATATCTGTGGGTCTTATATGCAGTTTTCTCTTCCTCTTTAACCTGGCGAGCCCTACAAACGCAAGTAGGGAAGGCTGTTTTCAGCTAGTCTGGAAAAT
Source organism: Todiramphus chloris collaris (assembly GCA_025345505.1). NCBI lineage: Eukaryota > Metazoa > Chordata > Aves > Coraciiformes > Alcedinidae > Todiramphus > Todiramphus chloris. The sequence goes on from JANVCC010000185.1 coordinate 7,460,387, forward strand.
ACACAGGTCCCAGGGTGTTTGACTTTGTCGGCTCAGTGGCAATGCAGAGAGCAGAAAAAGTTGATATACCTGTTCGTGTGCATTTGCAGGACCTGTAAGCTCTGCAGAGCCTTCCTCTGCGGAGTTCAGCCTGCGCTGTGCCTCGGCTGGCTCACGGGAGCAGCTCTGTGTTTTGAGAACTCGTCTTCGCACATCTTAGCGAAGTGCAGCGCTCTGCCAGGCTCCAGCAAACTGAAGGTCAGAAAAGTTCCCTGCGGACGACGCTGATAAAATCCTGTTCTCGCAGACAGGCAGTACCAGGGAAGATTGGGCTGGGGGATTAAAACCTCATTTCTGTTCCATCTCTTTTGGCAATCCCATTTCCCAACTCACAAATCACCTTTGTTCACTACTTGTCCCTGGCATGCGGCGTTATCCATACACGGACACCAGCAATGCTCTGGCAGCCTCTGTTCTCCCTGATTTAGCCCTACCCTCCTGGAGAAGTATTTATCCCCACTTTCAGATGTGTAGAAGGAGCGGCTGGATCACAGCTCATGTTAGGTGCACATGAGCCTAAGGCTGGTCCATACAATAATGCCATTATAATAGTAGAGCAGTTTCCCCTCCTGATGTATGGCTTAGAGGTGGAGGCACTGTCTGTGAGGAGGAGTACAGTTCTTTCTCCCCCTCTGGCATCTGTACTTTTCATGGAGGTGATCAGACAGAAGTTTCAAAAGAAGGCTTGTTCATGTGGATGAGAAATGCAACTGATTTTAAGCTGACCCACAAACAGGTGTCTACTAGAAGCTTGTCTCCTAGGCTAGATCTCAACCTGTGGTCAAGTCAAAGGAGCCCATTATCAAACCACTGTGCTCACAGCTCTTGATAGGCAATAAATCCCCAGTGGCAATCAGCCCCGGGCTCTCTGTACTCCTGTCCACAAGAACTAACCACGTATGTGCCCCCCCTCAGCTGCACGTGGTGTATTTTGGGCACCAGGAACCGTTAGTGAAGAGCAGTGACTCCACGTGGCTATAATAAACACGCTGCCACGTCGATGATTTATTGAAGTCCCACCAGCACCCAATTATGTAAATCCGATTATCTGTTGAGGAGGCTTTGCTGAAACAGCTTGTAGTTGTTAACACTTTATTTATTTTTTTTTTTTCTGGAAATGGGAAAATTTAGTTGAAAGCGACTTTTGAGTCTTAAGCATTAGGCTCCCAGAGCCAAATACAGCCAGCTCACTTGCATGTGGCTCTGGAAAGGTGGCTTTGTATTCTTTAACGATAATACCTTTATCTCCTTCCCTTCACACACAGACTGGGGCTGGCGGGGGGGCTGTTGATTCCCACCTTGACGGCACGGCACATCTGAGTGATTGAAGGTGGGAATAACAGACCCACTGGTGCCAACAGACCCCAGCAGCAGTTCTGGGTGGTTCTCTGGCACAGATAACTTGCTTTGCTGCTGATACAAGAATTTTTCAATATCGACAGAGGGTAAACTCATGTATTGCCACAGGTAAACTATGGGGACCTTACGTCATGCTGCTGGCTCACAGTGGTGGCTAAATGCGCTGAGCTGGTTCGTGTGAAGCAAAGTAGTAAAGTCAAAGAGCACAGATATAGTTTTAATTACAAAAATAATATTAATAAAAACACATTTATGGAAAAATTAAAGCCTTGCTGCTGCAAAATTCCTAGCTTCAACAGATGTCATAGGGCTGTGCAGGTGCAGAGATAAAGAACAGGTTTCTTCATGAGCACCTGGGGGAGCAAGGCACCCACATGCCTCTGAAAGCAATACCTAACCTACCTCATCACCCCACACCTCACGAAATGGAAGGTGAAAGTGTGAGCACAACTCCCCCTTTTTCACCTGCACAGCTGCCATGCAGATCCCAGCCAAGCTCCTCTATTTGCACCTTTGTCTTCATATTTCAAGTAGGACCTTTTGTCCAGACTTTGCTAGGGGCAGATTTGACCAAAGGAGGTGGCACTTGTACTTCGGAGATACAACAGCACTGCAGGGGTGTGAAGAGGTAGAAAGCTATGCCTGCACCCGCTCCTACCCTCTAAAAAAGCAGCACCTTGTCCAATGAATGGCCTGAGCTTTGAGGCAGAGCTGCTTTCCTGGAGGTGGTACATCCTGAACACTCCGTGACGTGTCAGCAACCCACATGGATTAAGCGATGGTCTCCAAGCCCTGCTGGAAGCTGAGCTTGCCTACTCCAGGCACTGAGACGGGCGAGCAGATGGGAGGGAGGCAGGAGGCAGCCCAGGCCATGTGCACAGACACCTAAGAGGTTCTTTTTTTGGGGAAAGACAGACACAGCCTACACTGGATTAACTGGATACTTGGGTTTCAGGAATCTTTGTTTTCAGGAGACTGCCTCACTGTGATGCAGTCAGGTGTGCACGTGAGATAAGGCTTCTGGCCAATTTTCCATAGGGGTATTTTATTTCATTTGACTTTTTTAAAGCAGAGGGAAGGTGTTAGACATCCTTGCTGTTCCTCTTAGCTGTTTCTTAAGAAATCTGTCAGCCACACTGACAGCAGGGGACAAGCCAACTTCCCACACCCCTGTCAGCCCACTGGCATGTTCTGGAGGCCCTGGTGCTCCTGGTGAAAGGCACACCGGTTAGCTCAGCTCAGCCCAGGCAGGTGAGTCTTGCTGCCACTCAGGGCTGCACTGAGCCCTAATCACTGTTACTATGCTAATGCTGGGAACCTGGCATGCAGCCCTTTTCCCACCTCCTCATTTCCCCTTCTGTGTGGATTCATATCCCATGCGAGCAGAGAAAATAAGAAAGGATTTATTGTTTGTGAGCATTAAAAGCAGATGTTTCAGCAAAAAAGGGAAAGAGAAAGGGTCAATTAACATGTAGCAAAGGGACAAAGATAAAGGCAGAGAGCAGAAACCTTAACTAAGTCAGCTGGTTCCAGATGGGCTGAGCACCCAGCCCAGCCCGCACTGCCGGGATGTACTCCCCGTTCTCGCACAGCTAGAGGCTCTGCTAATGCTTTCTTCTTCCTCCACTCTCTCCGGAGCTCAGCAGGAACAGAGGGAGGAGTGGCTCATTTCAAAGTGCTGGGGGACCAAGGCAGAGAGATGCATTTGCTGCCAGCAGCCCCATCTCCTCAATTTAATCAAGAAGACACCAGAGCTTTGTCTCTCCCTGCGGTCCAGGCCCAGCCAGCGATGGGAAAGGGATGAGGGCTAACCCTTGGGAGACCCACCAGCCACCCTGGAGGAGGGGATGGCATGTCCTGCTCCTGCCAGTGTCAAAAAGGGATTTTCTGTGGATGCTGTTGACAGCAGGAGCTGGACTTGGCTTCCTCATCTCTCCTCTGCTCCCCAACCTGTGCTAAATCTTTCCGTCTGTCGAATCCCACTCCCCGGGTCGTGCGGGCTCCAGGATGAGACCTTCTGCTGTTTCCTAGTTCTGCTAATCCCTTTCAGGGCCATTTCAACTCATCTTTGGGACTTAAGTTTATCAAGATTTTCCTCGATCTTTTATAGAAAAGAAGACCTTTTTAGTAACAGAAAAAAAGGGTGTATTTTTCATTAAAAGAAAGTGTGTTGTTATTAAAATGTTCAGTCTCTCCCCAAACCCTCGCATTGTAAACAACTTCCAAATGTACACTGACATATTTTGTTTACTAGCACCTGTGTTTGCAGTAAATGTTTTCATTACAATATTTCACCGTAACTTTCTGAGGGGAAAAAAAAAAAAAAAAGGGAGAGAAAATGAGTCTATTTTTAACCTTTCAGGTTGAAAATAGTTTTGAATTGTTGTGTGCAATTAATTTCAGGATTTTTAATCAGCTTTAACCAGGTGGGGGATGGAAGAGAAACAACTAAGGGACACCAGAAAATGAGAGCAATCCAACTGTCAGCCCGGATCAGACTAGGAGTATGGCTACCAGTCTATGACTGTGGCTAATGCCAGATGCCTCTAAAGAAGATAGAAACACAGCACAACAAACAGATGTAGGATAATCCATGTCCTCCTCTCTTCTGTTTATTCTATAACACACACAGTTTTTTAAGAGAATTGTCTGAAGTCTCTTCCAAAGGTTCACAGCATTAACTGCTCTATTTCTGGAGGTTCTCCTTAACCAAGTGAGTGGCCAGTCCCCAGGCAATCTTGTTCAATTCTATTCCCAGAGGCTTCTTCTGGCAGTGAAACAAACTGAAGAAATAGTTCCTTTTATCTGTTTTGAAATTGCTGCTTCTTAATATCTCATCAACTGTCTCTTTGTTCTCCTGTCATGAGACACGGAGGGCAGAGCTTCCAGCCCACCCTCTCCAGCCTGTTTGTCATTTCATATGATTTTCCCATATTCCTTTTGTATTTGTCCCTGCACTGAACTGAGGATTTTCTTCAAGTGGGAATTTCCTCAGATCCCTCTAATGAACTCTAACTTTGCAGTATCCTTTCTCCACTGGGGTAAGCAGCACTGTACTCAGTACTCCAAAGGTTTCATCACCGAGTCAACTCACAGCTGAAAAAGGCATGAATGTCTACTGAAATTCTTCTGTATCCAGCTTCCACAGCCTTGTTTTCCAGGTTGTTTGTTTATGGTGATTTTGAGTAAAGAACTGAGGTCTTACATTGAAAATTGCAATATTGCTGGCAGGGCTGCTGACGAAGGCAAAGCCAGAGCAGTGGGCAGGAGGCTGGCAGCATTTCTTGTATGGCCTTTGCTGTGCAGCCCCATCTCTGATCCCTTTGCGGTTGTTCTTAGCCGAGAGCTCAGCTCTTGCTCTGTGTGTGTAGAGACCAGAGCCTCTCTGCACCAGAGCTGCTCTGTGCACTGAGAGGAGAGGGCTTTCCTGCCTGACTCAAGCTGCTCTGAATTTTCACAAGGGGCATGATTGCAGGCAGTGATGCAGTCTGATATTCACACCCTGCAGGTTGGAACCCAAGAAGAGATGCTCTGGTCCTTTGTGAGACAGACCAGATAAGCATCATAGAGCCCACAAGGCTTTCGAGTGACAGATGAACATCTTGGTCCTGTTTCTGCTGACCAAACACAAAACAGCCTGGCAGCAGCGTTTTCACTGGGAAGAAGGGTTCACCTCTGCGCTGCTTACCCTCTCTTACTCTCCAGGCTGCTGAAGGCTGGAAGTAAGTGAAGAAGTGGAAAATACAAGAAGGATCAAAGTATGTGGAACAAATTAATGACAGTTTTGAATAAGAAAGAGCTTTAACAATGCAGTAAATGTTGCGGGGTGTGTGGAGGGAGTTGTAATAGAGATAAAGCAGGCCTTTTAATAAACTAGAAAAGGAATAAAATCAATGATGGCTGAGTTACAAATAACACAGCTGAGCTACTGAACTCCTCTTTTCAAACTAGCCCTTCACAGAAAAGCACAAAAAAACTGGGACAAACACAATTAGGAAGCAATGAAGACCTTGTCAATAGAGCTGTTGATAAGGAACAGATAAAACGGATACTTAAATTGAATACAGTGGAATTCTTTTTTACTGATCACTCCTCCTAGTGATCATCCAGCTCTCTGGATCAAACCAGCCTTTCAGAAGCCAGCTCCCATTTGTGTTGGTGTGTTTGCTTCTTGCTTAGATTGCTCAGCAGGGCTTTTGGTCATGAGGATTAGACCGAAAAGTTATTTCTCTGATTTTCTTTGTTGTTTTCAAAGGTGGAAAAAACCTCGTACTCTTGAGGGTCCATAAATCTCTGTGCCACTTTAATGAAGTGTTTGCTTGAGTCATTTATAATTTCACTTATCTATCTTGGCATTAAAATGCCCAGCAGAACTCACCTCATTCTCCCAAGATGCAGATCCTAGTTTTACACATATGCCTGATTTAGAAAGCTTACAGTTTCATGGGTCTCGTGTGATAAGAACTCAGTCTTAATAATTATCACCCACTGAAGTCACTGGGAGGGCCACTGAAGATAATGGCAGGTAGTTTAGCCTCTGCAGAATCAGCTTTTAAAGTAAATATTTGTAACAGACTTCACGCTCTATGGGCACAACAGGGCATCTAGGTGAGCAATAGTCTTTCTCCTCAAAGGAGATATGGTTTATTGACATTGCTAAAAAATGAAAAATCACTAGGATGTTATCAGAGAAATTGGGAAACTTTTTTTTGCCTGGAAGGTTTGTAACTGTTTCACTTCTGATTTTAAACTACAAGAATAAAATTAGGTTCTATAGGTGTTACTGCTCTTAAAAGGAGGAAAAAAAAGGAAGACGATTACTTCTGAGTCTGCCCAATTTCTGTTCATACAGATGGGCAGGGAAACTACTTGAGTCTTAGCTCTCCCTGGCCTCATAAATGATTGTAGGCAAATGATGTCCCATTGGATATACAGGTGTGCAAAGCAGCACTTGATTACTTAGTAGAGCAGTCCAAATCAATGTGAGGTCAGAGGTAAGATCCTTCTGAAAATGAACATGGGAAGAGGCAGCATTTATATTGCTTTGTGTGAGACATGGAAGATGCACCTCATGAGTAATTCTCCAAAGCATGATGGGTGTTAGCAGAGATGGAAAATTGCCAGCAAGACCACAAAGGAAGGGTAAGAAACCAGCGGCATGGTAAATGTGGTTGAAAATCCTGTCCAGCAGAATGCCAAAAAGGATCAATATAAGCCTCATTTTTACTCCACATCAAACTTAATGACATGGGGGAAGGCATAAATAAAGCGTGGATTCTAGTTGCAGATTATACTCCTGGGATGTGACTGTAAACACTGTAGACAATGAAATAACCCCAAAGCAGTGAAGTGGTCAGCACTATGGGTCAATGAAAAGCTGAGAGCCCCCACAGTTCAGCCTGGATTTCCATAGCCTCTTTGCCTTTCCATTGTGCTGGTGTCGGTCCCTGGAGAGGTGAACTGAGTTGTGCTCTGCAAAATTAACAGGCTTACCACAGATCTCCTGCATACACCTATTCCATTCAATGGCATCATTAAGTTATTTATCATTAATGTCTGGACCAGGTTTAAACGAATGAAAAGCAAAGGCAGTGCACTCTATCTCTAGATAAATAAACTAAACCATAGGAAGAAGACCAGATTCAAGCTTCTGCCTGATCTAGTTCTGCTACAGAGCTGTACTCAAATGAAGGCAGTGAGTTCTGGGCTGGTTTCGAACAATGAATCATAAGCAAGGATGCAAAAATCCTGAAACAAGAGTACCCTCTCCCTCCCTCTTCCTTTACAGTGGATGTAGATCACACCATAATCTGATTTCCACCTATAAAAATATTTCTTAAAATTGGTATTAAATATTTCATTGTTTATTAACAGCAAGAAAATTCAACAAAAAATAGTGCCTGTGATTTGTTAGCAATACTTATCTACTTTGTTCCTACACAGCATATCTGAGAGATATTTCACAGTCTTTCTTTATAATGGTGATGTCAGATATAAACAGCATTAATAGAAAAAAGAAAGCATAATAGTAATACAAAAAGGGCTTATTATTAATAAAACACTGTCAGATTAACTAACAGTAAAGTAAAGCCTATCTAGTAAGTGCTTGAGATATAATTCTTCATTCTAAAGTGGTATTTTAGAGTTATACACTAATAAAAAATTGCTTTAAACTTTCTATGAGATTAAAAGTGGATAGTTTTTTTTTAAATTGCTGGTAAAAATTCAAGTTAAAAGTAAATGCTAAATAATAGACAGCAGTGTTGAAATCACATTATGGGCAGATCACATTTCAAAGAAAGGCTGCTTTTTATGTTTTCACATGGTAAATGGCATCTGGTATCACAGTGTCCTACTCCCTGGCTAAACAGCTTTTCATGTGTGTTGATAACAATTTTAAGTGCCAGGTAGGGCCAAAAGAAGGCAATGGGGATTGCACAGGATTGTCTTCAAGGCGCAGCACAACACGGTGTGGGTGCTTTTAGATGACCATGAATTCTACAGCAACCACTGTCTCAGGAGAATACGAGTTGGTTACAAATGGGCTCCTGGCCAAGTTGCAGTCCTTGCTTCAACAGACATCCCAGGACACCTTAGTATGGCGTAGGAAAGGGTGTCAGATAGAAGAAATCCTGAGGAGGATGTTAAAAGCAATGGCTTGTAAGCTGGAGAGGGAAGAAATCTGAGCTCCCACAGTTCAGAATCTGGATGCCCCAAACCAGACACTTTAATCTCTTATTAATATTATGAAGCATCCATGTGAAAAAATACTGAATATGGCTGTGAGTTCAGTGGTGTATCTACACAGGTAACTACAGTTGTGCTGTACTGGAAAATTGCAGCTTATTCGTACAACATCCCTCAGTGATATAACAAAGAGACAACCCACACAGGCGGCTGGGCAGTGAAAAATGCAAAGCATTTTCTTGTTCTGGTCTGCAACTAGAAGTTGCAATAATACAAATAATAATAGTAAACAGTAAAGAGAATAATTTGAGAGCCGAAGGGTAAGGACAGTTGAAATAACTATAATAAATCATTCTGGGCTATAACTGAATGAAGAAAACCTGAAGTTGATTATTGGCAAACACCTTACATGGGAGCATTTTTCCTGTATGAAAGAGCTGATGGAGGGCAATGTATATCTGATAGTTGATACTAGTGAAAGTAGAGGATGTAAAACTGGAGACAATTGCCCTGCCACGGCAAGAGGATGACCACAGGAGTACAGATCCAGGATAAAAGAGGAGGAAAGAGGAGGAAACTCCTTTTTCAAATTCCCACCCATGACTATTTCGTATGAATACTGAAAAATTTGAAACCATTTACTCAGCACCAGCAGTAAAGCTGATGGAAAATTTACACACAAAAGCTGTCAGTGCTCCTGACTGGTTTCTGCTTCTCAGAGTTTGCAGGGTAAAAACTCCCCCAAATCAAGAAACTGTCTCTTCCTTCCTCCCTTAAAACCAACCACCAAAACCTTACATCCTTTATAGGCTCTGAGTCTGATTATCTCATGAATTTGTAAAATTATGTAGTTTTTAAAGGTATTCATTTAGTTGTCTTGTACCTGGGGGCATTCCTGGTTGATAAAGAACCTCAGAAAGACGATTTTAGCTTTAAGCAAGGTTTTTGTTCTAGATGGACATGACCCACTCTTTGGCTATTTCATGCTAAATGAGACCATTTCAGCATCCAGCCCAGCATCTCTGAATAGTCGGTTGAGAGGCTTTGTTGCAGACGGTACCTGTTTGAAGAAACCAGGGTGGATCCTGAAACTTTTGGATGTACTGGAAGTAACAGTTGGGTGGATGCTCTAAACTGAGCTGCAGCTCAGTACTTGGCAGCAACCACTCAGCTTCCAGCTGGCCCTGCGCACAGCCACAGGTACCAGAGCTCTGAAGCAGTAGGGAGGCTGCTAGTTTGGTTGACAGACTTTCCTGCTTCAGGCTCAACCCTACTTCTTCAAAAAGGCACAGCAGACATTTATATGTCCTACATTTGTTTCAATTCTCTCCCTCTCAAAACAGGGACCTGTTACATCACAAGCAGCCGGCACTGGGACAAACATCATCACTAGACACAGTGGAGAAGGACATATCCTGTCCTTTGTCCTGAGGCAGTGGAATGGAGGCATTCTCCATACTGGGAGATGAGGAAATAAAAATAAATCTGTCAGCCCTTACCAGAATTGTTCCCCCTGGAAGTTCCGGAAAAAATTCTTGAATACAACTTGTTTCGGAAACTTCTGTTTTGCTGCTCCAAGGTAGTCTCTGCTTCTTAGGCACAGTCCCAGAAGATTCAATAGCAACAGTCTGAAAGAGATGAAGTTAGAGGAAAAATAAAACATCCAGGTAGATAGAAGGATGTTGGGAGTGGAGAGAGGAGTCTCTGTTTTGCCTGCATTGCTTGTTGCTAGAGTTCCAGCAAACAGGTATTAATAATAAATAAAAAGGATTGTGAGGGTTATCAACACTGACCCTTTCCCTCTTTCAAGTAGATCTCAAGTTCTTTTTATTGATTATACACAAACTTCACCACATATGGACCATTTCCGTGCTGCCTTTCAAGGAGCACTGTAGCTGGAAGAACCCAGGCCAGAAACAGCTCATTTTGCCCCACCCTCCGCTCTCATTTCTAACAAATAAAAAGCTTTTGGAGTTCTGGGAAAAGTGGCACCAAAAATGAGTGGGTTTATCTTTTCAATTTGACCGACCACCACAAATCTGGCTGACCTCTGGGCTTTTGATATCATTTTAACACGAGAGACATCACATTGAACAGCATTTTATGATGCTGTTCCTGAAATAAACATGAGTCCATCATCTTCATGCCTGGCTCAGGGACCTGGCCAGGAGATTTCACCTACAGAAGTAATGGCTGGCAACCAGATTATGTGCAAATTGTTGCTAAAGAGGATGCAGATATCTTTTATTGCATATCCTACTGCATTCTGCATCACATGCAGGCACTATCCCTGTCCTCTTTTGCATAATTTTAAATTAGCCAGAATCTTAAATAAAAAGATGTTGAAGTTTAAAGCCAACTCCTACATGTTGCTCCTCCTTGGGCTGTAATTTCAAGGGGTAGGAGGATGGGATGGAGGCAATCGCCTACTTTGTATGAATCAACGTCATGAAAAGAGCCAGACTGAGAACTTGTAAGAATGCCTTTCAGAATGACCTGGGCTCTTTCTCTCGAGAGGAAGGGAAAGTCAAGTTGAGAGTTTTTTTGAATGCTGTGTGGTAAACTGAATCTCATTTCTCAAGACATTAATTTTGAAAATGAACTCGCTAAGTATCCAAAAGGAGAAAAAGACTAACATGTGATTATTTTATAACCTTGCCAAATGGATATTTACAGATTGGAGGGGTGAGGCTGGGAGAAGGAATAATAGGTTACAGCATCACATGTCTCAGATATTTGCAACTGCTTCTCCTATCAAGTCTTTGATACCTGGGACAGCAAGTTTTCCCCTATAGCCACAATCTCTCCTATCTATTTCACCTCACACATTGCTGCCAGGAGGAAGAAAACAACTTAAATTGCTTCCAGCCAGTTTTCTGGTACCCTCAGGCTGGGTGGTGTGTCTCTATCGAAGGCATGAAGCAGTGGATGTGTCACACACTGTGATATCAGGGCTATTGTTCAGATGAAATACCACAGCCTGCTCTAAACGCTTCACCAACAAGAACCTATTGCTTAGCTAACACAGATCTGGTAGCATCAGAGGGAGGGAGGCTGGGGAGACACAACAAAGCCCTGAAATGTGTTACGAGAAATTCAATATTACAGAATTTATATCTGCAAAGTTCATCTTGTATTCTTCCCCCTTAGATGCCTTCCTATATTTCAGGCCCATTGAATCGATGGAACCAAGGGGCAGTTTGTCGTAACACCCTGTAGGACAATATTAAATTCTTGCTTTATTGCTAATATCAGCAACTTTTTTAGACTGAGACAAGAAGGAAAGACGGAAAAAGAGAAAGGAAGAGTGTGGGAGAAGGACGAAAGCTATAAGATGCATTATACCTTATACTGCTGAAGTCTTAACTATGTATAAAAGGCAAAGTCCAGTTCCATAAAGCTTAAAAACAGATGGTGTCCCCTTTCCCGAACCCTGTGGCAGTCCTTTAACAGCCACAGCTAGAGTGGTACTGAAAAGAAACATTACTGATGCTCTCCCAGGGTAATGTCCTGTGTGGCTCACACAGGCCCTGTGAGCAGGAGCTGAGTGATTTCTGTGTCCTGCGTTGCCACTCTCACGCTATCCCTCCACTGAGCTCCGTTCTCTGGGCCCCTTGTCGGTACAGAGCACAACGCAGAGCCCACTGCCTGCTGTCATCACAACATTTTGGGGTTCCATTTTCTCTATGCCCGGGGCTTAAAAGCATTTTCCTATTGCAAAGCTATTGTGAGAATAAGGGGTCAAAGTGGGATGCTAGGTACTGAAGAAGCAAGAGTCCCACCAAAAGCTACAATTTCTCCGTAGCCGTGTATCAGACCCAGCACCAGCCTGCCACAAGCAGTCTGTTTGGAAAACAACCTGGTATTGATTTATCCTGCAGACCTACCATCATAAGCTGTAAGAACGAGTTGGCAATTAATGCCTGGACTTAATTTATCGCTAGCGTAAGCAGGAGCGATTCCTAAATCCCACCGAGTGTGTCCCATTTACATCAGTGATGAATCTGGCCCACCAAGGCAGCGTGACTAACTCCTGGGTTCTCTGTGATCTCGCTGACTCGCAGCAGCGAGGTGGTTGATATGCAGTACGTCCCCGATCTGCTTTCATGGCACTTGCATGGCAATTAGAGTAATTTTGTGTAAAAGGCTTCCTCAGAGATGGCATCAAGGCACGAGCTGGATGAAACGGACACAAACTTTGCTGGATATAGAACTCATATTAAGCGTGATGACAAAACCCAAGGCTTCACTGGGTTTTTTTAATTGCTCTTTCAGACCAAAGAAGTATTTTTTTCCCCTGGTTAGAACCACAATAATATTTCATTCCCGCTGCTTACCCTAAAAAATGGATTTCCTTTCCCTTCTCAGTTGGTGATTTGTTTTGCATTAATGCCTTTCATAACTCACACGTTTCGCCATTAAAAATTAATGCTTGGTGCTGACATAAACAAATGAAATTTGTATTATTAATGTTTTACATAGGTAAGACTTTGTAATAACAGATTCATCATAACAGACTGTTTTAATTAAAAGACTTGCTCATTCCCTAAACTGATTTCAGACATAATTTTGGGCATTGGGAAGAAAGTCTTGTACAACCGCCCGGAGAGGAGTGATCAATAAGACCTCACGAGCCATTTTTATAAGTTTGCACCTGAGTTCAGACACGGCATCTGCTGTCTAGGTTGTGTTCAATGAGAACAGCAAGTGGGAAAGGCACTGGTGATGCCTTTGGCCTTGGTGCAGCTTCAGGCCTCTACACCCACTGAAGTTTCTACGTGAGGTCCTGCTAGACACGGGACGTTGTTTTGCTGCATGGGATAACAATGTGAATAAAACATGCAAGCGGTGGGACTGCACTAAGGGTTTGGCTTCGGGTCCTTGGACTCTTTTCCATTTGGCTAGAAAATCACATGCCTGTCAGAATAAATCTCACAAGGAAAGTCTGCAGGATGATGTCCAGGCTGGGCTCTGGGAGCAAGTAGCTATAACTCTGTCGAGCTGAGGGTGAGCTGGTTATCACCACTCCCAGTCTATAGTGCAAAGCTTCTGGTAGCACCCATAGGTCAGTTAGAGACATACTTTCCATCACTTCACTATGAAATTGGACATTAGGGAACTGAAGGAGAAGCAACAAGTTCAGTTATAACCAGCCTCAATTTAGTTTCCTCTGACAGCATAGTGCATACATGAAGTTCATGTTAATTGTAGTGTCAAGCAAACTTCTATTTGAAAATTTCTCATTAAAAATTTGCTTCTGGTTCTGAGGGTAATAGTGTTGACTGTCCGAGAGAAGAAAACCTTGCTACTTACATAGCCATGAGGCTGCAGGTGATGTCTCCATAATAGGGCTGTAGGATATGTTCCTAAGCAAATGAAGCTCTGTGAGAATAACTCAGTTTAAACCCCGTTCCAAAGCAGTGGTTAATTGTTCCACAAGACAGGCCTACAGTCCTACCACGTTCATAAAAAGAAATTCAAGCACACTAGAGCATGGATGGACAGGTGCTAAAGAGAATGAAAACACAAGCACATTTTATAGCAGAACCAGGAGCAGTGGTACAAAGTGTGCTAATGACAGGGAACTCAGTGATGGAAAAACATCAAGGGGGAGACTTTTTAAAACCCAATGCTCTTGCCTTACTCTTCCCTTGATGAAATCAGTGGAAATGTGCAGTTTGGTTTTTCTATACTAGTGAGTTCAAGGGGAGCTGAATTAAGCCAGGGCACTTTTAAGTCACCCACCCTCCATATCTGTAAAGAACAATTGGAGGAGTGAAGAGCTAAGAATTGAAACCATTGTAAAAAAGCCAGCCCTAGAAAATGGTTGTTCTGGGAAGCTAGGAGTGCTTAAAAGAAAGAGAGAAAGCTGATAAGAAGAGACTACAAGTATTGGATGTCAGGAACTTATAAAAAGGCTGTAGGATGTAAAATGGCATCATACTGGAAAGGACATGAAAGTGCTGAAGGGAAGAGCAGGGCCCTACGACATGCTCATTAATGGGCAATGGTTACCTAGAAGCAGCTGATGAAACCACCCTCTCCCCCTCCTTTGTCTCCCACTGTCACCAGTGCAGCCCCACACAAACCAGTGGAGATGGATCCAGGCAAGAAATGGTATTGCAGAATGGAAAAGGAGGGGTGTGTGTGTGTGTCCAACATGGTGTGTGAACACAGACGTGTAGAGAGCAGAGGTGTGTGGCTATCTCTGAGTCTGACTTACTGGCAGCATCAAGAAGTTCCTATGTGTGTGCTGTAGATTTTTATGTCACAAGGGGCAACTGCCCCTAAGAGGAGGTTAAATATACTTTTTGCACCTTTTACAAGCATGTGTTGCAGCTCTGCAGCTGCGTGTCCAGCATGAGAGTGCAGCCATTTCTGCAGTCTTTGTGCTGCTGAACCTATTTAATTAGATGGAATTGAATTGAATCTGCTAAGCAGTTATTGTCAAGACTGCTTTCTGTGCACGGACACATTGTTTGGGAACCCACAGGAGTGCTGTGCTGGACATGGGAACACTGTGCCTTCAGTTGAAGCCCAGCCAGCTCCACAAAGCAACGACAAAATAAGACAAGAGATTTCAGGCACTAATCTTAAGTCAAAAGTTTAAAGAAGAGGCATATTTGCCCAGCTCAGTGATCATGCGAAAGGGAATACGGTCCACTTCTGCCTGAGGTGGATAAGGAAAGCTGGTATTGCCTGGCATGGTTTCTCCTGGATTTCAGAAGCCTGAAAACAAGCTCTCTAAAGGACATAGCAATGGGAGGGGACACGCTGCTCCCCACGAGGAACCCAGGCTGCCCTGAAGAGCTGCTGGGCAGGAACGGGGTCGAATGCCACACTGTGCAGCAGCCGCAGCTTCATTTATTTGACAGGGCTGTGCCAAGGCAGAGCGAATGTTCGTTTTCCTAACTTTGCATCAATAATTAATCAAAACTGGTTTTACATAAGCCTGAACATAAAATTATTCTCTCCTGGAGGTTCTTCCAGCAGTTACAGCAAGACCTCTGTCAGCAGCTTCTGAATTGATGTGCTTTAAAAGGAGAGGAACATTGATAAATACTCATTTCTTACCCCTGCTGTTGCTCACTCAATCAGCTCTCACCTTTCATTCTCTTTCCCTCTTGTGTTTGGAGGGGGAAAAAAAAGTAAGGAAGAAAGCAGGATTTGACTTAAAACTGAGAGGTGAAGAAGAAAACTTTCTCTCTTGATGAACATGAGAAAGCTGGTTTGCAGAATACAATAAACTGAGCCCTTCCTCAAATCTGGATGTGTTCCTGGAATTTCAATTAAATTGTAAGATCTCTGGGGCCTTTCTATTCACTTTCCTTAAGATGTTTAAAGTGACAGGGTGTTGATCCTTGGTTATTTCTCTGAGGTGTTTTAATGGTAAAAATAAAACAAGAAAGAGAGCATTGAGTCTGGGCTTGCCTAGGCTGGTACAGCTTGCGCTGAAATGGGAGGGCTCACACAGTCAAAGGACAAATCTCTGGTCCTCAGGAAAAGCATTCCTAGCTTAGGCTGGTGGCTTTTATGGTCTTTGCTGAACTTTTTTTAGGGAAGCATCCTCGAGGTCTATCCCTCTGCCCTGGATCTGCAGTGGGCAGTTCAGAGCAAAAGATGTAACACTGTGTGCAATCCATTACTGTCAGAAAGAGATTCCCTTCCTCTATCTTTCCCCTCTCTACTTGCCATGGCAAGTGCCACCCTCCTGAGATTAAGTCCAGCTTTGTTGAGACTTCTGAGATGTGCCTTCTTTCCCTGCATGGGACTGTGGACGTCTGAACCTTGACAAGCATTTTAATCTCTGAACTCTACTCTTCTGTGCAGAAAGCCTGGGTTTTTTACAGAATTTTCCAGAAAGTTTTGATGATTAAGATTCTTAAGAGATGAAATTCAGCATCATTCCCCTGAGTTCAGGAAGGGATAGCACTTTGCACCGTATTTATTGGCCCATCCATCTCAGAGTCTCTACAGCATCCAGTCTTTCCTGTGGCCATATCCCAGGGTGTAGAGAGTTTGGATCACCTCGCAGCTTTTGCAAGTCAGATGCTAAAGACACTGCAGTAAATTATGTTCATTAAAATTTAACTCCTTTCTTTTATGATTTCTGAAGCCAGTAATGCATGGATGTAGGGTGCAATTGTCAAAGTACACCCGAAGAGTTTAGAGGTCAAGCTTCCATTGAAGTGAACAGTAATAAGACAACCAAGTCCTTTAAAAGATTTCTTCCCACTGATTTATCCTTCAGGATTCACTCCACAGGATGATAAAGATTTTAGACTTTGGACTGTTGGAAAACTGTCTCTTCGCTGTTCGTACTGTGCAGTCACTCAGCTAAGGCACTACCTAATTCTTCCTGCTCACAGAGAAACCATGGGAGAGGTGAATAATGAATAAAAATATGAATTTTCAGGATTTCAAAAGCTGAAGAAAAGAAGCTCTGGAGGTTTGCAGGATCCACCTCAAACAGATGATGTTTGTAGAGGGACCTGAAAAAAGGATGATACCCAGCCTTGCAAAACACAGCAAACAAACCCAGTTCCCTTAAATGTGAGGATTTGCATGGGAAAAGAACAAAGCTGTTGAGATATGCATACTATTTCTCCTCAATTGCTGAGGTTCCCCCACGGTTTTCCTGACAGAACTACATGCCATTTTTCCTTTTAATTTCCTGAATGTAGTTACTAGCTGGAGGAAAAATAAATAAATATTTGTGATGACAACATGCAATTTCTTGCAATGAAAACTTGAGATACTAGTTATTTCCCATGACTAATCTGAACGTTTGCAGGTCTCTCTCTTCAGCTAGATAGGAAACAGGATTCCTTTCACTATCCTGCTTTTTGCTCTTTAAATGACCACATTCCTTTTTTTTTCCTTGCCTGTAGTAGAAAACCTTCTTCCCAACAAAGCTCTTTTGTTCCTCCTGAGACTCTACAGCAGTCTGTCAGAAGCCCAGCAAGGAATAGCTCATTTCTGTCAAGCGCTCCATATTAAGCATTAAATGTCTTCTAAAAAGCTGTCCTGATGACAGCAAAGCACAGGGTCACACTTGCTTGAACAACAATTTACTCCCTTTCATGGCAGAGTGAGAAGAACTGCTTGGAACTGGGAGCTCAGAGTGGGGAAAAAAAACCTCGTGACCCACTTGCCTTGAGATGCTGGCACGATAGGATAGGATATTGTGGTAATGAGAGTGCATTATGGGGTAGTTGAAGGGAAATGAGATGCCTTCGTAACCACCTGAGCAGCACCATCACTCAAAGCTGAATGGCTCCTGCAGCTCCTGAAATACAACGTGTCAGTCACTCAAGAGCGAGTAACATGGGATGGCATCAGTCTTCCTCCCTTTCTTGCTCTGCTGCACACTTAAACTGGTGCCTAGCAGGGAGTGCAGACTGTCTGTTAAGGAACCTCTGAGATACTTAAAGATACCACAGCTGTCTAAAGCAGACTAAGAAAGCTCTCTCTATTCAAGGGTTCACTCATGCACTGAGCCAGTGGAAGATGGACCCTAGGTGGTGCTGGGTTAGCTTTAAGCATCATTCCCAGTCTTTCCTGCATCTTCTGTTCAAACAGCTTTACAAAGCTGACACCAAAGATGCTGAAAAGGAGAAAGAGACATGGTCACAGGATGGTATTTTTCCTTCTTTCTGACACTGTGTTTTTGTCATTTTACTGAAAACCAGCCTGGCTTCAGACAGCGTTTAGCATCTTAACTAAAAGCTCATCCATCTTTTCTGTATTAGTGATGGGTGACAGCTGTACATGATACTAATACACAAAATATTGCAGAGCTGTCAAGTACTGCAATGGTGCTGGTGAGGTTTTGGGGACTGTGCATAGGCTCGTGGAGATCTTTCCACCCCATTAATCTTCTTGCCAAAGCTGATCTGGACTGACCTGCTGACGTGCCTGCAGGTCCCTTCACCCCATAGGTGCAGGGCACAGCAGTCTCACTTTACTTCAGTGCTTTGTGAGGACAAAGAATGATATCATGGAACAGAGCAGACTGTGCTCCCACCTCCTGTCCCTCCCCTTTGTAGGAAGGTTTGGTGGAGAGCAGCATCCTTCCCTGACTGGAGCAGCATCCCTGGGGATGACGTGATGCTGAGCAGCGCACGAGGAGGCTGATGACCCAGCAAAAGCCTAGTTTCACAAACCCCCCAGTCCCAGCCCTACCCTGGTATTTCTGGTATCGTTCAGACGTGTGAGATTTACCCGTCACTGTTCTGCCTTTAACACCATGTTTTCTGCACAGCAGCAAGGGTAGGTATTAGCTTCCTCATGAGTATGACCATCGTGTCCATGCATTTATAGAGAAGATCTGGGAAATTACCTTAGTCTTGCTAATAGCAATTATAATAAAAATAGAACTACAATAAAAAGGAGCATAGTGCCAAATCACACGAGAGAGACCTCACCACACTGGGGACTGTTGTAAGGCAATGTGTTCCCTACCTATTCCTGAGTGATGGATAACACCAGCCCACCAGGGAGCAAGATTATCACTGCTGCCCTTCCTATGTCCTCTGCGATGGCAGGAAAGAGTAAGTGGGTATGTGCTGCTGGAAGTATCTGCAGGCTCCGAAGTCTAGAAGTATTTTCAGTACTGGGATGTATCTCTTTCTCACATCTTCCCTCTTTATCTATTTTCCTGCCATCAATATCTCAGATTCTGCAAATGCATCAGAAAAGAAAAAACAATGTAAACTAGACAAGAGACTTTCCAGGCTGTAAAGCAGAGATGGCATTAGGTGTCCATTAATCCCATGGCTGTAGTAAGTCCCTGAAGCGATGGAAATGGAAGGAGAAGGGAGGAGGGGGGGAATGCCAGGGGACAGAAAACCAGCAAATCCTCTGTTATGGTTGTGGTTGTTTAGCTTTCTTTTTCTTTCTTTTTTTTTTTTTTTTTTCCCCTTTATTCCCAGTTTAAAGAGCTCTCATAAAATGAGCTGATGCAATACTCTTATTTTCTCTGCCTCTGTGCTAGATTGAGAACGCATGCAATGGTTTCTAATGTCAGCAGGTCCAAATAAGATCATTTGCATTAAAAGAAAGCAAAGCTTGCAGCTATCCACTTAAACAAAAAAACCCAAACCCAACAAAAAAAACCCCTCAATATCCTAGCTTTTAAAGTAATCAAGTTGATGTCTATATAGAAAGACTGAACTAAAAAGTTCAGCTTCTAATGATAAAAACTATATATTAACTGTGGGTTAGCTGTATCTGGGTTTAATCCAGGACTTCCTGTGACCCATTCTATTTGCTCCGTGGCTCTGGAGGATGGAATCAGTGGCATCCAGCATGATGTGTTCTTTGGAGAGGCTGTCTATACCTCCAGTGAGGAGGAAGCAGCAGGGCATGCCCCTGAAAAGCAAACAGGAAGACAGCTCTTTTCCCAGATCTAACCTATAACCATATATTCCCTTCAGCAGCAGTGTAACTAAGACACACCTTGTCACTTTTTACTGCTTAATCTCTGCATTCCTTCAGTAAGGCAGTGATAGGCATGACCAAGGTGGTAAAATGGATTAATAGACCCTATCAGATGAAAGTGAAATCAGAAATGGAGAGGATTCCCTCTATGAAGCCATTTCCAGGATGGAGTTTCTCCTCACAGTACAGTAGCCTTGATGTTCTCATAAACATCCTCGGGACCTCCACCAGCCTGCTCTTGCTGAGCCCAGTCATGACAGAATAGGCTAGTGGATGTGCATAGCAGAAATCACACCAGTGCAGCAGGATGCTGCCTTGTGCATTTATTACACACTTTCCTAACATCATTTTCGGGGCAGTGATACTGTCCTGGGGCAATTTAATAAAACAGCAATAAAATCTCTGCCTTGAGGAAGTATATATTCATGGTGAGGTGTTCTATGGTGACTTAGCCTTTCAGAAAGGGATGCCTGGAGGCATGTGTGTCCTTGAAAGAACAGAATGTACGAAGGCTGGCACTTAGCTGTGGCTGCAGAGCAAACACAACTGTACAGGGATGGCTGTGGTCAAGCAACTGCTGATGACTTCTAGTGCTAGAATGGAAAATAAATTGTATTGCTTCTTCAAGTGTTCCACCATTCTGAAGTGCCATGAGAGATAAAAAACTCTGTATTATATGGTGAGTCCAGATATAGTTGTTCTTGCAGGAAATTATCACTAAATCTCCACTATTAGAGGGTGTTCCTTTAAATTATCACAACCCCTCCATCCTCTCAAAGTGCCACATTCAGAGTGGTGAAATTAGGGAAACAGATGAACTTGGATCTTAAATTTTATTTGGTTAAAAGTAGACACAAATCTCCTTCCTTTCTTCCTGGGGGTGGGGGAAACAAAATGTCCACATGCTCAATAATATCTGTATCTGCATTAGATCTTCCCACCTCCACCTCCTTCCTGAAGGTCCCACTGAACTCTTGTTTTAGACTTTTGAAGATAAAACAATCAATGTGTTCAATGTGCTACACCACCTGGGACAGCATAAACCTAGGTATGAATCACATGTGGCCAGGAGCAAAACTGCAGGTTCCTTCTCTGCTTCTCCTCCTCTCTGTCTGTGAACAGATACAGAACACTGCAGGTCTTCTGGGAACTGAACCCAGAATTCTCAGCTCTTACAGCGAAGGGAGAGAAGTCAGTCCTTGTCTGCCTCAGGATAACCAGGTCCTGTGGAAAATCTCTCCTGAAAATTCTGATCATAATCCTTATGCTGAGTTTCATGTTCCCTTACATATCAAACTTCATAATGGCTCCTGATGCAGCCCTACAGCCTGGCACTCCGACACACATTTTTTTTCACCAAGAAAAGAATTATTCTTGTGTGTAATTCTGTGACACACTGCAAGAATCTGCACAGATCTCCCCCTCCCTGCCAAGTGGAAACCCATCAACCCTGTGGGTTTTGGTACTTGTCCATTTTGATATGCTTCAGCCACATCTCAGTTTATAATTTCTAATAATTTCCAGTGTTAGTGAGGCCGAAAAAGCCATTGAGTGTTTTCAGGACTGAAATTGAGCCATCAATTATGAAAATGTTTCTTCTGCTCAGTTTCCCACTGAGCCATTACCTAATAAAAATCACCAGGAAAACACCTCAGTCACCCAAGGAGGAAACAGTTAACAAACAAGTCCTGCTACTGGGCTGCCCTGAAATCAGAAGCCTGTGCTCCATACGGACCCCCACAAATTCTGAGTGATCACTGGCCCCAACAGCATGCAAAGAAAATTGCAGACTCAGTCTCAGTTGGCATAATTTTCTATGTGAACTTGTCCCCTTTTCTTGAAATACTACAATTACTTTACAATACAAAAGCTCTTTGCAATAAATGGCGCTTTTTTTTCCCATGAATCTCCTGCACCATTCCCCTTCTGCCCAGCACACATTGGAGGGAAAACCTTATTTGCATGTAAGGCTTGGTCATTAAGTTCCTCTTATTAGAGGCCAGGAAAAAAAGTAACTATGGAGAAAAAGAAGAGAAGGAGGAAGGTGGGGGGCAGAAAAAGTGCAGACACAGTGAATTACTGTGTGAATTAAATCTCCAGCTGACTGGAAATGGGGCTGTTTGAAAACTCCCTCTGATTTTTTGCAGTGTAAGGTGGGGAGGCTGCCATTCTTCTATTTTATGTTTGCTGATCCTTTGTTGGTTCCTTTATGATCTTTTTCACCTTACGATGTGTGATTTAGAGTCATTTCAGGAATACAGAGAACTGCAAAGTGGGCAAGCTTGGGAGGGAACAGAAATGACCAAGGTTCAAGGTTGAAATCGAAGTATGTACATGAGCTTCCTCACTGGGTGTGTAAATACTGAGCCCCAGTCTGAGTGAGTACATGCAGGCAATTAAGTCTGGTTTATTGAATATTTTCCTGTTACAGGGGTATGGAAACAGCAGGTTGTTTAGAGTCACAAATTCACTGGAGACAGAGGTTGGACCATGCAACACAGCCAGCCAGCAGCAAGGCAAGGCAGAGAAATAAATCCAGTCATTCCGTTTCTCAGTTTTCTGTGTTAATTTTTAAATGAAGGAAAAGAATTGGGTTGAAAGAGGTCAGTTTTCATATGGCCAGCTCTTCCTCACTGTAATATTACTTAAGAAGAAAGTAATGGGGAATAAAGGAGAAAAAAGGATTAGGAAAATAAACAGAACACAATGCCAGAACTGCTGATGCCAGTGGAGATAACTGTTATATAAAATGAAGCTACTGGAAATAATGGTTAATGAATACGAGCAAAGCAAGAATTCTAAAGAACACTGCTATCCTACAATGCTGCCTTGGAAACGTGGTGCCATAAAGTGATTTACCCATTTACTGTACCCTGTGCCTTGCCTGCCTTCCCCCTACCATTGCCTCCAGACCCGTGCCCAGAATGCAGCTGAGCTGGAGGGATTATGACCACACTCTGGGCTCTCTTGATGTCTCTGTTCCTCTCCCCTTCCCATAGAGAAGCAGCTTATCTAAATGCTCAGGTGAAAACTGGGAGCTCTCAAGACATCTGTGGGAGATGGGACACTTCAGGTTGTCTCCTCAGGCATCTGGACTACTCAGTCTGTGGTAAATATGATGAACTTCGTGAGTATTTCTCAGTAGGACTTTATTAAGACTGACTCCAGATGATACTGTAGCTCCCCTAACATAAATCATTTACCCTTCTACCACTCAGGAGGAAAGTAGCTAAATTCAGAGGTGGTGTGAAACACAACTGATGTTAGTGGCATTGCAGCCACTTACTCGTAGCTCTGGATTCAGTTCAGGGCTCCAGTCTACAAAGCTGTCCCTCAATAATGGCTCTTTATCCACCATAAATTCCTGCCTGAGCTCATCACACACTCCCTGGGCAAGTCTCCACTCTCTCTAGAGGCATCTCTGCTCTCCTCCATCCCTGTGCTGCTGCCTGCCCAGGTCCCCGCTGACTGACGTTGGCTGCCTGCAATGCACTGCTCGGCATTCACCAAATCTTTCAATCTCGGGGGTTTTGCAGAGAGAAAATGCCAATTACCAGAAGCTCCCATGTGAATTCTGCTGATGACAGGAATCACTTACTGTTTGTCACTCTTCTGCCTGTATCTGATGGTTTGTTGGAAAAGGGTTCAGTTTATGCATGCACCAAGCTACTGCTTCATTGGTATTCCTTTAGTGGATGCTCTTCTCTTCCCATCTTAATAATCATCTCTTCTTCTTATCTAAGACGGCTTTATATGGGAAGAATGAGGGGCAGTGAGGGGTGAGGGACAGCAGTGTAGGAGACAGAAGGTTATCGGAGCTCCCTTTCTGCAGAGATGTGCATGGAGTTAGCAGGATAATGCTCATCAAATAATTTATTCATTGGATGCTGTGATATTTCAGCCTTTATTTGTACCAGGCGAATAACTTCCAAAAACCTTGTGTTACCAGCCAGTTTCATGTTTTGTGAAATAGTCTAAATTAAATACTGGTGGAAAAGGGATGCAATTTCAGCCATTAGTAAAACTGGATGTAAATTCCCCAAACTTCTAAATTCACTGTGCTACATTTTTTTTAATTTGTCTTACCCAATGCCCAGAAACCTCTGACACTGAGTTCGGTGATGCCTGGGGCTCCCCACACATCAAGTGAGGTACTTTTGCTGCTCCAAGGGCCTTGAAGTTTTAGGTCTAAAATTTCAAAGGAGCAGACATCCACATCCCACAGAGTGTATCTCCTAACCTCCTTAGCGTGCTTTGAAAACCCTGAACAGAAAAGAAAAAAATATGGGAAGCAAAAGAAAAACACCAAGAAGGGGAAGGAGCTGTTTTGGGGAAGGAGCTGTTTTGGGTCAGGATAAACCCTCAAGTTAGCACAGCCTCTTGGAGGTGGGGGGTATCCAGTCCCCTATTTCAAGCGCTTTGAAAGGGAATCTCTTTCCTTCTAGGTCAGTTTGGTTCCTAAATTGAGCCTGTGACCCCCACCTTGCTTCCCTCATGTCTCTCAAGTTCCTGTCTGATGATGTTCCCCTTCCTCAGCTGTCCTCACCTCACCCCGGCCCATGGCAGCACAGCATGCCAGCTCACACCGATCCACATGGGCTCAAGCTAAATTATTTAAATTTCCAGCTCTGTGGCATAATCCTGCATTTATGTCACCTCTGAATCCATCTCAACAGCTAATGCCAGCTAGCACTGGGGTACCTTTCACACAATCCCATTCTAATGAACAGAATTTAAGTATAGGAAGATTGAATTAGAAGTCAAAATAATTACTTCTCTGGGCGCTTTTGCTGCACAGTAAAGAAATCAGTAACCACAGCCTGGGTGCACTGGGCTATCCAGCAACCCTCCCCTTTCTCACCTAGGCACAATACAGTCTGTTCTGCACTAGCTCTGCTCCTGTTCATTAAAATGAGTCAAAACTCCAAGAAAGGTTTGCGCTAGCTCACCCTACAGTAAGGAAAAAACAAACGAAAAACACATTAAGGGGAGCATCCAAGCTGCACACGTGAAAGCAGCTGATAAATGGGCCTCTGGAGAAGGGAGAGGCAAGTCTGGCTGCCTGCAACGCTCCGGCAGCGTTTTGCTGAAAGCCCCGGCACGGTAAGTGCAGGCACAGGGACACGAGCTGCAGTCCTCAGCTGCAGAACTGTTGTCATGGAAGAGAAACCTGAAATATTACCAGTTCAAAAGAAAACACAGGCGGCGGATGTCATTTCAATGTAATCATAGAGCCAAGACTCTCTATTCACACACCAGGCAGCAGCCCTGAGAGTCAGCAGTTTCTGAGCGCGCTGAACACGCGGAGCGGTGCAAAATGTCTGCAGTTCTGACGGCTCTTAATGCTGCCATCAGGTGCTTCCCTGATGCTAAGAGGCATCTGGGCGTTGCTGTCTGGAGCTCACAGGCTAAAAGAAAGAAGGCAGGAAACACTGAAGGCAGGTAGTAAGACATACTTCCAATCAATCACCCAGATCTGCAAAATACACTGTGAATATTCGTGGTTTTTTATTCCCGATGGTCCTCGGGCACAGGTTTTACCTTAAACTCTGCTCTTTCTACACAGCGTGTTTGTTGGTGATTCCTCTCGATGAGCAGTGCCTGCTGAATATTTGTCTCTCTGTTTATACTCCAATCCAAGCGAGTAAAGTAAATCAGAAATCCTGATCCACTGTTTCTTTTCACCTATGAGATGAAATCATGCCTGGTGCATTGTTTGGCTGACTTCCTGCAAAGTTACAGCAGAAAGTTGCCCACCACGCTCCTCCTCACACATGACATTTTAATCTGAATCCCGTTCTGCCAACAGAAGCCCCACTCTGCAATATTAATGTCAAACAACTGCCGGACCGCGGGGGATTTGCACTGGAATGAAGTGGGACCACCTTTCCTGGGCCCTGAGTTTGTCCAGATTGCCTTTGCAAGCGCTGGGGAAGCGTGCACGGGGACGCTGTCAATCTCATAAACAAAGGTGTTGTCAGGAAGCCTTATTTAGAAGTATTTCAAATTAACCTTGACAGAAGAATTAATAAATAATAAGAGCTGAATGATTTATAAAGAAATCAATTACACTATAAATTTTAAAACAGCATGGTCTCAAGTATTGCAGGGTGAGCAATACGGAGAAACTTCAGGTGGGCTAAAACTTATCTGGAGGGTTTGTGATGGCCCCTCAGAGACCCCGTGGGTTCTGAAGGTAAGATGAAGGGAATCACAGACTCAGAGAGGTATTAACAAAAACCTGGAGTGCCACAGAAGATTGTGCAAGGATCTCCTTGGTGCTTTGAATATTGCTTGTCCAGAGGGGATCCCAATGGTAACAGTTCAGTATAAGTAATTTCAAAGTTTCAAGAATTTAAGAACAGCCACCATCAGAGCTGCTAGGGCCAGGCTCCAGAGTACATGGATGTGGATGCTGAAAAGCTGCTAGCAGAGGGGTTTTCTCAGGTTCTCACAATATTTGGTGAGAATCCTGCCTTTCTCACCAGTGTTATGAAAAACAGTAGGATGTTGTTTGTAAGCTGGACCAACACCTGCTGTTTTGCTAAGTTCTGTTTATGGTACATTGGAAAAATATTTTGAAATAGGTGTTGTAGGACTTTAGCCACTCACCCTGGGAGATGGGTGATCACTGACCTATGGGGCTAGGGGATATAAAACGGGGTTATAAATTAATAAAGTGTCTTCTTCTTCTTCCTCTCCTGGCTCTCTCTTTACTGATGTTGTGTTGCTGCATCTCTTCGCTCCCGGCATAAACAGTGACACATGGAGAATTCCTGGAGAATTCCAGCACTTTTGATTTTCACTCCAGAGAGAAAACTCCAGACATTGACCTATTGACAGTATCAGCAGAAGTGGAACCACCTCTCTCTGCCCAGATCTAAATAAAACCCGTGAGGAGTTTGCAACCATTGAAAGGCTGGGCTAAGCTTACCTTGGTGACTGATCAAATAGATGTATTGCTGCCAGTTAGCTCATTTGCTTTAATATCTGAAGAACACAAATTCCCCAAAAAAGGCAGGGAAAAAAGCTGTTCAGACACTGGGGTGGTGGACGACCTTATCAGAACTCCATAGTTAGGTGGAAATTGGTTTAAAAATTCAAATGACTGCTCACATAAAATGGCTTGCAGGATTCACCCAACTGTAATAGCAATTCTCTGCAAATGATTATGCAATTACCTCCAGGAGGTCAAAAAGTAATTACCACGTAACCTGCTCTCTTCTGCTGGTTGCCTCTAATAAATAATAGATGCAAGCTCTACTCTGGTTTAGAAGAGAATTTGCCATTTCTTTACCCTGTAATTACATTAGATTATTTACCCAGCATGGTCAGCTGTGACCATGTAGGTCTGCTAACATGATATAGGAAGAATGGATGAGAATGATTTGTGTTCTGAATATCCCTCAGGACCTAGGATCAAAGGGAGCTTTGGTTTCTCATGCATCTAGAACACACCCCTCTCACCAGCCACATCTGCTCTCATGGGTGCTGAGCACTCCCATGTCAACGTCCTCCGAAGGTCCGCAGAACTCAGTGCAAAACCGTACGTTAAATTGATGGGGCTTCAGCTAAAGCCCCTGGCAGCCAAGCTGTTCAGCAGGGCTTACTTGGAATCACTGGAGAACATTTTCTTCATACATTGTAGTGTTGTCACTACATTAGGCCTCAATAAAGAGATAACATTTTCTTTAGCCTCAGGCTTATGAAGCCTGGAAGACCCGCGTCTCATGTGTTTTCCCATGGGCAAGTTAGCAGGCTATCATCATTTTCATCTTTGTCAGAAACAGGGGTTTTTTTGTTGGCTGAATTTCACGCTGAGACAATTTCTTCCTGAGGACCTAGAACATCGGCGCTTGCTTTGTTTCTCTGACTCTCACC
Source organism: Todiramphus chloris collaris (assembly GCA_025345505.1). Lineage (NCBI taxonomy): Eukaryota > Metazoa > Chordata > Aves > Coraciiformes > Alcedinidae > Todiramphus > Todiramphus chloris. The sequence goes on from JANVCC010000185.1 coordinate 7,487,795, forward strand.
TTGGAAGATGCAAACCTCAGAATACGCTGCCTTTCTCTGGCAGTCTGTGAAATCAGCTGCTTTGACCTTGCTCAAAGGAAAGACGTTTCTTATTGGGGAGCATGGAGAGATGTGGGGGCACAGTGCTCTTAGAACCTGACAAAGGCAGATCAAGATGCACAGCTTCTCCTGGAAAAGTTGACAAGAAAAGTAGAACAAACTCAGTAACGTGTGGGAGAAAGGCCAGGTTACTGTTCTCATTACATGCATGGCAAGTGAGGGGCAGCAAGACTGAGCAACCTGACCAAGATCAGACCTGTGGCAGGGCAGCACAAGCAGAATCCGCCCCTCCCAAGGGCTGCTCCAAAGTCCACACCATGCAAACACTTTCCTTAAGGGCTCTGCCTGTTAGGAAGCTGCTCAGGCTGAGTCAGAAAAGTATATGCTTCCCCATAACATATTTCCTCTGTCAGAAGATAAGTGTATCTCCTGCTCTCTGCCTACTACCGTTGCTGTTTAATAAATTAAGTGTCTAATTACATGGTATAGAAGTGATGTTGTTATACAGGTGCAGTGACTGGAAACAAGACGGAGCAATAATGTTACAACAAAACCCAGTGGCCTCTGCTCCTGATTTCTGTTTTATGCTTTGTGGTCCCTGCGTTATAGTATGTGCCACAAAGCTGGGTTCAAATCAGGTTTTACTGTACTCCACGATTGATGGACATGGTTCCAGAAAGGGCTGCAGTCTCAGCAGTCTCTCCCCTGCCTTTTCCCACCTGTTCTTCCACAGCTACAAAGCATGACCAAAGTTGATGTTGAAAAATGCATCTAGAGCTGCTCCTCTGTATCACCTAAAGGTAATGAGAAATCGTTACAGAGGGACCACTTGCACGTTGTTACGCTGAGAGAACACCAGCCTGCACATGACCACTGAGCTTTGAATTTCAGTCTGGGCAAATCTGCTCAGCGTCATTGACGAATCCCAGGAAGGTCACCTCTCAGAGACTCATGCCCCTTTTCACAGAGGCATCTGGGGCAGTGCTGCAGCGGTGTTCTCCATGGCCTCACAGTCTACAGCCAATCCCTCCCAGCCCTCTTCTCTGGGCCTGTAGCTCAGAGGTGCCCAAGGAGTTAAGCGGAGACGGTGGGTGTCATTTCAGGCAGATGAGTGGTTTCTCAGTTGTGGGCAAATGCAGGTCAAGGTGGGCGTAGTCTTTATGTGTGTGTTACACCTTAATAGCAAGCTGTGAGAGAAAGGATGGCAGGTTCATTTCCTTCCACTATGAGCAAGCACAATAAGCCATGGCTGTGGATTGCTGAGCTCTGTATTATCAATAAAGGGCAATCACACCACTGGGAGTTAATGACAGTTTTGCACATAATAGAAACCTTTGAGAGTAATTACAGAGTCCCCTAATGCCAGTGGGACACAAGGCATGCACACACACACACACACACACATCTCCCACTGCCTGGATAAGCTGAGCAGGCTGTGCTGGGGCTTGGTGCATGGCACAGAGGCAGCCCCACATCTCTATTTTCCAGCCCTGGTCCAGCATCCCAGCTGGCATCTGCGAGCCAGAGCTCAGGACTAGTGCCAAGGCAGCTGTCAGAAATGAGGATCGCTTTCGGGGGTGGCCAGGAGATTTGTACAGTTCTTTCCTTCTGCATTGCTATGAGACTACTGTGCCGTCCAACCTCCATTGCGCCAGCGCTGACTTTTTGTAGGAAGCAAGGGTTTGACTCATGTTTTGCTGAACACCAGAGCCTGAGTGATGAGAGGAGACGGAGAAGTGTGGGCACAGATCTCAAAGGGCAGCACGAAGTACTGAGCAGGAAAAGAGAAGAGACAGAAGCACAGAGACCCTCAATAATAAACTCTGTAGGCTCCAAAGCCTAGAATTAGTTTTAAAAGGGGTAGAGCTGGGCCATTCCCTCTCATTTCCTTTTCTTTGAACCCTACAGTTCTGCATAACCTCCTTCAAAATGTCTGCTATTAGCAACAGTTCCCTCCTTCCTTCCCCAGCCGAGAGATGCATTGAACTAATTAACGTGCAGAGTTTGTGCAATCCCATTTTGGTGGCTTAGCACTGGATATCCCTCAGCAGAGACGTGGCCTGAATGAGAAAAAGGCCACGGAGGCAGAAAGCAATGACACCAATATCTCAAAAGCCAAAAGGCACCGAGCCAGGGGACTGGGGAGGGTGATGAGTCTCTGGGGGCATCATCATTCCAGGGAGCGGAATCAGATGGCTGCAGGGAGGGGAGATGCTCTTAACAGGAAGAGAAGGAGGGAAAATGGAGGAGAAAAAATAAGAGAGTGAAAGAGGGTAGAGCATCCATCTCTTTGCAGGATGAAAGGAGTGCTGCACATCCTGTTTGTTCTTGCAGTTCTTTAACAGAGGAGGCACCAGCTCTCATTTCTGTATTTATATTTCCCTGGAGCAGCACCAACTGTATTTCAATATAAATATAACGTAGTTAATTGAAATCAGTAATTTCAGCAGTCATTAATAACAAATCTCTAGGAAAGAATATCCCTGCTGCGGTTAATGATCAGCATAAAAAAAGACCCTCTTTGAAAGTTTAACTGTGAGCTCGGGGTTCATTTTATAGTTGATCGGAGTGAGTTAAAACTTTGCCCCTGTCTGTCATTGTGTATTTAAATATGAGAAGTTAGCAATATTTGAAGTTCTCAAAATAGCACAGGTGCTCTGGAGTGAATCCAGCCCTCAGGGCTGGTCCCCAAGAGTGATGTGAGCCTGAAGAACAGAAAAGGTGGAACTGGCCAACAGAAGTCAGAACGGACCAAACTCTGCTGCAAGACTCCAACCCGGCAGGATTCCTCCAGATCTATGGGAGTAACCGGCAGAATCTGACCCAGCCTGAGGCTCCTCACTGCAGCCCGGGAGATGCTATTGCAGGTGACAGTTGGCTTTGCTCTGAATTGCAGGAATGCCCCGAATATTTAAAACTGCCTCTAGGATGGCATTAGCACGGTGAATTCCTTCGGAGAGCTGCCTGGGTAAAGCCAAGGGACTCTGGCCCTCTGGGTGCTGCATAATCAGAAACCGCGCTGCGGCTGGGGCACTAACTCACAAACACATCAGCTCCGAGATGAAAATGAAAATCCAGATGAAGTCCTGAATTAAAATCTCTCCATTAGAACAGAATGCCTGAGAGTGGCTTTCTCCTAGAGGGCAAAAGGGAGCCATGGGCTTAAGCCCCCTGGAAGACATGTCTGCTGTAAACGCACGTGTCGCGAAAGCAGCCGGGAGACGGGCAGCAGTAGCGACCCGAAATCAGGTTGATCCCAACCCAAAACCCCCCCAGCGCCCCGACAGCCCGCAGTCCGTCAGGCGCTGGGGTGCCAGGCGGGAACACGACGCTGCCCAGCTGAAGAACGCCCCGAGTTCCGCGGAGGTTCCTTGTCGGGAAGATGCCCCCAGAACGCGCACAGCCCCCCCAGAAGGGACAACCTCCCGCTCCAGGGCGCCCAGGACGGGGCTGACTCACCCAGAGGGGCCGGGGCTCGCTGCGGGATCTGCCCGGGGGGGATCGCTCACCGCAGGGGAGTCTCCTCGGGGGACAAGGGGACCGGCCCCCGCCGCGCGAGGAGAGCTCCCGGCTGCGCGAGGACGGGTCGCGGCTGCGCGAGGAGCGGCCCCAGCTGCGCGAGGAGAGCTCCCGGCTGCACGAGGAGCGGCCCCGGCTGCACGAGGACGGGTCCCGGCTGCGCGAGGAGCAGCTCGGCGGGGCGCCCTTTGTCCTTGCACCGGGTCCGAGCTGGGCTCAGCTCCAGGGGCTCGAAACGGCCCGGTCAGCGCCTGAGGGGGAGCGGTCGGCGCTTCACGGCCCCACCGTTGTCCCGCCTGTGTCGGGGCGGGTTCCGCTGCCGCACGCGGCGCTGGTGTCGGACCGCGCGGTGCGTTTGTCGCTTTCTTCTGCTGGGAGCGATCGAGGGCCTGACGCCCTTTGTTGGTTCGCCCCGGGCATGGCGGCAGGGCTGCAGCCGCAATCCCCTCGGGAAAGCTGCGAGTCCATGATGCGCTGAGGAGAGTCTGGTGATGGGCGAACGGTAGGGTCCCTTCACCCGAGCCTTTCACTGTGGAGAGAACCGAGGGGGGAAGGGCAGATCGCATCCTTTGACGCGCCACAGTGATGCAATCTCCATATACACGGCCATCGTTAACGATAAACCCCTGCTCCTTTAACTAGAGCAACAAATGTGATTTGGAAAGGTGAGCAGCAGCAAGTGTATGTGCAGCAATTACCTGTGGAGTACGCGAGAGGGGAGCCCAGGAGTGATGGGTGTAGAGCAGCATCCATCTTCAGTGCCTTACCTACTGGAGGGAAATTTACTGCACTCTTGGAAATGACAGGGGTGTAAAACCAGTCTCAAAAGTCCATCTTTGATCATCTCTTTCAGTGCTTGGACTGTCAGGCTTCTGGTTGGAAAGACTGCGTTTTCTTTATCCCTGTATTTTGACATGCAGGCTTTTGTTTCCCAGCACAACTCGGAACTGTAAGTGTAACTCAGTGGTGAAATAAGCTCCAGTACAGGGACAGAGCTGTTCCCTTCTTCCAATTAAAGGAACTACCCTGTAAGTTTTGTAGTAGGCATCGCTGTGGCAGTGCCGAATGCTCTGGATCCAACTGCTACACATGCTTCACACGGGTGACAGCTACATAGAGGCACTGTGGAAATGAAAACAAAAATGCTGTGTATGTAATACAATGATGGGGTTTTTTTTTTCCTAAACACCAGGGAATGCTTTGGTATTGCACCCTCACTGAAGGCTCGTGTTGATGCCGAGTGGGATTTGTTTAGTCTCTGTACTACTGGAGTGCTTATATCCAGTGCTAGCACAGCCTTGGTGGCCAGAAAAGGAACAAAGCAAAAGCATTTACCTAAATTTAAACTCAGTGTGCTCAAGAAAGGAGATCATAGCTCCAGGAAACCCAGGGTCACATCTATAGATGTATAAGAGGCTAGTGAAACTAGCTTTCACGATGATGGATTTTAAGCCCAGATGACAAAAAAGCAGATCCCTGTTGGTCACTTCATCAGTTCACAGCCTTCTACATCACAGTAACTACCTGAGGTGGGACTTGTGTGCTTGCGGAATGGGAGTGTAGCCACTCTCCTGTGCTCTCAGGCTCACCAGAAGACCACCACGGTACCTGATGCACATCTTAACCCATGCACAGAGGACAATGGAAGCACCTGGTGGTTTCTCCTCAGAAGATCTTACTAATTACAAAGGACATTCTTCCTGGGATCCCAGTTTCTTTCCAGCATCTCCTTTAATTGGTTTGATAGAAGTCTTTGGAACTATATGCTGCTTGCTTATATATGTAGGTGTATTGGCTGATGATGGCTGAATCTCAATACTTATGACCAGGATATATTACGCTATCAGAGCAACTCTGCTAGGAAGCCAGCTGGAGAATGAGGGCTGGCTTGGGAGCTCTCCATCATCAGATAATAGCTTGAGCTCCATAAAATCTCTTTTTAGCATGAAGTTCCATTTCTGGAGCACAGCAAATCCATGGACAATTGCTTGTTCCATCATGGAAGTCAAAACATTTTATCCTTTCAAAATCAAATTTTATTTCCTTTGAGTCCCTGTACAGCATCCTGAGCCCATGTAATTTATTTCCTTCAACATGACTCTCCCAGTAGGATAAAGTAGAAAGAGAGAAGATATGGTATCATTTGAAGAGAAAATTTTAGTTGCTCTTTCTACTGATGAGGAAAAAACCACTCTCTGCTATTAGAGGAGCTCATCAGCCAGGAGACAGAGTCCAGCAGCTGGTTCCCCAAACACCACAGCTGGCAAACTCTGCCTGAGCCAGCGCTATCAGAAGTGCACAGCTCAGCACTGGCTTCCTGTCAAGGAAGAAGTGTTCTCCTTCCCTTCCCCCTCTCCATGACCAGTTAAGATCCAGTCAATTAGTGCTTTGTAAAGCAAACAGTATACACAGTAGAGGCAAACTGTCCAGAAATTCCTGTCGCCCACAGGATCCGAGGGTGTCGCCTTTGAGCAACAGAGCAGATCTTGGTGCATGAGCGCGAGCTGAGTGCTGGGGTCTGCTCTCTGGGAGCTGGGCAGCATGGAGCAGTGACCTTCAGTGTCCAGGACTGGGGGACAGGAAGGACAAGATGCAGCTCATAACAAAGAAAAAAAAAAAAAAAAGCAAACAACTAATGAGCTTCACGAACTGGCATAGAGCCAGCCCCCAAAAAATCATTAACATGGTCGGGTTAAGACACTCTATTAAAGTGTCTATCAAACCCCTTGCTCTCAAATGGATTTATTGGATGAGAAGGAGAAGCTGGGGTCCAGAGTAAATACAATAATAACGGGCCTGGCCTCTCTCTGCCAACAACGCCTAGTTACTGGAAAAGCTCTGTGAGATGGAGAGATTTGCTGGAAAATAGGAGAAATGGAATTTAAAATCAAACTCTGGGAAATGCTGAGATTCGTATCTTGTAAACCAACCCAGCAGCTAGGGAGGCAAGCCTGGGTGAGAATGGAAGCAGATCGCTGCTCTGAAAACCTCCTGAGCTCATGGTTTAAGGCTAAGATCCCACCTCTTGTGCAAAGAGGAACTGCTCTGAATTACTCCAGCTACTAGGAGATGAGGTGAGCTGCTCCAGGGGCTGGGAAGCCGAGGAGTGGCACAGCTCAGGAGCTGGGCACAAAGGGCAAGGACTGGTGCAGGTTACGCTAGAATTTTTAAACAAGGACAATTTTTTTAACAAATCCTTACAACAGGTATCAAAAGCTATTTAAATTAATATGGTGGCATTTGAAGATCAAAAACACCCTAACTGGCTGGAAGAAACATCCATATTCCTTCTGAGTTTGTGTCTAGAGGAAGCCAGCCTTGTCTGTGTTCTCCTGCCTGGTTTTGCAAGCAGGTCCAGCATGCTTCAGTGTTCTTGCTCCTCATTTATACCAGCATGTGGAAGAGAAGACTCACACACATGGATCTGGCTTCCTCCTGGCCTCCTGCTGTTTGCCTAGTCCTTCTGGATTCCCTCTGTGTTCAGAGTCAAAGGGCTACAGTGATCTTTGATGACTGGACTCGCAACATGCTGCTCCAAGAGCTGAAATTCAATTTCTTTTTCACTTAACCTCAAAAATTTTCATGAATAACATTCAGCAAAACCTGCCTCAGGAAGGACCCGAGGGACCAGCAAACAACCGTTGCCTAATAGAGGTAAGTCTTTTGTTGTATTTATTTTTTTATATATATGTATTTTTAATAAACTGGGGAACTGAAGGGTGTTTAAAGACAGTCACATGAATGAAATCATGGATGGAGGATGGGCTTGCTGAGCACATCTTGTCACCCGTGTGAATAAATGTGGTCCAGCTGCATGGCTTCACTGATGAAGCAGCAGAAGGGAAGAGTTGTGCACAAACCTCCAGATCAGGGTCAGTCCACAGTGATGTTCAGATGAGGACGGCGCTGGGAGCTGGACACAGCTACGTGCCCTTCTGCTTTCCTTTGGTTATTTGGGGTCTGGAGAGCGTGTTTTGTGATGGGTGGCTGAAGGAACTGGGTTTGTTTAATCTGGAGAAGAGGAGGCTGAGGGGAGACCTTATTGCTCTGTACAGTTACCTGAGAGGAGGTTGTAGTGAGGTGGGTGTTGGTCTGTTCTTCCATGTAACTAGCAATAGGATGAGAGGAAATGGACTTCAGTTGTGCCAGGGGGGGTTTAGATTGGACAGTAAGAAAAAATTCTATACTGAAATAGTCATTGGAACAGTCTGCCCAGGGAAGGGGTGGAGTCACCGTCCCTGGAGGTGTTCAGAAAATGTGTAGATGTGGCACTGCAGGACATGGTTTAGTGGTTATAATTTTAGGTAGATGGTTAGACTTGATGATCTTGGAGGTCTTTTCCAAACTCAATGATTCTGTGATTCCCAAGTGCTCTGGGGAAGAGATTAGTGGTAAAGAGAGGTAAGTGCCCTGCTGCCCTAATGGCTTTTCCTTATAGACACAGGCACAGATCTCCCTATAGATGTGTAGACTTTAAGATACATTTCAGCCTACTGTGACACAGGGACAGCAGCCACAGATCAGATCACTCAGTGAAGCAGCAGAGCCTGAGAAAAGCCAGGGCTCAGACAGCAGACAGGAAAAGCACTGGTACAAACAGCTAGACCCTGGGAGGCAGGAGGGTCTCGCCTGCACAGCATGAGGATCACAGCCTGGTCACCAGCTCTCACCATGTCTGAGTTCGTCACAGGGCAGGGAATTCAGTTAATGAGGTCTGTCCTCTCACCAGGTGTCATGTCTGTAAGCAGCAGATACCATGCAGGACACAGGAAAAAAACATTGCCTGTGGTCGAAGAAATCATAATAATAATCAAGATCATAGAATCACAGACTGGTTTGGGTTGGAATAGACCCTTTTGACACCCTCAGTGTCAAAAATTTCTGCCTCATCTGTGCTTGGGGCATGAGCCCTGCTCCTCTGCCTGCTTACACCCAGCATGGCAGGGCAAGGACACTGCCTGGGCTGCACTGACGTGTCCTTCGGCATCATATTGGGCACAAGCTGACACCTGGCCAAGCTGCTGTGAGTCTTGATTTCAATTTTAATGCCTTATCTACCAGATCTTGTGGTGTTAAATCAGGAGATAATCTGGAATTTGAGAAATATTTCAGAGTCTCAAGCTTTAAGCACATGAGCAAGTCCCAGGATACCTAAAGTTAATTCTGTACATGAGTGATTTCCACAGGAAGGATGGATTTAAGCATGTGGTTAAATGTTTTCCTGAATCAGAACCCTCAATGGTGAAGAATGAAGAGATGTTATTGGAGATGCAGTTTATATCTAACACTTGGCATGTTAGGCAGCACTCATGTGGTTAAAACACACTTTTTCATTAAAAATTATAATTGGGGAAAAACAAATTAGAACCAAAATGAAATAGGCTTTTTATTTTTCCCCTTTTACCAAGAGATTATGTATTTCCCAAACACAATTTCTCTAATCCATATCTAATGCATTAGAGGCATTCTGCTATTTTGCTCTAGACAAACAAATTTCCCACTCAGTGTGGGATCACAGCCCTGTTCCAGAGAGAAAAACAAGTCATAATAATACAGAGGCCACTAAAGGAAAATGTTAAAATAATTAAAATATGAAAGAAGCTGCTGTCTTCCTGGGATTTCAATTTCAGAGGTGCCTGAGGGGAGGGGGTTGGATATCTCACACTGATACACTGTTTGATAAAGTGTGATAAAGACTTAGAAAAATTGGCAGATTAAACTGAAATAAAAGCTGCGGATGTTTGCATTCAGAAAGCTATTAAAAGCAGTGTGATTGAGCAGCAAGAAGCTTCTTTTTTATGCAAGAATGCACTGGAGTGGGATGTTTGCTGCACCGATGTCAAGGAGATCAAAAGAGTTGTTTTTGTTAGTGGCACTAACTGTTCTTTTTGGCTGCTGGCTTGGATGTGCCATGTGAAGCCTCCAGGACTGTGCTGCACAGGGATGCAGCTGTACCATGGGACTGAAGCTCCAGGAGAGCCGTGTAGTCGTGTCCTGGTGTGATGCCTCCATCCAGAAGAGACTCAGACCCCATTTGTGGCAGGTGTATGTCACAGATGCCGACGTTCACAGCACTGAGATGTTTCACCCTAGTATCTTATTAAGGACTCTTTCCCTCAAAACTGCTTGGAGGATCCTCCATTCAGTCGCCTCCAAAACAACAGCCCTTTTTTAAGCTCGTTCAAATTTGTGCTGTCAGGGTGCTGCCTAAAAGTGGCAGAACAATTTGATAGCTCATTCTTTACCTCCTTTATTAGTTAACAAGCCATTTGTCTTTAGGATGCACAAGGGTGCACACCCAGATGGATGCCCTCGTTTCCATGTAAAGCCACAGGTTGACTTACGAACCGGAGGGTTAAAACAGGAAAAAGTGAATGCTCTGCTAACTAAACAGAAGTTGTGATGTCCTGATTGATCTCCCAGCTCAAATAACTGATAACAAAGTGACTGCTCACAACCAAACAGCTCACACACCAGCCAGAGACTGAAATACCTTTGTGATGGGCATGTTTGTCGAACAGCCACGAAGAGCAAAGAGGTTTGTAGAACCAGAGGCAGTGACGATAGGATCCGCTCTCTGACAAACTCCAAAACAGGCAAATCACAGCACTGAAACTGTGGCAAGCAGCTGAAGCAACAGTTGTGCCGACAACGGCGCCCACATGGAGACCTGATGCTGTGAGAGCCATTTTGCTTCCGGCTGCCAAGCAGCAACACGCCGGCAGATTGCTCTGCCCGCGCCCGCGATTGCATCGCCTCCGAGGGCGACGGTGGCCTCAGCAGACAGCTACCCCTGGCAGGGTACATCCCAGCTCCCGGCCTGTGCCCAGGCTGGGTGGGTGCTGTGAGGAGATGAGCCTTCTCCGGGTCCAGGGCAGGCAGAGGAACCGCCTTGCTGCAGGAGAAGGTTGGGGTTAGAACTTGAGCACTCTTACTTGCTCTTTTCCTAAATACTGGAGCCATAAAAATAAGACCTGAGGGTTATAGGTAACAAAAAAAATCAAAGCAAGCACTGATTCAGCAGCAGCCACGGGTCACACACACAAGCAGATTTTAAGTTTAGTCTTGCTACTTTTCTAACTCGCTCTCTCTCCAACCCAGACAACCCTTTTGTTTTTTTCCCCAATTGCCTCCCTCTGGCAGCTTTATATCGGTGACCTGAGGGTGCAAATTAGATGTTTGAAAATACAGCAGTTAAATCAACAGCTCTGAAGTGTAATAGAGGTCAGAATAGTTTGCTTCCAACTCAGTAGTTCAGTTTCTGCCTTGGTTCATGCTATCTGCATTTTGCAAAGTCCCTTGATTTCTGAAGAGGGTGAAAACGGGGACCAATCCTCCTCACATTCAAACCTCCATCTCTGGGAGTTTTATCCCTGTTTATTTTTAGGCTTCTAAAAGGAGGCAGTGGTTCCCTTGGTTCACTCTTAGCAGTTTTCTGGGCCAGACTCCCAGTCTGGCCTATGTCCTTTGCCCTGGAGCTCTTCTCCTAAATCTGTCGCTGCAGCTGGGCAGAGGACCACATTTGCCCCTGAATTTTTGGTCTGTCCTGCTGCCAGTCAGAGTGTCTGGTCCGATTGCATCGTGTCTGTCTTTAATGAGCTCGTTAACATTTGGATCCGCTGGTGCGTTCTGCTGACAAAACACCCCCCCAGCGCTAAATAAACACCCGAATCAGGAGAACCATAACCCAGAGCTGCAGAATGGGGCTTCGGGGGAAATATTTCACAATAATTTCTGAGCCTTGTAATTGAAGGCTGACTAGTGTGGGGGAAGGAGTGATTCAGCTCCGCTATCATACACTCGAGACTTGATTCATTTGTCTTGATTAGCAAAAGTTTAACTATCACATGCCTTTAATTAGCGGCTTTCTCAGAAGACTCATTGACATGAACTACCAGGGCCAGGCAGAAATTAAGGCTGGACGTGGGGGAGGTAGCTCTGTGTGGGCTCTTTGGAGGGAATCTTGGGTGCCAGTCACTCAGGTCAGCAGTGGAGGGAACAAAACCAGTCTTGGGAGCGAACATCACTTTGCAGCACTGATGTCCATGTAGCAGAGGAGCGGTGCTGGAGACCAGGCATCTGCTCTGCCTTGGGGCAGAGGGCTGTGAGCACTGCTAGAGACACTCTGGAAGACAGGGGTACCCTTGTGATGTGCAAGCCCACTAAGGTGATGGTGCCAGCCAGCATCGCATGGACGCAGGTGGTTGCAATGTAAGAGTAAAACCTTTGATTTCAGTCCTTAAATTTTTTGTTATTTAATGTGCCTGCTGCTTGAGGGGTGAGAATAGTGAAAGCTGCTACCTGCAATGTGTCTCAAGCTCCCACAAGTAGATGAGACTCAACTGAAAGAAAACAAAAAACTGTGAGCATCATTTGTGAGCTCTAATAGGAACTTTTGAAAAGGTGCACTTTGACGACAAGGAGGCTTGGGGTGGGGAGTGATTTGCTCTCAACCCTTTCTCAGTCACTTCATACAGGAGGAGCACTGTATGCAGATATTGCTCAGCACTGGAGCTGCTCTATAGTGCTGGTATCAACAAACGGCACAGGGGCAGCATCAGATGGCTCCAACACCTTACCCAGAAGGTGAAGTTCTTCAGAGAGTTTGGGTGTGCAGGGCTTAGTTCACTTGGAAGGCAGGGAAATGCCCTAAGGAGAATTTAGGGAAGGTCGTCAGTGACTTTGGGCTGCTTTTGTGTTTCCTATTTGGTTTCAAAGAAGTTTCTGTTAGATTATGGAGCACTACAACCCTTATTGAGACCTTTGTTTTCTCTTTTGTCAGACAACCACAAATCTAAACTCACAAGCACCCTTCCATCTGAAATCGTTGGCCCTCATGTAAACAAGGACATTAAAAAGAGAAAAAGACAAATGATGCTACCAGGCATGTGCTTCATTCTGACTCAGAAAGCTACATCTTTTGATGGCTAAGTGCTCCCACATGCACCTTGGAAAGGTCTGGGCTATTAGAGAGAGTAAACAAGTCCTCACTTTACCTTTCCTATCCTTTGTTTGTTCCTTTTCTCTCCCTCCTTCTCTCCCATATCCCACCTCCTTGTTTCTTACATCCCTAATTTATCATCTTCCAGTCTGTGTATCCTGGAGGCAGAATACATTTGTTTCAGGCAGAATCTCTGGACTTCTGAATCTTTTTATTTTACTTCAGATTCTTTCTGATCAGCTCCAGGCTGTGCGCACAAACACACACATGCATTTGTATGTGTCTCTGATAAAATTTTCTTCCCTTTTCCTTCCCAGGCTCTTTTCATACATTCTTTGAGTTCACTAGTCCTATTTCCATCAATCTCAAGATGAAATGTATGCTTTAGTCCTCCTTTTCCTCTCCTTCCCTCAATCCAGAATAATATACAGCTCAGAGTTCCTGTCTCTCTGATTATTTTTCCAGAATATTTTGCCTTCTAGAGGAGATGCTTTTTCTCTCTCTTTTTTTTTTCCTTTTTTTTTTTTAAACTTTCCTTTCAAAGGAATCATCCTTTTCCCTCTTTGGTCCCTGGCTTCTCTTCCAGTGTTTTATTCAAGCTATGGTTGATTGTCTCCGTACACTCCTTTTATGCTATGAAATGAATTGCTAATGCAACCCCTGCCGGGAGAAGCATAGTCTGATCTTGTCCTAAATAGGCTCCTGTTTGCAGGGGATGATGTATAAATGTATAGACTGCATCATTATATATTCACTTAGTGGAACACAGGCCTCAAAAGAGGCCTGTGCTTATTCCAGAAATGAATTCCTGGGGAGAAGAGATGCATCCAGCCTGAAGGTGCCTTGGAGTCCATCCCTGCTCCCCCTGGCATGGCTGCTCAGTGAAGCCCCATGTCAACCAAATGCATATTCATTGCGACAGGATCTGGAAAGCTGAGGGGAGATGAGTCCTTCACCTCTGCATGGCCGTGTCATCTGCAGGGGCTGCAGCACAATGCTCATGCCAGATATGTGCCCTCCTTGCCCAGGTGCCTTTCTAAGAGCTTGCTGGCAGATGGGAAACCCTTGCTGAGAGTAATTCCAGGAACTGTTGCCTTTGCAGTTCTCTGGGCTGGGGAGAAGCATCCGAGTCTGGTGAGGGGACAGGGGCAGATTTAGGGCTCTGGAGCCTGCAGAATGGCTGAACTGCCTGGGGGGGTGCAGTGCTGATTCCTCTTCCTGCAGCAAAATGCACAAGCAGGTCTTGAGCAGGATGCGATCCAAAAACTTCTGCTAAAGGCAATGCTAAGATTTCCCCTCAGCTGCTTACGGTTTTATGTAGGCTCTGAGAATAAGAGGGGCTGAACAGGATATAGAAGACCTTCTTTCAGCCCCAAGGTCTACCACAGTCATCCTGCCTGGTCCTGGCATGGACCCAGAACTGCCCCACTGGTTTCATCCTACCCAACAACCAGGACAGCGTGGAGACACCGCAGTATCTGTGGGATGCTCCTTGGAGGAGCACTGGACAGATTCCAGCCAGATCCCCCTGTGGTGTTGGCTTGGATTGGATTTTCTGACGTAAGGGGAAAACAAACAAGCAAACAAAAACCCCCTAGTTTTGCCCTTGTTTCCTTCTGGGCTGGGCTCTGGGCTTTTCTCAGAAAAACCCTAAACTGTCCTATTAAATCAAGTCACCGTAAGCATGGCCTCTGAGTGTAGTTTGTTATTCTGCTACTATCAGGTCCTATTCATCAACCTGGCTCAGTTTCACCTGAGTTCACTCTTCTCGGAGCTAAACCCCCATCCTGCAAATAATCTCTGTCTTCTCCTCAATGTGGCCTCAGCATAGAATTACTCGAAGCTCCTATAATGTGCTGCTTGTGTTTGCAGTAAAACCACTCGCTAATGGGCAAGGTTCATGCTATTTCCATTTGTGTTAGTCAGACTCCTGGGGCATACAAGCTTTTTTTTTTCCCCTAAAAAAAAAAAAAAAGCTGCATATTTTAAAGTGTAAACAGAACCTGGTGTTTTATTAAATAAATGTGACAATTGCAATAATGTTTTGCAGATTACAAGAGAAGAAACTTAAGGGAAACATTTCCAGAACCTCAACACTGTGTATATTGCTGATGCTTAAACAAACTCTTCTTTGTTACCGCTGTTCTTTCTGTGGTGCTGTTAGTTTGATGCTACTTGAAAAACCTTAAATGCCTAGAAAATCCTGCTGCTAGACAGGGATGTTCTTTCCTACCTTCCAGTCTGCCCAGAAACCTCTCAATTCCCTCGGTATCTCTGCACTCAGCAGAGAGATCAAGCTTTTGCAACCCTTAACTTTTGCCCATGAGTCAGCAGCTCCCTAGACTTGTATTAACAACCCAAATGAACAGGGGCACAATTGAGACCTTATGCCTGGGTCTGTACCAAGCTGCTGCCACCACCAAGGCAAAGCCCGGTTTAACTCAGCCAGCTGTGGTGACAGTGTGTTTGGTCCTGGCATATGAATAAAAAACCTCCATCAGCCCAAGTCCCCTGGCTCTCGTTATTGCAAGGGCAGGAAAAACTTCTCCAGCTGGCAGGCATCTAACCACCCTTCAGCAAAGGTTCAATGTGAAATCAGGTGACGCCTGTCTCACCTCCTTAAAGCCATACATAAAGCAGAAAGACAACTAGGCTGAAGTTAGGAATGCAGGTTTTCTGTGGAGAAAGCAATCCCCTTCCCAGTCAGTCCCTGGAGCTCATCCCACCCCTGCTTGCAATGCTAAACTGAAACCTTGGTTACCTGAAGCACATCCCTTTTATAGAGTTCCACCGCCCAGCTGCTTCCACTCTGCTGCAGCCTTGCTCCCTAGGAGGGCAGTTTTTCCTGGCCGGTAGAAAGGGGTTAACCCTTTTTCTACCAGTGCTGGGAGGAACTCCTGATCACCAGTCTAGAAGCTGTATGGATTTGCCTGCCTGAGTATTAAGTCTCAGTTTTCCCACAGTAACTCTGGCTTTAAATTGTGTGCAGTGAGGAATTCTCTCTGAGCTCCTTCCTTGAAATGTCCATTCCCCAGCAGTGTAAAGGAAAGAAGAAAGCACCCTTGCTTTAATCCCTGGGTCATTTCTGCTGCTTTAAAGGCATTTCTGCTTCCTGTCTGGGCTCACAAAATGCATCATTAAGCCATTCAGTAGAATGTAAAAGCATATGGAAGCTAAAGCCTCCTGCACTGGGGTCAGGGTGCTCCTGTTTTCTCCTAAGACCAAGGCTGGCGCAGGCACATCATGGGGCTGCTGGCACTGCCAGCATGGGGAAGAGCTGAGTGTGCTGTGCAGACACCCCCTGGTTATAGGATGTGATGCCCTAGACCTTCTCTGTGTGCCCGTCAGTCGGGCTGATGTGTGTACACCTCATGACAGCTGAACCCTGAACTGCCCCTGGAAGCCCTGTGAGCAGATATGGGAAAGAGAGTGAGTGGGATTGGAGCAGAGCCCCACCTCTCCAGCACCGCCCTCTCAAATGTCAAGTATGAGGAGACAAGGGCTCAGCCTAAGCAGTGTCTGCCTGCAGCTCTTCTGCTTTACACACACTGCTGCCAGTCCAGAGCCACATCTTTCTTTTTTTAAGTATGCTTAAATATTCAGTTTAGCCATGAATAAAGAAATATCATTAGTTGTGCAACAGGATCTTAGCATGAAGCAAATCATTTGTATAGACATGATAAGTGTAGAGATGGTGATGGAGAGGAGAAGGAACAGCGGACAGCATGCTGAATAACTGCAGAAAGTCACTTTTGCCATTGTGAATAGCTGTTTGACTACCAGTCTTCAGTGGGTAGAAACAAATCTGACTGCAGGTCACATCCCTGCTGCAGGCCGTGCCTTCTAAAGACTGGTACAATGCATGTCTACAATATAATATTTCCTTGGCATCTTCCGTGCTGCCTTAGCTTGTGGAGAAACCCATCTGGCTCTTCAAGGCCAGGCATAGAAAGGCTTTGCCTTCTCGCTGTGACTTGCTTCTGCCACCTGGCTCTGTTGTTCCCAGCCTGAGCTCAGGAGCACAGACTGTAGGAAGGAACCTATGGAAACCATGAGGGCATTGGTGGGTATCTGCTGCCTGGCGTTGCCTGTATGCTCAGGAGTGAGAATTACTCATCCTGGGAGTGCAGGTGCTTAGTGCAGTGTCATACCTGCCTGTCCCAGTGTTGGACGGGTTCCACAGCACCACTTTGCACAGCTTTGTAGAGCTGAAGGTTTCAGTGCTGATTACAAAGATGTCTCTATTCATCTGGCCTCTCCATGCTGATAAACTCCAACCCTTAACATTCTGGGATTCTGTGGTACTAGAGAAGGGAAGGGATAGTATCTCCCAGTTAGGTGTCACCTTCCTTTTGGTGGCTTGCTAAACTCCATGCTGTTTTCTCCATCCATTGGCTCGTGACCTTCAGACTCCTTCAGGAGCTGTCAGGAGTGGAAGGTTTGCCTGGGTGGAGATGGAAGGATCAGTATGTAAGCTGGGATGGATATTTCCCTGTGGAGAAAGTGCTGAACATTCACGAATGTCATAATTGTCCCTTTGCTGTGCATCACAGCCACTTGCAGATGAACCAAAGTCCTGGTTCCAGCCATGGGGCTGAGTGTGCTCCTTGCTTGGAGCTGATGAGAAAAAGTCCAATTTCACAGTTACAACCAGGAATACAATCCCGTTAAGATAGGTTTGGATATTGTAGTGTTGTCTAGTTGACCCCATGGTCCACGGCACATAAAGCTCTCCTGTGGAGGGCACTGGTGTGCTTTCCCTAACCAGCTCACACCATCACACACAGAGAGAAACCCTGCCTCTTTGGTGCTCTCTCATCTCCTGGAGGGATGTAGAAACTGTGTGCAAAACCCCAGTGACTTTAAAGGCAGGAAGCAGGTGAGAAATGTGGCATAAAAGGCAGCTTTTTTTGCCTGACAGTCTTCTTCCCGTTGTGCTTCCCCCTGTACTGGGTGTCAGAGTCCCTTTCAACCTTCACACCATATTGGTATGGATTACATGCCTCTATTAGTTATGTACCTTAATTCCCACTTTGGGACCTGCTTACACTGTCTTGCAGCTTGCTCTGTCTTACTCATCATTTCCAAATTAGCTGAACTTGATTGAGCCAGAGCAGGCTGCAGCCCTCATGCACCTAAGCCAAGAAAAATTACTCGCTGCGTTCCCTCCCCTGCAAGCCCGTGCTTTAGAGAGTGCTGCTCTGTGCATCCGAACAGAGCAGAGGCCACGTCTCTCCTGATGCTTATATCAGAGTTTAATAGGGTAAAGAAGTTCACAAGGCTGAGAGGCTGTGAGCGGTTCAGATGCACTTGCTGCGCTGAGTCTGCCCTGCCTGGAGACAACACGGCAATAAAAGCAGTAGTGACTGGCGAGGGGTGGAGGTGGGCTCATGGTGGGATGATACTGGAGTGGGCTCACACGGGTGTGACCGAATGAAGCGCTGCATCCATCAGTGTGTGTGCCTTTGCTGCATCTTGAATGCCAACGAGTGAAAATAGTCATACATAAACAAGGCTCAAAACTGTTGAGCTAAAAAGACAAACTGAGCTGAGCTGCATACTCACTTTGCCCCTGGATGCCAAGAAGGCTTATTTGAAGATCTGCAGAAATAAGCCTTTTTTTTTTTTGCCTCTCTTTTCCCAGGGAGTTGGAGTACACTGCATAGTGCTTCCTCTTTTGTGCAGTGCTCCCGTTTTTGTTCCTCTTCTATTTCTTGTGTTTCATGCTTCTGAATTGCTGCAGTCATTCCCTTTCTGTATCTTCCAGCAATTGTCAGGGAAAAAAAGAAAAAGCCCCCAAAGCATTCTGCAAACTAACTTTGCTCAGCATCACAGACACAGACGCCTACCCCGACAGAAACTCAGGCTTGTTTGCTTTATTTAAACCTACTCCTTTGCACACATGATATAGCTTCACAGATGCCTGGAGTCTATTTACCTCCTGGCTTGTTTATCCTGAAATGGCCAATGGAAACTGCTCACATTTTTGTCTTGATAAGAATCCAATCATGGAAATTGATTGAACTTCCTCTTTGAGCTTTTCTCTTGCATTTACACTTTTCAACCGGCTTGAATTGTTTAATCTGCAGTTAATTTAGAGGCATACAGCACTGGCTCTGATATATCAGGAGATCAAGATAAATGGCTGGAGTGTTTTTATGAGCAAAAATCTCTCTAGATTCCAGTACATAAATCATTTGTTGTGAAATCGCTCATTGTCTTTAGGCAATGTCATAGTGAAAAATTCAATCTATTCATGAACAGAAAGTCAAGGGATTAGGAACAGTTTGAAGGGAAAGACTACACATTAAAAAAAAAAAATAAAAAAAAACCACACACACACACAGACAAAAAGGAAAAAAGAAAGATTTGTCTTTTAATGCTCCCCTAACACAGATTCCCTGGCCATGTTTTGCCGTGTGGACTCTTGAATTCAATTTCACTCTCTTTGTCTGTAAAGTCTAGTGAATAGGAAGCAATGAAGATATCCCCAGGGAAAGAAGGGTGTCTCTGTATTAATTTCAGGAACACTTTCTCTATCCTTATTCCCTAATGCAACAGAGGAAAGCTGTAAAGTGGCCTAGTGATGATTTCTTACTGAGGGCCAGACTGTGATCCCTGGGCTTGCAGAGAGAAATTATTTACTCTACAGGCTGGACTCTTTCTGCAGGGCTCAGACAAGGACTGGGTAAAAGGCAGGCCCAAGAAGGGATTCTGAAACCTTAGTATACAAAAGCTTCCCCAGTTTTTTACTTCTTCTTTCAATACAGAAGGTGTCTCCTTTCCCTTGAGTTAAAACCTCCTGTGCTTACACCTTGACAGTTTTGTGAAGGTGATGGACCATTGTTAGTATATGGAGGGGCCGTTTGCTAGAGGACAACTGGGAAATTGGGGGTTGCAAGAGATGCAAACAGCAGAGCAGAAGTGTGTGTGTGAATGAAACAGAACAGGCCAAAAAAATCCACCCAGAAGAAAGTTAAGGATAGAGATGAAGCCACCTAGGACTTCCAGATCTGGCTGACTTACAGAAGTTTGCATCTAAATTCAAATTTCCCAGCTGAGTGTTCTTAATACTGAATCGCAATTGCAGCAGACATGTGACTAAAGGCTGGGGATACCCAGACTGAAACTGGACCAGAGATTGCCAGGGAAATGATGGGCATAAAGACCTAGGACCAACATTTCTGCCCATTCCAGAAAATGTTGCATGAGACAGAGTGTTGATATTTACCTCTTACAGTGCTCCAAACAAACTGTTTTCCAAGACATGGCAAGGGCTGTCTGCCTTCTAGATCAAAAAGGTGAGGGAAGGTGTCCATATAAGATCAAGGCCATCTTTATGAAGATTTATGTATATATTTAGGTGGCCTAAATTCCACCTAAGTCTTTATGCCTTTCTTATTGGCTGGTTCTAGGCCTCCACATATCCCCAGTCAATAGGGAAACATTAGGCTTAGGGACTTAGAGATTTAGGTAGAATTTAGGCCATCTGAACATGTCCCTTTGAGCCTTTGTGCTAATTCTAAAGGCTCCATTTCCTTTCTCTGTCCTTTACTCAGATGGATTAATGGAGCTATTCCCCACCTCCCCTTGTCTTTCCCCTCTCCCTTTCCACTTCTCTCTCCTTGGCTTTTTATCAATCTAGAATTGTCTGCAGACATGGCAAAAGAGTGTTTGTTATTTATCAGTCCAAATCCAGTACCTCATGAAAAAGAATATTTATTCATTCTGAGTAATTCAGCCCCTGGAGTCCTTCAGACATTAAAGTTTTAATACTTCTCACCTAGAACAGCTGAGCTAGCCAGGAGAGATGAAGCTTTGATGGGAATACTTGATACAATTTCTGGCCAAGCAAAGCAGTAATGTTCCTGTACACAGGATGAGAATCCCAGCTTAAAGGAGCATACATGAAATTGTGAATCATTTTACAGTCCTCTTTAGTAGTTGCTGGGAAGCTTTCTCCTAGCCATGAAAAAGGCGTTCAGGATCCCCGCAAAAAGGCGCCTACTCTTTTTATCTTTGCCAAAAGTGACCATGACCCAGGTAACTTCCCTTAGCACAAATCAGCTCCACCCACACAGAGCCAGCCCCGTACTTTGTGAAGCAGAAGCAAAGCCTCTGTGCTGCTCAGCTACTGTGGGCAATGTCAAATGCGACAGGGAGCCTGAAGCCAGCTAATTTCAGTCTAACCTAAGGCAACAGTCAATGTGACTGCTCTGCGTTCCAACTGCCTCCCAAATTTAATCCTTTTAATTTGGCAAAGTGATGCTAATGAGATTTCATTGACAGGAAGGCCTACACACAGGACTGCGGGTCTTGATAGAGGATGCTGAGGCAGGTGCCCAAGCTCCTTGGGAAATGCAAGTCTAACAAAGTGTTTCAAAATATTCCACAAGTTGCCAGCTTCCAGAGAAGGCTTTTGCAAATGTGTTTATTATGCAGGTACATGGTTATTAAACTGGGATTTTATGGCTGCTTCAGCAGATACAAAGTGCACCGAGCTTCCATCTCTAATAAGTAATAAATACGTCTCTTGGCACTGGTCTGCTCCGACACCTACAAAACAGGTTTATCCCAATTTTGGATACCTGGAAAACAAAAACGTTGACAAAAACTGATTCATGGTTTGAATAAATAAACAGCATTTCTTACCTGTATTTGTTCTGTGAACCCAACCCAGAGCTAAGGGATCAGTGACTGTTGCTATTGGGCTGTACAAGGTGGTCCTCACAGTATGCAAATGGCAGTGAGCACAGTTGTCCTGAAATGATGTTGAGAATCTCACCAGAACAAGTCAAACTAAACAAGAATCAAATTATAGAGATGGAGACTTAGAGAAATTAATCCTTTTTTTCTCCATTTGATGGAGACATCTTCAAGTGTACTATGGGTATTTATAGTGGTTGTTTCTATACCTGAGTCTTAAAAACCTTTTTGACCTCTTTAGGTACTTGCTTAATTACCTCACTATCTTCAAAATCGTCACATTTTCCTCACATTTGGAATTAATTTGATTTATTATTTTTCTTCCCTAGTATGTAAAATTGAATAACATCTTCTTTCTAATGACCTCTTATGTATTGAAGGACTATTATCATGTTCCCAATTTAGTCTTCTCATTCTTGGACTGAACAAACCTGATTCTTTTGCTCTTTCTTAAATCACATTTTCAAAACATCTACTCATTCTTGTTGTTCTTTTCTGGACTCATTCCAGTTTGTCTACATCTTTCTTGTGGGCTGATGCCCGAAAGTGTGCACAATATTCCAGCTGAGATCTGACCAGCAGCAAATAGAGCGGAATAATTACCTCCTGTGCCTTTCATATGACACTCTTGTTAATACTATTCCAAAATGAGATCTAGCTCCTTTTTTCTTTTTTTTTCTTTTTCTGCAAGGACATTGTATTGTTGACTTGCACTGAGTTTGTGATGCACACAAAATCCCAGATGGCTTCCAACTACACTGCCACACACCTACTTCTTCCCTGTGATGCAAGAGACAACCTGCAGCCCTTGGACAGAAATCCCTGAGTCCTCCCAACTCAATACAAGGTAGCTCTGCAGCCAGGACACAGTTACACAGACCATGAAGTGTGAACTATGCTTTTCCTTGTCTACACTTACACCGTGCATCCTAAATCTGTTGTCCCTTCCTATTAGCTTGAACAGCGCTGACAGCTCAATTCTCCTTGGAGGATCCTCTGGTCCCTCTCTCTCCCCACCAACCTTTGCCGTGCTCCTTCTAAGAAAGATGGTGGAGCGGAGAGAAAAAGTACATGAATTTCAGTACTAATGGAGTAATTCCTTGCCAAGTTATCTTTGATCCTGAGAGTGACACACAGTATCTTTCCCAAGGCCACATTCTGAAACATTTTTAACAAGGAAGCAGCAAGTTCTGAATATAGTGACATTAGACCTTGTCTGACAAAAACATCAATATCAGTGCATAATTAATGCAGGGATCCACGGTAACGTGGACTGAATAGGGACAGAGTACTTTCAAAAATCAATTTGCTACCTGAATTACAAACACTACCGATTAAACTTGACAAGGCAAAACTCAAACAGGGGGGAAAAAAAAGAAAGAAAGAAATAGCCCAGAAGCCAGTGTGCTGGAACGTGATGCTGGGACAGAGTCTACAGCCCTCTCTTCTTTTTTTTTTTTTGGGCTGGTTACAGGAACAACTTCATTCAGACAGGCAAGGGCCAAGCACTGCAGTGGGCTCCTCATGGGTCTTCTCTCTTCCTCCAGTTTGACAGAACCACCTTGAACAGCAGTCAGACCCTTTGTACACCCCTGGTTGCTCACGGGCAGGACCCCAGCTGTGCTCAGTGTGTTGAAGACTCCTGTGGGTACTGAGCACATGGTTTCTGCCTCCAGTCCACCTCCACTGCAGGATGATGACAGCTTGTAGCCAAATCCATTTTATGTGGAGCATTGTATCAGTGTTGCTTTTGCCTTCATTGCAACACCCAAGGGATGATCCAGTTCATGCTGGGGAGCATTGTGCTACTGAAAGTTGACCCAGTATTATCTTCTTCCATCAAACACTGCTTTTAAATTTTATAATCCTGATCTGAGGGATTTGATTGAATGTGAGCCACTGTGTCCTCTTTTCTTTCTCTTATGCCTTTGCATTAGGCAGCACTGAGAGAAGTGGTGTCTCACTGTTTGAGTGCTGCCTGTAAAACTCAGTGACTGCAACAGGTCCAGTTGGAAAAGCAGGACCCTCCTGGCCCAGAACTGCTGTTGACAGACTCCATCCGCATACCGAGATACCTTCTTGTCATTGTTTGCTCTGTGCAGGAAAGGTTTTGGCAGGTTCATCCCAGGTTTGCAGCTGCAAGTCAAATAGCAGCAGCATTTGCCTTGT
Source organism: Todiramphus chloris collaris (assembly GCA_025345505.1). NCBI lineage: Eukaryota > Metazoa > Chordata > Aves > Coraciiformes > Alcedinidae > Todiramphus > Todiramphus chloris. The sequence continues at coordinate 7,511,169 of JANVCC010000185.1, forward strand.
CCTAACTCCTTTCTGATGAGATTCCTTACTGCAAACCTGATGGCCCAACTGTTCCTTTTAACCCCCTCAGCACCAGAGACACTGTGCAGACCAGGATTGCTGAGACCCTCTGCACTCCAGAGGGCACAGCTCTCCATCTCAAAAGCAGCCAACCTGTGAAGGAGGGTAGATTCTGTGAGATGGCACACTGGTGCTCTTGCAATTAGCCTGGTACTTGTAACCCAGCTTGCTGAGGTCAGAGCAGTGCTCTCTGTCTCGTGCCTGATGTGCAGATGAGGCTGACCATGCTGCTGGCATTTCCTCTAGCTCATACTCCTCTCTTAGCCCACACCAGCAGTTCCTGGAGAACTGCAGAGCATGCCCAGGGCACTGAAATGGTTAAACAATTTATTTGTCTCTGCTCGCTTCCTGAGTTCTCCCTGGGAGTTCAGTCACTGCCATATGTTATATTACAGAGCATGAGAAATCAGACTGAGGTGGCAATTTTAACACCCTTTATTCATACATCCTATTTTTACACTGATAGATGTAAGATATGCAAAGTGTAATTCCCAGCTGAAGCAGACTCAGCACATGGTTCCCACTGCCTCAGCCAGGGATGGAGGAGGACCAGCTAGGTGAGCCCTCCCTGCTGCAGGCAGAGCAAGCCCTGCCTGCTGCCCGGGAGGCTCTGCTAGGTGCTGCCTGTCTGTTTTTCACTGCTGTGTGAGCACAATCTTGTCTGCTGCAGGTGGTCAACAGCTTGAGCTTTGCTGGTGGCTTTAGTTTGGAAGTGGCATCTGTTGGCAGCAGTAGGTGAAAGCCACCAGCATGATGGCAGTGGCAGAGGAAAAGGCATTGCTGGTCCAGCTGCCCCTGGGTGGTTTCAGGTGTGGAGATCTTGGAGGTGTTAGCAGAGCACTGGGAGATAGAGTGGTGGCCTTTCGCTTCCTTTGCCTTTTACTGAGACTCTTTCTGTTTTCTTTCCCCAGAAAGAGCACGTGTTGCTGAAGGTTCTGCACTTTCAGTAGTTGTTTTTGTTTTAAGACAACTCCTTAAGTGGAGTTAAGTTAAAATTCACAGGTTTGCTTTGTTACAGGTACAGAGAAAGAACTTAAACGTGAGGCTGTTTGCATCCTTTGCTATTGCAGAAATGGAGCTGCTGCAAAGGGATGAGCTCAGCAGTTTACCCTCCCTTCTCATGAAACATGCCACCTGCCTTTTCATGCCATAGGGCTCCCTGGAACAGCAGTGAAATCTCCTGCATTGCAATGTGACTCTTGCAGGAACTAGTTAAAAGGCTAAAAAGAAACATTTCTAAGTTTAATTTGAAGCACTGTGTGACTGCGAAACAGATTTACACGAACGTCTGAAGGGAGGAATTTTGGAAAGATAGTGGGGGTGGGAGCAGAGGAGACAGTAATTATAGCAAAGCCCTGACACAGATGCTGAAGCAGATGCATGTGGGCCAAGAAGGAGGCTGAGTGAAAGGGGGACAGTGGGGAACTTCCTGGCACAAGGGAAAAGCACGTGTGTCCTGGAAGCTGTGAGTGGGGATGGATGGGAGAGAGGATCTTCTCTGAAATCTGGGAGCAACCTGAGCTGGGAATGAGGATATTCCCTCCTCACTGCAAGTGTGAGAGGTCTTCCCTGACAACACAGGGTGAGCTGAGCTTGTCAGCCCGGTGGGAGGAAGTTGGAGATGGCTTTATGGGCCATGGACTGAAGGGAGGCTGGTCTCAAGAGGTTTGTAGCTTGGATTCACTCCTGAATCTTTTCTTGAGGTGGGTACATTTGCAGCATCCCTGATCTGTGAGCATGCTCTGCTGGCTAATCAAGGCTGAGGTCCATTAACAGCACTCTGTCCTTTACCTGACAACTTATTTTCATGAAATAAAACATAAAACCTCATCCTTGACCACTCTGACAAAAAGACAGTCTGAGATGGCAGATGCAAGCCTCCTTTCATTTGGAAAGCAGTTTAGAAATGAAAGGCACATGCCAGATATTGTAAAATAAAGCTTGGGCAGGAGGCACTCGGTGCACAAGGAGGACAGCACAGGGGTTTAGACTAGACTGGAATTATGAGAGCTTTGCAGTGACATGACAGACTTTCAGACGGCCTTGGGCTGCTGGGCACAAAGGAAACAGGAGGAGAAAAACCAAGCTGCTTGCCAGACTGTGATACGGCAGTTAAGATTGTGCCACTGATGTAGTCGTGCCTATGTGTGTGCTCACACAGGCACAGACAACAGTGTGTGTGTGAATAACTAGGTACATGTGCAGCACAGGTACGTATGTGTATGCATGTATGTGTATGCTTATGGTTCTATTTGTAGACACAAGCATGAACTTGTGTGTGTTTTGTGTGTTCGTGAGATAGAGAAACCTCCAATCCCAAAATCAAACCACAGAACAACAAAATCTTCTCCTGAGCACTTAATCTCTTACAAATGATCGGAGTTTTGTACCAGTGTACAGAGATCTCCAAATCCAAGCTACAGTCTGAGACCATGAGGACACTTCTTGCCTCGAAGGGCTTAAAATGTCAGGGCCTAAAATAGTGTAGTCTCAAACCTCAACCACATAAACCACCAGGAAGGGAAGTACAATAAAATCTCCCTGAAAGATGTCGGCAGTCTGAAGATTTTGGTGCTCCTTCCCATTAACAGCTGGGATGGATAATTAGGCTGGACAAAACACTATAAAGTGTACACCAGGGAGCCATCCAGAGAGGCAGGGAGCTGGACTGCATGATCTAAGAGGTCATTTCTACTGTAACAGCCGTGAACCTGATGTTTTTGAGAGCCTGTTTTTGCAGCAGCGCTCAGTAGTGGGCCAGGGGAAGGCAGGCACATGATGTATCTTCCACTATCATCTGACACCTTCCACTGGATGTCTTTTCTTTTTTCCTTCTCCTTCTTGCAAATGGTCTCAACAAGACATCAACGGGTCTTTAAGGGAATGTTGCAAGAAAAAATAAAAGAGACACCAGCTCTGTGCCAATGGGAAGGAGTGGAAGCAAGCCAGGAGACTGTGTCTGGGGTGCTAATTAAAAGATATTTCCTGCCATGGCGATGCTGTTATTTATAGGACTGAGTGTGATAGGGTGTGAATGAATGTGATTAGGGTGCAAGTGTGGTAGGGTGTGAAGGAAGCACCCCAAACTGGGTGCCTGCAGGTAGAGAAAGTGGCTAGAGTGTTGTAAATCTGCCCATTAAAACTGTGTCCCTTAGGAGATGCAGACACGCACATACCGATAAAGCCTTGTGCACACAGATAGGGGCTGATGTGAATGTATAAGCTGTGCTCATGAACTCACGGGCAGATAGACTTAGGATGTACAGGCTTGAGACAATGTGGCTATTTCCAGTCTTGTGTTTAGCCCTTTTCCTCCTAGGAAATACCAGTCCCCTTTTAACACAAGAAGTAACCCACTTTAACAGCCTTTTTTAACCTGCAGCTGCTGAGCTTACCAGCCAGAGCATCCTGCCTGGTGCAAAGCCTTCTGAGCATTCTAGGAGGCTCAAACAGAGGGACCAAGCCTGCACGTCTCATGCAGGCTGCTTGGCGGGGCTTGGAGAAAGCAGATGGCAGCACATGCCTCCATGGGGGTCGTAAATCCGTGCTGAACAGGGCTTGCCACTTGGAATGACACCCTGTTCCTGAAGCTGGGGATTTATTTGCAGCATTTTATGCATTCCTCATGTCTCTGGCATAGTTAAGCCTGTGCAGGCTGGTACTATTAAGAAGTACCCCATTGGCTCTGAGTTAAATTGGGGTTCTGATCTAAAAAGAGATTATGCAGAAGCAGCCTGCACTTGTTCCTCAGATCCATTCCTTCTGGGTGTTCAGAGTCATAGCAGTTTTTGCTGCTAATTAATACAAGCGTATAGTGCTTTTGATTCCCTGTAGCACTGTGGAGCTGCCATTGTGATGGGAGCATGAGCTGGCATCCCATCTGCCCCATTTTCCCCAAATTCTGTTTGGAGGGATACATCTGGCTTAGTGTTGCTTACCTGAGGACAGCAGAGCTGGAAGGATACAGCAGGGAGGTAGAATTTGCTCTGCTGGGTTTTTATGAATGATGATCATGCACAGGGCAGGAAAAAAATCCTTCTTTGCTTCTCAGAACTCAAACACTTAAGCCAGTTGTGGTAGGAGGCTTTTCCATCATGCCCCAGTCTGAAGAAACTAGTTTAGGAAACAATTGCTTGTGCAGTTACGATAGGTTTGGAGGGGTGTACTCTGCCAAGGGTGGTGGGGATTACTGTAATACTTAGGGGTTAACCTCAGCACAGGACAACAGGACAGGCTGTCACCCTCAGGGAGGTGGGAGGAGGTGGAAATGTTTGGGTTTTTATTTTATCTGAACCTGCATTACCTACTTTTACTGAGAAATGATTCCTCATTAATACCAGAGAGCGGAGAATGAATATCTATTTAGGTAAAAAATGATGCTGGAGGGAGTGTTGATGTCTTGTCACTCTAATAGAAATACTACGAACTTAATTTGTTGCTCATGGGTAAGTCTGATGCCAAAAAAATAAAAAAGGCATCTGCTGAAATACAACAGCCCTCCTAGGGAAGGATCCAGCCCTGCCTTGTCTATACCCTGCTGGACTATCCACCTCCCAGTGCATATCCTGATGGATAGCAGCCATGTGCATGCCTGTGAGAGGTCTCCAGCACATGAGGTTGGTTTATCCCATGTCTTGGGCTTAGACACAGTTCCTGTGCCTGGTGCAGAGCCGGGGGCTGAGCAGCACGTGGAAAGCACCTGCACCCTTCTCTCCATCCAGGGTTAACGTGGCTGTTGGGAGGGATTGTACCACCAGGACGTGGAGACGCTTGTTGATGCCCCGAACAAACCCTGTGCATTATGTACCGCAAAGCCATTCACAGATTCACAATGGAGCGTGTAAAACACGATTCCTTGTCCTTTTCTCTTGCTAACAAAAAGAGCTGCTCCGACTCCGGCTGCACCTTGCAATGTGTGTGGTGCTAAGTGAGCCGACAAGCAGTTAGCTAGAGCTTGGGATCCAGGAGGCTTTTGTGCTTTCTCACGCTTGGTGCCACGAGACCTGCCAGTGGGAAAGAAGCAATGCTTGTCACTCCCTGGCTGCTCAGAGAACCGAAAAGGCACCCCCATGATCTCATTCCCTGACACAGGGAGAGTAGAGCTGCTTCTTGCTCATTCATAATCAGGGTTTGGGCAGTTATGTGACTTGTTGGATGCAATTTCTTGTCTTCCTCTGTGAAAGGAAGAGTCAGACTCTTGTGGATTAAATTCCTTGGTTCATGGAGTTTTTTCCCCTTCCTTTTCTCTATCTACTTCTCTCTTTCCTTTGACGTGCTCTCCCCTACCATCCTCATTTTCTCTCTGAGTCAAGCTACACTTCCTCATCAAAGAAGCTCTAATGGGATCACGTATTTGACCAGCTGCCAGGGAAATTTCCAGTAACCTCTGAAACCCTAAACATTCCATTTTGGAGGATTACAGGGAAAATGTTTCATCTTTCTGATAGAGAAGCACCAAAAATTGAGAGTCGCCAGCTCATCTTCTGCTGTTCCGATGGAAGGAGCTTGGGCGGACTATTTTTAGGTTACAAAGCTGTACTTTGCTAAGATAAAAGCTGGTGCTCTTTCAAAGCAAAAGCCTTAAAGTGTGAAATCCATCAAGTCTGTTATCCCGGGGAACACTGTGACATTGTTAGGCTGAGGCGGTGGTGAGTTGGTGTCTGGTGAATGTGAGCCCCTGCCCTGTGAAGGCTGGAGTCCCTCTCCTCGGTACCCGCTCCTAATGGCAGCCTCTGACACTCTTATTTAGGAAAAACCTGTGGAAATCAAGACTCAGTCTTTGTTCTACAGCAAAGAGGCTGTAGGGCTTTCTGGCGCGGCCATTGCACGGTGGTAGCTGGAAGTCCTGGTGGTTTGGGAGAGTGTGCTTGCTGCCAGGCAGGAAAGAGCTGCACACACACATCCAGGGCTCACCTTGTCCAAGAGACACTCCTGACTGGTTTTGGATATGTACATAATGTGGGAAAGGACCTCCTTAATCCCTCCAAGTGCTAAGCTATGATGTATGTGTTAATATTCCGTAGGGAACGGCAGGCAGGGGATTGTGGAGACTGGTGCTGTGTAAGAGCTCTATCAATACCCATGGGAACAGCTAACCTGGGAGCATTCCGAATTGTTTACACAATTTACACGTTCCTGGTTTTGTTCCTCAGGAAGATAGCCATTTTGACAAGTTTTTCAATTCACTGATACTAAAAATATAGCTGTCCCACACATTTTGAAATTGTCATAAGTGTCCCACTTAGGTACTTTGTGAAGAAAAATATATTCCCCTTTTTTTTTTCTCGCAGTTTGAAGCTGTATTGTGCAGCTGTGGGAAGAGCAAAACAAGTACCTAGTTCTGAAACAATCTGAGCCTTTCTCCTTCCCTATTCACAACCAGGATCAAATCTCCGTGTCATTCACACTGAAAGACACTGCTCTTCATCCCTATCATCTCAGAAACACTCACAGCACAGGACCAACCCCTTTCCAACTAACCCTAACCTTAAATTGCCATGTGCCTTGATTTGCCCTCATTAAAAATGAGGCTGTTTTACTTTATTTCTTACAATCTTCCCAAGATGATGCAGGACAGCAGCTACTTACATCCAATCTGCAGAGCTGAGCATAGAGATCTCTGCCGTGGTGCCTCTGCTCTGAGCCCTGACACATCATGTGGTGCTCCTGGGAATCATGGACCCAGCACTGACAGATCTCTCAAGCCTTTATGTACAAGTAACATATGTGACATTTGCATTCTCTTTCTTATTAGGAGACTTTGTACTGATGTGAAGGTGTCAAAGCACTTTATAAATATTAATTAATGCATGCTGATGGCACCTCGGTGTTTGATAGATAAGGAGACTGAACTGATTAGAAGCAAGTGGTGATGTGAGACATGGCCAGTGAGGGACAAAGCTGGGGAAAGATCCCCAGGTTTGTAGTTCCCCAAATTACAGGCAAATATACTGTGTAGTGTAAACAGTTCAGGTAACAGTTTTCCCTCAAAAGGCAAAGAAAATAAAGAGACTGCAATGATTTAGTTGTTTAACCTTCAGTCAGAAACAGACAATAGAAAATATATTTTCCTATGGAAATGTAATTATTGTTTATTCTGTTGAACTGATTTCATTTCTGTATGAAGGTCACAGTCCCCTGCCCATGAGAAAAAAAAAAATCCTTTCAGAAATGGAGTTGAAAACCAGCAAATTACAGAAAGTAGATGAAGTTCTCATCTGACTTAAGCTTCAAGGATGGGATTTTCAAAGATAACTAAGGGATTTAACAGTCTGATTTCCCAATTTGAAGCCCAATTGTCCTTGAATGAGATCTCTCCAGACAGACGTGGTCCAGGGGGAAATAGATCTACTGGAAATGAAAAAAAGGTGCCAGCTCTACAAATGGGCCTTTAGGAAAAAAAGAAAATCCTCCAAGTAATGAGGACTTTCAAGAACTAATGATATGTCACACAGGCAGCAGCAATGGATAAAACCCACAAGAGGGTTATTTTAAAACATCTGTGTTCAAGAATGAGCTAAAAAGGGAGGCTGTGATGCTATTCGGTTTAGCTGACAACATCCAATAATTCTAATGTGATAAAAGATCCTGAAACATCTGTCAAAGCTATTGCTAACCTTGCTTTGGGGGAAATTCTGCCATTACTGACTTTGCTGGTTAGAGAGACAAGTCTGGGGCCAAGCTTCGAGGGAGGCAGCCCAGACATTTAGGGGATCTCTTTGGTGTAATCTCACGAAGACTGCTAGAATAGTTTCAGGGAATCTTTTCTCCTCTAGCTGCTATGATAACAGTTCTGTGGCCATGACTGAAACGTCTGACTTGTTATTGACCAGTGATATATGTGGAATGAATTAGTGACAGAGTCCAGTTTTCTCTCTTGATGCATATTCAGGTCTTACAAGTCACTAAAGATGAAATACAGGAGCACTAAAATGCCAAGTGCAGTTGGACCCACACCCCAGACATATCCTCGCTTCCCTTTCTTCCCAGTTAATGCCCGTACACAGCTCTGTGCCTGAGACATGGCGTTTAGCTGCAAGCACGAAGCTTTGTAATTACACTGGGAATCGCATTCCAAAGGGGAGGAGGAAAAGGGGGTGGGCACGGAAGAAGTTGCCAAGTTTATTATCTAGGGGTTTGTGGTTTTTTTCTTGGCTAGAGATGACAATCTACATGAAAGTCCCTTTCGTACATTCATTACTGGAGATTTTATAGCCTAATGAATGTGACTCATCTGCGTAATCGCATTGTTTTCCAGTGCTCCAGATGTTCTGTGGAGCACCTCTGGCTTGTGATCTCCCATTTAAACCTTTCTTGTAAACACCAAAAGCTGTTTGTTTGTTTTAATGTTCCATCACATCCCATTACCCAGTGAAGGTGAAAGATTGAAATGCAACGTTGTCTTGCCAAGAGAATTTTTTTCCCCTCCTTCCTCCCTCTGCTTCCCCTGATGTATCTATGTCTACTGTCTAATTAGTATGCAATGGGATGCAGAGATTCCTCTGTTAAATATCTTGTTGCTTTCTGTTTGCCTTGATCTCTGTAAGCAGGCGGATGCTACACAGTGATCTGGGGCCTCAATATCTCAGGTGCTGAAAAATTTCAGTTCTTATTACTTCACGTGAGAGTTCAATACAACATTGTATCAGGGATATGGTGCCATGGGACTTAGCTCCCTATCTTGCACGGTTATTAGCATCAGGGATGAGTAAGCATCAGAGGCAAACACTCCCGTGCAGTAGCACTGAATACTTGCTGCAGTGACATTAGAGCTCGTCTAAAGGCTCTTTTCAATCCTGCTGGTCAGTCAAACCAGCTTAATTCTGTGACACCTTAACGCTGAAGTGGATGTGGCTTAACACCTTTGGATGGATGCAGCAGGTTGAGTTGTAATCTAGACAGAAGTTACAACAAGGAAATGTTGAGCCTAAGTTAACGGTAGGTAATAGCAGGACGGTTCAGCACGCTCTGGAAACAAGGTTCTTTTTGTTTTGCAGGTCAGAGCAGTGTGGTTCCACTGCTTGCAAAGTCACACCTCTTTTGATTTTATATCTCTTATGGGTCTGGACATGCTGCAAGTCTGGTCCTTGGAATGACTTGGGACCTCTACATTATAGGGAGACAATTCTAATTTTACAGGATTTAATGCAGAAATGTCCAAGTGACAACAGATTTGCCTTGTAGTCAGGTATAGTAGTAGGCACCTGCTGCAGTCGGCAGGTGCCCGAAGACCATGGTGCCTCAGAAGTCAGCTGTGGAAAAAATATGAAAATACAGAAGGAGAAATGTAATGATAAAAATGGGATTTTGAAGCAAATCCCAGAATGGAAAGCAGGAGTAGAAAGGAGAGCCTTTGGCCAGAGACAATGAACAACCTGGGAAAGTCTGACAGGGGAAAATAAGAACCAAGAAAGCACAAGGGGAGAGATGAGATGGTTATTTCAGTGAATATTTCAAAACGATTATCAACATATTAGGGACGGGAGATTGATTTAGTCGTATGTTCTTTTGAGAAGAAATTATGAAAACTAATAACAAGTCTGAAGTATGGCAAAGCCGCACTGCTTGCTTCAGTCTTAACAGATAAAGCTTAGAGGATTGTGGGAGATTAACGGCTGATGAAATGAGTCTTTGGAGTCTGTCAAACATGGAGTTCAGTAGCCGTCTGAGCTCTCTCTTGCTCGAGTGCTGCAGGGCTTTCTAGGAGGAGAACGTGAATTAGAAACCTTGGGGAATATGGTACTTAGAGAGGAAAACCAGGATGATCCTTAGGGAATTGCCACATAGGGGAGGGCAAGGGACACTGGGAGTTTGATGTTCTACGTATATGTTAAAAAAAAAAGGATTCTGCAGCAGTCTGGTCCATTAAATAGGACACCACGAAAGAGAAGACTGAACAGATTTATTTGCTTCTGAGAAGGAAGCTGAGAGACTTTTCCCTGAAGGAATTACAAGAATCATCTTTCTGCCTCTGAAGGTGGCTCCTGTAGCCTGATATATTGGTGGCAGTTGTGCTCTTCAGTAGCTGTTTCAACAGAAATGCCTATGACACAAGGTTTGGTTTTGTTTCCTTTACCCATATATTAAAACAGTGGGTGATGCATAAAAATTAAGACATGTCTGCTTTGAGTTAAATGCCTCATGCAGCAAAGCAGAAGCAATACTGAATACTATTTGCGTTCTACCCTTTCAGTTTTAGGGTTGGGTTGTTTTTTTCCTAAGAGGTGGAAAGGAAATTCTTCCAAAAGAAATCTTCTAAAAGACATAATTTTGTAGTTATTCAGTGCACTATTTCTGATCAGTGCCAAGTACTTTCTTCCAGTTTTGATATTTTAAGCATTACCGATCTGTATAAAATATTTTTAATGGAGTCGTTTCAACCTCCAAAAATTTGAAACATTCTGTTCTGATAAAGCTGAACCTTATTGGGAACATTTCAGTTCAGTTCTATTTCTTAGGAAAAGAAAAAAAAAAAAATCACTTAAACTGACATGTTCCTCAGGATTGGTTGATTTCAATAAAATGCCATTTTTTGTCAGAAAAAAATATTCTAGCAGAACATTTTTCAACCTGCTCTAGCTATGAGTTATTGCACATACCTTCACTGTCATAAAAGTTGTATCTGTGGTTACATTTTAATAGTTTCTTCCAATTTCATCCAACTTTCCTGAGATCCTTCAGATGTTTAATGAATGTAGCCAGATAATTTCCCACCCATTTCTCTTAATATTTTTAACCAAGCAAACCCTGTTTCTCTAGCCACTCTTTGGTTTTGTGCTATGCTTCTGGAGTTCAGCTGCTGTAGTTACTGGAATTCCAGACAAGTATTTGTGTTATTTACAGGACAATATTAGAAAGACTCATCTGAAATCAGGCTGTATTTTCTGTTTCTTTAAGAGAAATGTTTAGAATCCAGTAAATTCAAAAGGCCAGTGGAAGGAAGCATTGCCATCACCTCTATCCATGTGGGAAACTGAGACACAAAGACAAAAGGTGGAAGCAATCTCACCTAATTTTAGCCATCTAGAAGGTATCTAGGCCAACTTTGTCATTTAGATTCCCACTAGCATTAAGCAGAGAAACACCTCCAGAGTGTGAGTCATTTCAGGTATCTTAGTCTTGTATCATAGGGTGGAGTGAAGCTCTCTTTGGAGATCTCTCTTGTGCTCCACTCACTGTAGCAGGAGCCTAGGCAGCCTCTAAATTTTTGCACAGTTTATGTTAGTCAAAAATGGAGCTCAGGTTTTGTGATAAGCCTAAGGTTTTTCAGAGAATCTGTGGCAGTCAGAAACTGGATGTGTCTCCTGAGTTCAAGGCTAATGCTTTAACCATAAGATGGTACTTCCTTTCATAATCCTGACTCTATCTTATTTCAATAATTCATCACATTTCCTTCAAAGAAGAGGACTGGGACATCTGTAGAATGCTGAAAAGCAATTATTTAGTTGGGCAGCCAGATCATACTAAACACTTCTGCACTCCAGACTTCTGAAACCATGTGAACTTTTGCAAATGCTCCTGAGAGATGCCACAGGGAAGATTTCTTTTTCAGAGAAACGATCTGAGAGTAGAAAGCATTTCACACAAGAGGAAGCAACATATGCCACCACAACCAAGGAATAAATAAGGAAAAATAACAGGGGAATAACAAGTTTTTCTTTTGGTGGCAATACTGCTATTGCCTGAACACAGGAAACCCAAGTGACAAGACATAGCACCAACAAACTTCTTCTTGTGGCAGTTTTTCTGACTGGAAAAACCACTTTCGTCATTTCTGTTTCCTGCATAAGTATACATGAGGATTCTACAGTCATGTGCTCATGTGTGTAGTAATAGATGGTAATAAATATCTCCGTCATCCATCCTCTTTTGCTGGACAAATGCTAAATCTTCTTGGTGGACTTTGTTTCAGACTATCCAGAATCTATTCCTACATACATGGAAGGGGCTTCACCACCCTGTCTGCAATTCATTTGCTTCTGGGGAGGAGGCTGCCTGGTTCTGACATCATGGTCCAAGAGTTCTGGGCTGGAATAATAGGAAAATGTAGAACATAAGGAAGAACTTCATTACTTTGAGGGTGACAGAGTCCTAGAACTAGCTTCCCAGAGAGGTTGTGGAATCCCCTTCTCTGAAGAGATTCCAAGCCCACCTGGACGTGATCCTGCACTCTGCTCTGGGTGACCCTGCTGGAGCAGGGGGGGTTGGATGAGATGATCCTCAGAGGTCCCTTCCAACCCCTGCTGTGCTAGAACTCGGATTCTGTGATCTGCAAGAGGGCCATACCTCAGGATTGGGCTCACCATATGGTAAGGAAGAATCACGAGACTTGGTCACACCTCGGGAACTTCAGACAGACCATAGTTCCCTTCCCTGCCTAGTCATTCTGTGTATTCAAGCACCATCTCAGGGATGTTTTATCACAGATGCTCCGTGATGGGAGGGACTATCCATGGCAAAAAAGAGTCTTCAGCCTTGAAAGACAAGACAATACGAAGGAAGCACGAAGGGGAAGAAGTGATTTCCTGTGTGTCATCTGGGAGATTACTGGCATGTCTGGATTGAAACACATCTGTGCCAAGACTCCGAGACTGGTTTGCCTTTTCATCAAGCTAAGCTGTCCTCACTGGGAGGAGGACTCAGTTCCTGTCTGAGCCAAGTTCCTGCAGTAAGTTTAGCGCACATCAGTCAGGTGTGATTTTACAGCACTGCTCGTCTTGATCACCTCTTGCTATAATTTTCATTCCTTGCTCTCAGCTGGTGCCTTGCTTACATGATATGTGAAAATATTAAATTAGTTCCCTTTACTGGAAATTATATTCTATTAAACGATTGTCATAGCTACTAAGAGACCTTTCAGCCTCCTGGTAGACTTTGTTTTAGAAACACCTGACAAATCCTATGGCACTCTTACAGAGAGTTCAAAGCAAAGGCATCATAAGCTTGGGCAATTACAGATTAAGTGGTTTAATATTGCAGAGAACAGAACGGGGAAAAGGACAACGTGTCGGATATCTGTGGCCTTCCCCAGGTTGTACTTTGCAAGGCTCTTTGTGTTTGAGCCATTGTCCTTTGCCTTTTACATCCATCTGCAATATTAAAACACTTAATATGGGCAGTAATTATTCGAGCTGATGATGCTTTTTCTTTGAACTCCTTGCTGGAGTGCCAAAGGATTTGTTAGATATTGCAATGATATGGAGTGGTTTGAGGGACATTACTTTCACCCCCTATAGAGCACCCGCAAGACAGAACATAATTGGACTACAAACTTTGAACTTGCTGAGGTTTTTCATCTTACTTTTGGTGTGCACAAGTGGCTATTAGATACTTGTCTGGATCATACTTTCCCCACGATCATAGAGAACAATAATAACATTAATTCTTAGCAGCCGTAGGATATTTTTTACATATCATTCTCAAAGACGTCATGAATGGTTGGGGGGCAGTATTATTTTTTTAAGAGTTGATCTGAAGTAAGTAATTTTTGGTGGAAAAACGGGCTTTTGCGTCAGGGCTAAAAACAGCAACAAAGTTGCACAGAATTGAGAGAATAGTTCTGATAAAAAGAATTCTGGAGACAAGAAAAATTTGTGGTTGGTGCCGCGTGTGTTAGTGGCTGAAGAAGCAAATTTCATTGGAAAAAGTTTGTGCAGTTTTAGAAAATTTCAGACAAACTGGGAGCAGTGTGAGAACTTCACTTTTGATCTATGTGAATAAAACCCAAAAATCCATGAAGCCATTCTTGTTAATTTATGCTAAGTGTTATGTTGATAGTGTAGTAAATCTTTACTCAAAAGATCAATGCACAGATAAATAAAGTAGAAAAATAGATAGGAATGGGAGCAGTATTGTTAAGCAATAGGAGCTGCTTTAAAGCAAGTCCTGGGCTCATCTATTTTGTCTAGTTATGATTTCTGCTTAAGAGAATTATTGGATTAATTCTCTTTCATGTTGTGTGCTTCTCTGAGCTCTCTCCTGACAGATCTCTGATCATCAGTGGTTTTGCCTTCAGCCTCTTGTGCTCACCTAAAAAGCAGCTGCTTCTCTTTTGTCCCTGCTTGACTACAGAGAAGGAAGGGGGTGGGAGGAAGAAAGAAAAACAACATCTCCCTTTTGGTTTGTGGGTGCTGTTTGTTTTCTTCTTTTGTTTGGTAATTACTATCAACCTCCAGAGATCGCTCAGAGGGAATCCTTGAGTGGCTGTCACCTGCAAGGAGACCCACTCTGCACCCACAGAGGAACTGAACTGTACTCAGGTGTCAGTGTCTGGGCAAGCTTCCCGGTCCCAGAGCAGATGGGTGGCTTTCAGAGGAATACAAATTACTTCACAAAGTGACAGTCAGTGTTCATAATGATCAAATAACCATTGTGCTAAGAGGTCCACTATCAGGGATCCCCTGTGTTGTACTGGTATCTGGCTGTGCTGTACTGGACTGATGGCTCTCTGTTTTCTTTGATGGAAACATCCCAAAGCTCAAGAAGCTTTATGATACTGAATGCCTTACTGCTGGGCAAAACTGAATCCACATTGCATTTTGTCTGCATGGTTAGAAGAGAAAGGGGCTTAGGACCATGACCTGTGTGCTTTCTGCCTACCTTGTTGAGTCCTGGTATTGTATTGCTAAGGCTGCTCTCAGGTTAACTTTGCATGGGATGAGCTGGAATAGGTTATGTTCTTGTGCTGTCTCCCTTGCCTAGATCACATGGATGAGAAGCTGAGATCCTAAGACTGCAGGAACACTCGTGCTCTCCCCGCAGTTCTGTACTGCAGAACTGGGCCTGAAGAGTTTCATAGGACAGGCTTGGTGGTGTCCTTTGTGGGTGAGAACGGCTTCAGACCTTACCTGGCTAGACTTACTCTGGTAATTCCAGGGAAAGGATTGCTCCTGGACTGTTGTGTAATCTATTTACTACTGTGAAATCTTATGTGGATTAGCGATACTGTGAAATTCATGTACAACAAGCTGCTTGAGAAAATTTGATGAGCAAGAGCAGGAAGTAAAAAGCAACAGGAGTCCACAAAAGCTGGGGCAAGAACAGCGTTAAAGGTCTTGATGCCTTCATAACCTCTGCTAAAGCCATTGTGCAGGCACAAGCAATGCTGGATACAAGCTCTTTCCCACAATGCCTGTGAAAGCACAGGACTGAAATAACACACTCTGATTTGCAGGGGTCACTCCAGTAGCCAATGTTAGGCTATTCTTATGCAATGAAAAGACTCTTGTTAATTACTGTGACTTCTTTACAATCATAGGATGTACACATTTGAACCCCGAAGGGTCCTCTCCAGAGAATAACCTTTATTTGCTTGATTGCTTCTGTTCAGTTAATTCTGCCTAATTGCTATTTTCTTCCTATTAGATCCTAATTATATACAGTATTTTCATTATAAAGTGTAATGTTTCCCAGAGAACTATGTCAATTACACAGACAATATTACCGGAGGTCTCATTTACCCCATTAAACCAGAGAGCAGTCTCTCTTCTGATTAAAACTGCAGCTGGAGGTATGGACGTGGTAATGTCCTCCTCCTATAGTGCAGATATGAAAACTGATCGGAGGATGATTAAAAAAAAAATATGACTAATATTTTTAAATGGATAAAGCTGCTTCTGTTTGAGTGCCGACAGCTTTAAAATCTTGTTTATTCCACCTGACTGTCTTTGCAGGGAAGTCAGTGGTGTACCTCCAAAGGTTCAGGAGTTTTACTATGAATTAATACTGTGCAAGGCGTGAATAAATATTGTGTAAAGAGAGATCAAAAGATTTGAAAATCTAGTCTCATTAGAACAACTGTGTGAGCAAGTGAATAGTGATACAGTGGCAGGTATTGAATGGAATACAGAACATCTAAGAAAGCATCTTCCTCTGTCTCATAGAACAGTCTGGTTTTGCTTTATTTTTGTGGTAAAAGGAGTATGGATGTGAGAGGGAATACAGTTGGATGCAATGTGTAACGGGTGTAGGGAAGCCATTGCCACAGGGTTTCAGATAAGACAAGTCATCTGAGCCCACAAGGGAATGAAGACTTTCCATTTCCAAGCACAGTAACTACCTAATTCAAGTCAGTAGAAATAACAAGCGGCTTACAGTGAGTTGAGAGCTTTTGTGCTTTTCTGTGTGATGCTGGGATATTTAGTTTCCTTGGAGCCCCAACACTGGCCTCCATCTGTAAAATGGGGGTACCATTTCCCCCGCTGCCTCCTTCTGGTGTCAGGTCTAGTTCATTAATGACTTAAAATTCACAGACCATCACATGATGAAGGAGCCAACTACAGTAGATGAAAAATATCATTCTCATGGAAAGGCTGCAGGTAATAACATTACATCGTAATTCAGTAGACGGTGCAACTCCGGCGTAACTCAGTGTATAATCATATAAGCATCTAGCACACACTCGACACTTCATAAATAATAAATAATAGTATTAATAATACAAATGCTGGCACAGTAACTTTCAATAATAACTAGATTTTTAAAAAGCATCAGAGCCAAATAGGATACCCAACATGCCCTGTGTTTACTAGAGCTTTACAAGCCTTTCAGGAGAGTATCCAGAAATCTGGCTTCAGCCACAACTGAAAGGAAGCGTGGGAAGAGCTGGGGTTGGGAACATGAAGCCACACAGGGACCGTGTTAAAGTATCTATGGGTCACAGACTTCCAGAAAGCATGGAAAGAAAATATCTGGAGAGGTTACCTGGTCTATTCCCCAACCTAGTGAAGGATCAAGTAGACTCTTCCATTCCACACTTTGGTTTAACCTGTCTCTCAGAGACTTCCTGTAGTGGGGACCAATACCATCCTCAAGCAACCTGTTCTCCTGCTTCATTTCCTCGTGAGAAAAATGTTATCCTAAACCCTAACATAAATATATCTCTGCTGCAATTTAAGCCCAGTATTTCTTGCCCTACATTTTCCCTTTTGAACCTTTTATTTTTTGGAAGGAGGTTACCTCCTGCTTCTTCCTTTATCTGTTCTGCTAAGCAACCCCAAGTCCTCCTGTCTTTCAGCTTTCATTTTTGATCATTCTCATTGCAGTGGATTTTCTCCACTTTGTCTGCCTTTCCCCTAAATGCTGTGCCAAACCTGAACATGATGCTCCAGCTCAAACCTCACCAATACTCAATCTAGTGAAAAGAAAACTCATTTGTCACTCAGGCTGCTCTCTGATTTATGTATTCTAGTATATTCTTTGCCCTTTTGTGTAGGATTCTACATTAATATGTGTTATAGATCATTTTTGCTTCCTAAGCACTTGACATTTTTCCCCTAATTTTCCCTGTTTTGAGATTTAAAATCATATTTTGCTTGAACATAATTTGTTTAGCTGACAAATACAGACATGACTTTTTCACTCTTAGGAAAATAAGAAATGTTGCCGTGTCAATAAAGAGATCTTTAGCAAGTGAACAAGAAGTAGAATGACCCCTATATTTCAGCCTCCAGAACATGAAAATACAAAGAAAAAAAAAAGAAGCAAAAATAAGTGGAATTCAGAAAAAAAAAGTTCATACTTTTTATTTCCTAGAAGAATTTTCTTCTCTGTGAAGGTTTAATTGGGTGTTATTCTTCTTGATTGGATTATTGACAGACATTTTATGCAGTTAGGTATTATCTCACTGAGATTCAAATTTCTAAATCCGCTAGGATCCTTCATTATCCCGGTCCTTTTATTCACATTAGCAAACTTGTCTCTAAAAGAAGACTGGGCAATAGAGCATTGTGCAATGAAATACATCTCAGTGTGAATAATTGTAAGTTTTCAGCTAGTCAAAAGAAACCTGGAAGTGCTATGCAGTAGCTGGGATCTGAAGGCTACAGAGGTGATTTGGAAGTTCAACAACAGGCCTGAACCCCTTATCAAAGATTTCTGTATAACTCTGTGGCAGGAACCCTTTCTAGGCTTTTTGGGGATGACTCAAAGAAGACTCCCTGGATCTTGTAGTACATCACTGTCTTCAAGTCAAGTTATTCCTTTGCAGCCAGGTGTATGAGCAAAAGGTTTAGGTTACATTTCCAGCAAGAAAACAAATACAAGACAGAGTGTCTCAGCCCCTGGGCATGTCACCCAGGTGGGTGCACGGGGATGCTCTCGTGAAGGTGCATAGGACACATATACCATAGTGACAGTCTTTTCAGGCACTGGCCTTATGCCATCTGGGAGCAAGACACCATGTCTCTTGCTACAGCTCATTACCCAGGCTTATGGAGGCTTTATGGACCATTACAATGATCTGATGTGGCTTTTAAATATGGAGCAACATGGGGTACTCTAATGGCTTTATGGCTGTCTTCAGCTAGGAAAACCTAGGCCCCCTGCCAAAGCACTGTGAAAGCCAGAAGAAAAAAGGGGATGAACAGATATGGTCCTTCAGCATCAAGAAAGACTGTGGTACTTCTAGGGGGAATGGATAGATGACCACACCTTCTCCCACTCCTTAAACGCCTTCTCCCAGTCCTTAAACATCCTAAACAAACATCAGACATCCCTGAAGTTCAGGATCTACTTTTTCTTCATCAGTCCCAACATTCTTCAGTTAAAGATTCAAGCCTTTTCATCAAGCTGTTATCTCTGCCACTTCATTTCTGAGCAAAGAGAACTACACAATTAGTCCCCAAGTCTCTGGTAGATGTTCTGCTGGTGAAAATTGGCTCGATGGAAGGGTAAATGGAGATATCAACGAGCATACGGGTAGCCAGATGGAGAGATGTAAACACAGAGAAAAAGCTGGATGAAGAATAAGGCTGAAAGGTTGTGTGGATGGATGGACAGTGATTCACTATGGACAGATGGAAACCGAAGCTGTTTGGAAAACAGAATTTCTGTTCAACTGTGACACATTGGAATTTGTTTCCATCCAGAATGGGGGAAAAAAAGTCAGTATTCTGGCATTTTTGTAAGAAAATGGAAATGTTGACTGCCCCCTTCCTCACCCTTGTTTCAGAAACAAGGACATAATTCAATAATTTTAAAACTTTGTAATACAACATGAAAGATATTTGTGACTTTAGAAATGGCCATAATTAATATTCTCTATGACATGAAATAAGAAGCTGACTCGAAATGTGGTCACACACTGGAGAACAATGAAAAACATGCATTCTGTTAAAAAGAAACACATTTCCACAAAATGCTTTCATTTTTAATTAATTTATATTGGTTTACAAGCAGGGATCTTCCATTCCTGATTGCTGCATCCTTCTCTAAAGGAATCAAGAAACAGTCTGAAAAGACCCAGTCAGGTATGGTGGAAGGCTTGGAAAGGGACAGGGGACGAAATGGTGGAAACCTGTCAAAGATGCATTGCTGAAGGTTCAGTTTGTCCCATGGTGGTTGGTGACAGTTCTCATTAGGCTCAGTAGGACCAGCTGGGAGCTTACCCCAGCCTGGCAGCATCTAATGGAAAACCAGAAGCCACATCAGCCTGCCCAGCATGGGGAAGGGAGACTTGCAGACCAGATATCACATGCATTTTAGTGCCAAGCTTTCCAGATGATGTTCCTGAACATCCCTGCTCTCCAGTTTAACAATTTGCAGAGAGGCCAAGGCAGGCTTTATGTGCCAGAGGTTTTTTTAACTTGACTTTTCCTTTCAGTGGGAACATCCTTTGTTGCCACTAAAACACATCCATCCCGTACGAATGGCAGCTTTCCACGTAGGAGTCCTGGTGGGAAAGTTCTGCTGTAGCTGCCAAATTGTTAAATGATCAATGAATAATAAATCACCTCTTGAACTATGCCCACGTTCTGTTGTTGCAGGTGATACTGTGCACTCAAATCTTGGGATGCAGCTTGTTATTTATGGAAAAGAGACACGAACTGCAGGGACTTGACACCAGCCTCTGAAGAAGCAGCAAAATTAGAGATTTATTCTATGTAGCTGTTACTTTGGGTCCCTTCTATAGCACATCTAGGTATCTTCTTTTCAAAACAAACATACCTAAAGACACGGCTATCTGCCTATCCTGACAAAATGCAAAGACAATGCAGAAGAAGTGGAGTCCCAGAGGTGACTGGCAGTGAAAGCCCAGAGAGCGAGAGTGACTCTGTGTACCTCCAACAAACCAGGGACACCGTGGTTTCAACTCTCCTATGATTTGCTCATTTTTACAGGACTTGCACTAAGTTTTCTTCCACTTCCCTTCTTAATTTGGTGTAGGAAGAAAAACTCTTGCCATTTTTTGATCCAGAATGGCTTTAACCCAGAGAGAGGATTCCTCAGAGGGTAGCTGGGGATCTGAGAAGACCATAGAGTAAGGTCCCCCGTATGTCAGGGGGGATCATGAAGATCAGCTTTCGATTTGCAGCAGTGACACCAATGCATCTTAAATTTTCATTCCACGTCCTGTTTTCCACTGGTCCCTTGCAAGAGGCAGGTTGCCCAAGGAGGAGGGCAGATGAGCAAGAAATCAGTGCCTTGCTGCTCAATTTTGGCGCAGATTCCGCTCCCATCCCGAGAGGGCCCTCTGAATATCCCCCGCCACAGCGCGTTCCACGGCAGGACTTGGTGCATATTCTAATTCCCCCTCGCTCCCTGATTTAGTGCTGCAGCTAATGCTTTTGATGTCAGCCCGAGTGAGATAGAAAGCTTTAAAAATTCATAGGTGACCTTTCACTGACACGTTTAGTTTCCGTTAGGCAAGTGTTGTATGGCAAGTCCAGGGGAGGGGAGGGCAGTTTTTAAGTCATAATTGCCTTTTTCTTAAAACAAGAGAAAGCATTAGGGGTGTGGGGGGAATTGGTGTTTCAGTTCTGTACAGGGGAAGAAAGGGAGACGGGAATGAAAATTAAACCGAGAGAGAGAGGCCTCAAAAGCAGAGGACAGGCTTATGAAAAATATATACCTTCACCAAAGGAAGATGGAATACAAATTGGATCTCTTTTAAAAATATGCCTTTAAAACAGACATTTTAAAGGGTGGGAAGGGGGGATAAGGGGGGAGGGAGGGAGAGAGGGGGAGTGATGGGGAGGGGGGTGGGGGAATGTCTCTTAAATGTGTTCAGAACATTTCTGCAGCCTGCAGAGCTGGGATTGTTTATTAGAAGATAAGATAGTGAAAAATGTATTTTGCAGAAAGAAAATAGTAAAGCTGGTTTCCCAGCAGATAAGAAGCCAAATTTCTATTTTATGCTCAATTGAATGATTCAGTTACATTATCTGGGAGGCAGCAGTGAAATAACACCCTTCGGAAATGAGACTGTGAGGACACGCAGTTCAGAGGAGACAGCTACAGACCCATCACCCGTCAGCTCAGCCATCCAGCCCTGGGACACCCCTGTGCAGTGCCTTGTTCCCTCTGCTCCGGGTCTGGCTGTGGATGGTAAGAGCCACGTCCCCAGCAGCCTCCACAGCCTGCACAGTGCCCCAGCACGGGAAAGGTGCAGGATTAGTGCTTGTCTCTTCAGGCTGTCCCATGGTACGAACCACTGCTGGTTAGCAAGCGATGCTTCATGTTTCCGAACGGGTCCTTCCCCCCTTGCCACAGCATGGTCCACCCTGGAGCACGGTTCATAGGACCTGGCAGGAATGGAGAGCAGATCCATGCAGAGGGAGCTGCTCTCTGTGTCTCCATCTCCATGTCATCCATGCAGGATGACATCAGGGCCTGGAGTGATGGAAGGATTGTGCTGTTTTTTCTCTCTGTGTTGCCTTTGCATTTCTCAAATCTGATGTTCACAGAGGCAGCTACTGTTTTGTGCAAGAGAGCTAATGTGACACGTGCCGGGACGTGTGTTTTTGCAATTTTACAATGAGATCGGCAGCTTTTGGGATTTCCCTTAGAGCTCCAGCTTCAGGAAAAGGGAAAAAAAGAAAATGGAAAAGGAAATAGGAACTTGATTAGCCTTTTAGCAGCCAAGGACAGCCTGTTTGTGTAAAATGAGTACCCTGTATAGTCTGAAAATTTAAAAAAAACCCAATTAAAAAATGTTATTTTAAAATAAAACTCCACTAAGTAAGCACAAAACCCATTCACATAATTTTTCACCCCAGGATTCTTAGATGAGGGACTCTCCATTTTGGACTGCTCAAGGTTGGCAATATAATTTTCCCTGCTTCTTAGGACACTTTTGTTTTGCTTTTTCTTTCTCTTAATATAAACGCCATTCCTTCTTAAAGCTTATGGCTCCCTCTGTAAATGAAGAAATAAATGAAGCATGTGGCACATTAGTGACAATCTTCTTCTTGCACTAGAGGGTCTGGCTTACAACAGTGCTTGTTGTGTCCTTGATAAGTCCATTTTTTATTTACTGAGCCATTTAATTTGTGATTCATTATTTGTATGGGCCTGTCCACACTGATCATCCAAAGAGAAATCCACTATTAAAGGACACAGCAGCTTTGTGTAGCTTTTACCATCATGGGCAACCTTAGCTGCTAACAGAAGCTACATCAGACTTGGAGCTGCTGACCGGTTCAGGTGTTGAGCATACGTTTATAGCGCTTCAAATCAAACTCCTGCATTAGGAGTTGCGGAGGAGAATATTTTTCTGCGTGAGCCCAAGGTGTGATGACAGCCATGTCCAGGATGAGGACAGTGAGGGTGATGGCAGCAGGCTGGTCTGCTTCAGCCTGGTGGGTTTTTAGTCGTCTGTTCAGATGAGTAATGATTACAGTCCAGGTACCCACGGGCAGATGTATCTGGAGTGAAGTGGCATCCTGTACAATGGCACGATATGGAAAGATAAGAATGGAAGGAGAAAAAGGACTCTGTTGAGCAGGAGCATAGATTTGCAGAGGCACAATTCACCAGAAATCAGATGGTGATTCAAAGAAGGAACGATGGAAAATATTCCTTCTTGACCACCACAGATTTGAGTATGTCTTGAGGGACTGTGAGCTGTATAACATTATGGTTTATTGAATGATTTCATCATCCTGATTAAGACTGAATTACCACCGCAGTAGGTAGACGTTGATTATACACACGTAAAAGACAGTTCTTGTTCCAACATTAAATTTTAAAAGGGTGTAAAAAGATAGAAAGGAAGATTTTCAAGTTCACAGAGCTCTTGGGGGGGAGTGGAACTCCATTTCTGTGCTGTAAATCACAACACTTACCAAAACTTCCTTGCCATTTTCAGCACTGAGTTTCCTTTCAACAACACTCCTATGTATCAGTTTGATCCATGATTTTGACAACAGCATGTCAGAAGGAATCCTTCTGAAAAGGTCTGAGGGAATTTTCACTTCTACTTTTAGGATATTTCAATAGCTCTGAACTTTCCATTCTCACGCTGTATTTTTTCATTATAGTGTAACATACGCTGGTGAGCTGATAAAGTTCTGAGGAGACATGCAAGACATTTTAATCTTACTTAATGGTTTAATCTTTTCCATATGAAACTCTGGAAGTTTTTTTTGTGCAGATAGTTTAAAAAATTTTGACTTGGAGCCAACAGGAAGGCTGAGTGGTGGGCTGCTGCATTGCTTTCCTAAGCCAGATGTCCTCTTTTAGGGTCATATGTTGACAGTGAAGGTACCTGATGGACTCTACTGTCACTCTCGTTACTTTCCTGTAATTGTTAAAAAGCTAGAAATAAATATTTACCTTTTCTTCTCTCAGATCTAGTAAGAAAATTTTAAGCCTTGATCCCTGCTGACAGAATTTTCAGCAGAAGTTCCAGAACAAGAGAGTATTTAGAGAAGGGAGATCTCCTAAGGGGAGGAGAGACTGAGAATTAGAGAGATTATTTATAGCTTGTTCCCTGCTGTGGACGAGCCAGGGCTGCAGTGTCCAACTACTCAATAACTGTGAAACTGCTGGCCCTGCTTCTTGGGAAACCAGGACAGCATCTCAGGTGGTCAGAAGAGCAGAGGCAGTGTCTTTTAGACTGTGCTTTCTTCACAAGACACTTCTGCAGGTTTTTTATTTCTTAGTACAATAAATTCTTTGTCCATTACTGGGACTCCAGAACATGACTGCCACACGAAAAACGAACTGTATTTTGAGCCCGTTAAGGTTTTCACCTCTAGGGTGAAGGTTAGACTGCCTTCTTAGGGGACCAACCCTGTCATATGCTGTAAAAAATAATTGACAAATACTTCTGTGAACAACCATCACAAACTCCATTAAGTTTTGTGGTACAGCCTCTTGGGAAAATGGGTCTCAGTGTGAAATTGCTGGAAAATCCTAAAACTTTGAGTGAAGGTTTTTGAAAGGCTGAGTACCTGAGTGGGAATCTTGCTCTTCCTGAGTAGGATATGATCCGTCCCTCCATTTAGCTGCCTAAGCACATTATCAAAAGAGATGTGGATGTTGCTGAATATAGCACCCCTGGGACAGTGAAGAAGTGTTGTGCAAGAGCTTATGAATTATGTTTTTTTTAAGAAATGCATGTTTTCCATTGACCTGCACGTTACCAAATCTCTTCTGGTATATTTGCCATCTTTAGTCATGAGTGAAAGACTCTGACATCTGATGGATACTCAGGAGTCCAGAGCACTGTGAAGAGAAAATAGATTTTCTGTCCTATAAGAAAGTTGGAGATTTTGATATCTGTTTTTCCTCAAAAAATAAAATAATAATTTGAAAAGGATAGAATTTTATAGAATAAGAAGTTCCTGGACACTTTGACTGACAGATATCACCACGTGATACTAATGTGAGGCTTAATTTTACCTCAATGCTGCAGTGCTCCAAGGTGCTGAAGTGCCTGGTGAGAAATTTCGCTGAGCTATCCTTTCAGGTGAGATGCAGAGAGGTTGTTTATCGCAAGAGATCCCTAAGTGACAACTCTGACCAAAGGCTGAATACTGCCGGGGGGTGGCAATGAGGAAAGCAGACCTTGCAAAACTCTGGCTTTCGTGTGGAACCACAGAACCCCACTGACTGGAGCCTTCAGCCCTCTGCCTCTGAACACAGATAAATTGAGTGAAAAACCCATAAGAAAATAAAGAAACCTCTTGGAGGAGGGAGGAGATAAGTCCAGCAGGTTTGGGTCATCATTCCTCTTGTGTCAAATGCACAAAAAAGAGAAAACAAGCGAGGCAGCCCAACTGCTCTGTGCTTGGTGTTCTCAAAATCCCCTTCATCCTTGCTGATCGTTGTGGGATCTTGGTATCGGGGTTTTTCCTATTGGCAGGTTCAGGACAAAAGACCAGCTATAGACAGTGTCCCTTTCTGTCTGCTGTCATTTAGACACCGGCTTTCTCCACTTTCTCCCTTATTTTCTCTTCCCTTTCTTAAGATCCTTCTGCTGCAGGAGCTGACTAGCAGTGAGGATAAGAAGATAGGAAGCCTAAGTAGCTTTCAGGGGATGCTTTATATAGATATATATATATAAAAAAATACAATTAATTAAATAATTAAAATTTACCCATTTCATCTCCTTGTGCTGAAGTGCAATGTCACTACATTACTTTCCAGTCACTACATTACTTTCCAGTCACTGCATTACTTTACAATGTCACTACATTACCTTCAGTCCATGGAACCGTGGAGCCGGGTGTTTGCACCTCTGCGTCCTTCATGACATTATATCCTGTTGCTCTGAGCATGACTCTTCTTTTGCTCTTCTGGCACAGAGAGGTTAGAGTTCATACGAATCTCAGACCATCCTTCTGGGAATTTTCACTTGCTCTTAAGCTGTCAACAGGGTTGTGTGCATTTTTGGCTCAAACTCAGGTCAAACTTAGCCTCAGAGTGCTGCAGTGGTGTGACAGGACTCAGCTGGAATAGCAGAGAGCAGGGCTGGGCATAGTGACATTGGCTCTGTTTTATCTTGCAGACTCTGCTGTACTATTATTTGTTAGGGTTGCAAATAAAATATTGATTCACTCAAACAACTTCATTACGTGGGCCAAAGAACAGAAAGAAAATTGTAGCTTGGCTTGAAACTGGGAAACAAACTCTTCCAAATGGAACAGGGACTGTAGGAGTTAATGAAAGGCTGAGAATAAAGCCATTTTTTCTTAGGGTTTTGTATTGTTTTGTTAATCAGTAAAAGAGATGTCATTTCTCCAGGCCTGTGGGGACTAAAGTAGAACCCCTGAGATGATTACATTGGATATGAGCTAAAGCATCTTTCCAAGAGATAAAAAATGTCTGGCTGACTAATAACTATGAGACAACAAAACAAGAGAGAGGGGAGAAAAGAGAGAAGATGTAATGCAGTCAGAGTCACCGAGGTCTGCCGTGGGAGCCTTTTAACATGCACACAGCCTCCCCACCACACACACACACACACAACTACCCCTTTAATGTGTCTGTTTCTCTCACTCGCTTTGTAAAAACACTGCCATGGAAGTGGGAGAGTTTATTTATAGAGAGAGCACAAGAAAACAAATGTTTCATTCACTGAACTCTAACCTCTTCTGATATTAATGTGTGTGATAAATTCGTTGGCTAAAGGCAGGAGATAAACGAAGTGCATTTAGCCACCAAATTACATTCCTTGCTATCCTTCAGCAAGAAGAGCGAGGGAAATGCTGGCGACCGTTTTTTTCATGGGCACCACACCTCGCACATTATGAGCAATACCAGTGACTAATAACAGTAGCTCCACAAGCAGGTATTTTATTTCCTCAATACCCTAAAAAAAAAAAAAGGAGCCTTAATTTCCTTCAGAAAGGGTGCCCAGAGCTGGGTTTTACCTCTTCAGGCTGCAGCTCCCTGTAAACCTACAGACAGCAATCACACTCCATACGCTCCTCCTGCCTGGGTGAGATTTCAGGCTCTGCCTGTGACAATCACATTGGAACTAGTCAAACAGTATTTCCCAGGTCATTTGTTCGGTTGATGTTACAATATTTTGATAGTGTTATTTGCCAGTTTTCTCCACCCTCTTCTTCCATTACATATCCCATTTATAGAACCAGTGAAACAATTTGCAAATAAGTTTAATAGATCAGACTCACAACGCTTTGCAAATAAAATATCATAGGAGTAACCCTGGTGCTTGTGAGCCAGGAAGTCAGCAAGAGCTAGAAGAGAAAAGCTCTTTCATTCCTGTTACTCACTGCAGGGCCTGGTGGGAAGGTATGAGCAGGTTTCCTGGAAGACTGATGGTGCTGATGTGCAGGTTAAAACTCACAAAAGTTGTTGTGGGCCATTCTAAGAATTGGAATGCTTTCTAGAAAATTGATAGTAAGTTATGTGCTTTATTATTTTAAAATGTCTTTTTTTTTTTTAATGGCAAAATGTTTAATCCATTGACACCATGGGTGCATGAATAAACAGGTGTTCTCCCCACAGATTTAGGGAGGATTGTCTGGTTATCTCCTATATCTTATTATGTATATTCTGCCTTATATTTATAGCTGTCTGACACCGATAGACAATTAACAGCCGTGTCCGGGACAAGACAACATTAACTTTTCAGTCCTGCTGCAGCAGGTGCTGGTCAAAAAGGGGTGTGCAAAGTGAACAAACCCCAGCCTCACCCATCCTCCCACGAGGTTTCCCACCTGCAATCTCCCTGCTGAGTGTACCACAAATGGGCTGAGGTTGGGGAGACGGCTGCTTTGGTGTGAGTTCCATACAATGAGAGCCTACAATCCCAGACTTCCTCACGTGTCTCTCCCTCGCTGACAGGTACTGGGTCTACACTCGGTCACAGGGCCAGTTAAGAGGAGGGCTGGAGAAGCTGCTCTGCAGTGCAGGCTGCACGGCTGACCTGCTGCGTGGAGTCAGCCTGCACCCAGAAGAGCACTGTGGCTGGGTGTCTGCTCAGGCATTCCTTCTCCTTGCAAACGAGACCATTCATTGCCTGCTAATTGTATTTTAGTTTTTTCAACTGACTTGCTACTGAAACGGAGTCTAATGAGGGAAGATCTTACTGTCTGAGACTGATGATTTTAGTGGTCTTAATGCATCCTATGCAACCTATGCATAAAATAGACCACTTATCAAGGTCGCTGTATATTTGCTTTGGTACAGCATCAACAGTATCAATCTTCCTTCTAAACCCAGCAGATTATATAAAGCCAAGCAAGTATTTAAAACCTAACTTAGAAATATGAAAAGGGAATATTCTTCCCAGGTACTCAAATGATTCTTTAGAATTAGCAGATGATTTAGTGACATTAACCTTGAAAGGCCCCAAATCTATCCAGCAAATCTAAACGGAATGGAACCGATTTCTCTGGATTGGCGAGGTATAAAATTAGATCGTCAGTGTATAATAGCTGAAACTCTCCTATTGATGATTAACCACATTTATTAACGACAGGCTATAATCCCAAGATGTTATTTGTACAATGACTGAAATGTAAGATGGTGCTTTCTAAAGGACCAGATCATGAAATGCACCAAAGGTCACCATGAAACCCTGTAAAAATTAGAACATTGGTCTTGGAAGAAATCTATAGTTAGTCCTATCAGCCCTTCTGTCTAGTGCAAAACATTTCTGACTGGTTAAATCCTCTAGAAGTTTCCTTATTTTTAATTCAATAACTGTTTCTAAGTTTAAACCCAGGCCTTATTTGTGCTGGAGATTTTAGCTAATAATACAGATAATGCTGCTGTAAACTCCCAGGTTGGGAAGAGTAGCTTTGATGGGCCTTGGGAACAAATCCTAAGGTGGTGGAGGAGAGGAGGCTTCAAAGCATCTGGCAACAACATCTGATTATTTAGATGAAGTTTATTTAGAATAATAGAATCATCAAAGTTGGAAAAGACCTTTAAGATCATCGATTCCAACCATTAACCCTACTCTACCAAGTCCACCACTAAGCCACATCCCCAAGAACCACATCTAGATGGCTTTGCAACACATCCAGGGATAGTGACTCCACCGCTTCCCTGGGCAGCCTGTTCCAATGCCTGACAACCCTTTCAATGAAAAAAAAATTCCTGATGTCCAGTTTAAACCTCCCCTGGTGCAGCTTGTGGCCATTCCCTCTTCTTCTGCCACTAGTTACTTGTGAGAAGAGACCAGCGCCTGCCTCTCTACAGCATCCTTTCAGGTAGTTGTAGAGAGCAATAAGGTCTCCCCTCAGCCTTCTTCAGACTAAACAGCCCCAGTTCCCTCAGCTGCTTCTCCTAAGACTTGTTCTCCAGACCCTTCACCAGCTTAGTGGCTCTTCTTTGGACCCACTCCAGCATGTTTATTTGCATGCTTTATTGGGGAAGCTTTGCAGAGCTCAGCAGGTCAGTAGAAGAAGAGAAGTGAAAATATCCCATTGTACGTCTTTTATTTTGTCTCCTTCCTGTTCCCAAAGTGCATGATGCTAAAATCTAAGCAACTAAATTCCTTTGGAAGTAAAAGGTCTACCAGATCAGTTGCAGGGCATTACCTTAAGGTCCACTAAAGAAGTAGGTTCTCCCCCTAATTCACTTTGTGCTGGAAAACACATATGTAAATAAAAATAAGTAATGACAAAGAGCTGACTTAAGATATATTCAAAGTAATAAAAGACATTTATAATACAAATAAACTTCTAGGAAAAACAAATCATGTTGTTCCTGTAACATAAGGCAGGAAAGCTCAGCTGCTGGGACTGTTTATCATGTTATATCTTAAACAATATGTAAGGGACCCAGTTCCTAAACTGGACGGAGAAGCAATTAGGGAACAGCTGATGAACAGTGAAGCATTTCTACCCCAAGAGGGGTTTCATAATGGAATACTTTTCAGCTGGATCAGTTTCCATCCTTGCTGCCAGGACCAGCTAAGCATGGGCTGAGCACCAAGAATCTCTACAAACATCTCTGGGGACTAGCAATAGTCTAGCAGCCTCTTGGTAAAGTTCTGATGCAGGCTACTTTGTTTTCTCCTGTTTAAATCCTCCTTCAATTTCAAATTAAACTCAGGACTCCTCAGTAATCTCCATGCTCACCCTTGCAAAGCATTGCTGTATTTTGGTCAATAACTGCCATGTTCCATCTCAGAGTTAGTGGCATTTTGGTGTTATGGTGTCTGTCCTTATGTGTGTTGTCTATAAATCACTCTTGCAGCTCTTAGAACAGAAAATTATTTCTGAATGCGAAGACCAAATTATCCTTAAAACACAAGGATATCCAGCCCGCTCACCCAGAGAACATTTACAATACTGCAAAACTACATCTCACTTTCCATTCTCAGTCCCTCTCTACTTGCATGAAATTACTAAGGCAGAGAGGAGAGAATTTGTCCTGAATTATAACTAATATACCATTTCAAAACGCTGGGGCTAGCAGGGGAAGCTAAAAGCTCTGCTTTGGTTTTCTGAGCTAAGGGAGAAATGCAGTTCAACTTACAAAATGTAAATATATATATAAAAAATTAAATAAACATAGTACTGAGCTATTCTCTTGGAAATCATTTGAAAAGGGCAGAGTATTGGAATTTGGGACAACAGGAAGAAAAATGATCTAGGTTTGAGAAGTCTGCTTGTATTCTAATGAGAGAAGTTATTCTTGGGAAAACAGGCACCTTTATTCTCTCCTTCAGGAGAAGGTGGTATGTCAAGGACAGATTTCATCTGTCATACTCCCTCTGACTTCTTCATGTTGGACAGACAAAAATTATAGCTGTTGATAGTAGTTAATGAGAACCTTCGAATAGAGCTAATTCCATAAAAGGAGTCTTTTAGAGCTGGAAGTGGCTTTCCTCCTCCAAAAATACTGTGGAGAGCTTGAAATGTTTTCCTCTCATGAATTAAGACAAGAAACTGACATCTCTGAAACCTTTTCAAACCTATAATCTGAAGAAATATTTCACTTTGAAAAACAGAAGGAGTTTTCATCTAGTATTTGAACAGCTCCCTCCCCTCCATAATTAAATAGTTAAAAGGTAGCACAACTCTTTGTTTATTTTAAAATCATGACATTAATAATTCTGCTCTGATTTAAAAGTGGAAAGTCATCTTGAACTGGAAAATCATCATTTTTCAGAGAAAATGTCAGAACAAAATGTTTTGACAACACTAAAACTTAAAAAATACGGAGTTGAGAAACAAGTCAAAACTGTTCTCCAGCTTGTAAAGTTTCACAATCCTAAGTAAAATTGTTTTGGGAAAAAAAGAAGCACCTGTTCTAGAGCTGGCTGTGATTCATGTGTGCTGCACAGCTACACCCGGGCTTTTGAGTGTTGCTGCAGATCTGAGGACCTCCTTCCGCACATAGAAGGTATCTGCAGGACCATCTCCATCCACATGTTCTTTCTGACACTGTATTTGGCTCTGGAGGGACCACGCTGAAAAATGCTTTCAGAAAAGAATTCCTCACTCCCACATCTGGGAGCATTTTACATCCACTTTCTATATTAGTCTTGATGCTTATCCTTGGGTGCCAACGATCTGTGCCCCTCACAGCTCAGAGCTACATCATTTCTCCACACAGCCCTTCAGAAGGCCCTTCTTTTCATTCTCTATCAGCACCCTGCTGTGCCAGAGATCCTCGGGAGAGATGCTGCAAGCACTGGAGATTGGAGGATAACCTCCTTTGTGGCTCAATGATCTCTAGTTAAGCTGGGCTTTGACCACAAAGCTGACAATATCAGCAGCCTCCAAGAATGCTTGGAGCTGAGCTTTTGGCTTGCTTTGGTTCCTCATGGTATACCCTCAGCTCCTCCTCATCCCTTCTGCCCACCCAGCCTGTCCAAGAGGAGCTACACAGCAAGATCCTTCATGCAAACTTGTGCATCTCTCCCTGTGGGTTAGTCGAAGGAGCAGATAAAGAGGTTTGAATGACTGAGTAAGGCTGCAAATGAACTCCCATTAGCTCTTGCTGTATATCTCTGGTGGAGGGGTTTGGTAAACAGTTAGCACTTATCTCTCTGCTCAGCATTTAGCTGATTTCCATAATGAGCTCCATTGAACTGAGAGGCCTCGAGGTGTCCCAAGGCTTCTGAGACGCAATGTGTTCTCTAAATCTGATTTATGTAAAGGTGAAGGCAATTGTGTTAACAAAGGAGAGGAACACGATCAACATGCAGTCTGCAGGCTGGGAAGGCAGTGGTGTCTGTGGCTGCCTCCCTCCAAGAGGGATCTGACAGCGGCTGGCTGGAGGATGGGGAGGCATTGAGATGCAGCCTCAGAAAACGCAGCCAGGAGGAAGATGCATGGGATTTATTTATTATAATCTTTCTTTTTTTTTTTTTTCTTTCTTTCTCCCCCTTCAAAACAGAGAAAAGCTGCACCTCAGGCATGCAGAAACCATCTTAGAGGGGACGGGAGGTGAGTCAGCGTAGGGTAAACCCATGGATTGCATGGTCCCCGCTGAGCCCCAGCGCTGGAGCTCAGTTCCACCCTCAGTCCTATCGCAGCCTGGCAGGTTTGGCTGCAGAAACCTCACTTTGGGCCCGAGCGCAACCTCAATTCCTCCTGCTCAGTCAACCGCAAAATCCTGCAGGCTCCGGCAGTCCCTTTTGTGGGTTTGAGTCTATCTGTCATAACCATGAACAAAGACAGGAAAATTCATACAAGCTTTTACAAAATCACTTATTTCTTTGCATCATCTCTGAGGGCTTCTGTTTCCATCCAGCACCTGTGGTCTCCAGCTTTACAATCCGAGGGCCTTTCAAGGTCACGTACATCAGCAGCTACTTGGGGCCAACTCTGAGACAGGTGGACCTTGTGGGCTTTTGGCCGCAATTACAGACAACTATTAAACATCAAAATAATTTCACGAGGGAGAAAGTGGAAATCTGGTCATGTGACTTAATAGAAATGAGACTTTTGGGAAAAAAAAAGTCACAGGATGAAGATTCTATCACTGGGAATAATTCTGCTTTGGTTGTAATGGGAACTGCATGACTCAGTGGAACTTGTGCATGGCTGGATGCTTTAAGCAAGGATAATCATAAAGAGAAATGAGTGGAACATGAAGAAAAAAGGATCGAATACATATTTTTCTCATGGTAAATTAAGAGAAGATTGTAGGAGTGGAAATTCAGACAAGGCAAATGCAATGGAATGCCATCACAACAGAACTAGCCATCTGCATCTGCTTTAATCTCTGCTTGTAGGGTGGAGATGAAAATACGAGCATGTCTGTCTCTCAAGAAGAGAGGTGGTTTTCTGCTAGTTTGCATTTAATTGTGTATTTTGCAATTTCTTACAACAGCAGCTATTCTGCTAAACTTGGTTTAATATGCTACAAACACTAACTATATAAACAACACGTCTGTCCTAAACCCTTATTATAATTCCCAGAACCACTTGCAGGCTTTCTGAAACCCATTATTATAATTATAATCAAGAATCACAGGACACTGTGATTTGTGCCAAAAAGACATATACACTGAATTGTTTGTACAGGCCACAGATAGAGAGAGCGAGAGGAAGGAGAGAGAGATGCAGCTTCAGTGCTGCTCAATTCAGTAGCAGCAACACCCACACCATTTCATTTTTCCTCTCTCATTTTCCAGTTTAACTCGTAGCTGCTGAAATTTGGGCTATTATTTGCTTTGTCCCCCGGGCTCTCCTTTGGCCTCCATCCAGGGAACCTCGAGCGGTGCCCTGGTTTACTGCACCCCTGCCCAGCTCCAGCAGCCTCTGCGCCCCTGGGTGAGGAGCCAGGGCTGCTGGCGAGATGCTGAGCGCTGGCTCAGGACCCGTCAGTCACGGCTGAGGTGAGGAGCTGCCCACTTTGGGAACTGCTGCAGCAGTACCCGCCAGATGCAGAACGCGGGCAAACTCAGTGGCAAATGCAAATGCAGCATGGCTCCTCGTGTTATTAGGCTTTCGCACATAGTTCCTCTCTCTTGAAACACTTTGCAATCAAAAGACACTGGAGTGGACTATTTTGAGCCCTGATTCTTCACGCTAAGAGGTAATGCTGATTAGGTTGTGCCAGCACAAGGCATTGATATCAGTATTCCTTCTGAGGGTTTTCTCAGAGAAGCATGAGGCTTGTTTCTGATCTTATGTTAGCATGTTTAGGGGGTGACATCGAGGGGATCAAGATGCTGTCTGGGCTTTGAACAAACAGTTGCTTTTCTGTATGTATGTATACATTGAAATAAGTACGTTTTTATCGGTGTGTATGTGTATATTTGAGCATATCTATATAAACATCAGAATGCGCATAGAGAAGGTGGTGAAACAGACAGTGGGACATCACCTCCAGCAGCGAGACTGAGAGCAGTGGTGTGCCAGGAAGGGTTCGTTCTTATAATGCCACAGCTCTCCCTGCTTAAGAGCCACCTCTGAGCACTTCCGTGCAAACCTCTTTTTTAGAACAGAAAACCTAATGCTCATTGTATTGTTTTCAGCTCAGAAACTGAAAGCAAGAGAGATGAGGTCAGCTGCTGGAATCGGGACTGGAGGCACCTTCTTGGTTCTGCTGCAGTTTCTCCCAAGGCTGTACTAACCCTGAGAGCTGCAGCAGAGTGAGCACAGGGCTTTAAATCCAGTAGTTTAAACCCATGGGATGGTAGGAGGAGGTTTAAGGCAGTTGCTGCTCTGTCCACTGACACTCAGGAACCGAGAGTAAGCTCTGCTCAGGGACATGCCTGATCACCAAACAATATGCGGTGGTTAAAATCACCATGTTGCAGGGCACGGGT
The DNA here is from genome assembly GCA_025345505.1 of Todiramphus chloris collaris. Classification (NCBI taxonomy): domain Eukaryota; kingdom Metazoa; phylum Chordata; class Aves; order Coraciiformes; family Alcedinidae; genus Todiramphus; species Todiramphus chloris. Next base: position 7,545,664 of record JANVCC010000185.1, read on the forward strand.
GCTCTTTACATTCCTGTTGCTCAGTATGTCCTCAGATTTGCTCACAGGAGAACACACAAGGACTCTGGCACTTAACATTAGCTAAACTGCGTTGTTTTTCAGTACCAACCAACCAGTCAGTGTGTGCAGTTATTTGTTTCCTTAAGATGATTATTCTAGATAGCTCAGCTCAGGTCAGAAGCCCATTGACACCCTAGGGTGGCTTAGAAGACAATGCAGAGGACAAAAAGTAGGACAATGCAGTCTGAGATCCCAGGGTAGAGTAAATCATGTCAGAGACTAACATTTCTTCTCTTCATGTCTGCAAGATATCACAGGAGTCCATTGGCTAGATTCGCACCTTGGCACGCACCGGCAGAGCTCAGTTGGCTTGAATGGAGTCGGGCTGAGTTACACCAGCTGAGGATTTGGCCTCCTAACGTTTAATGGTCATTGCCAGCTCAACTCAAAAAAATAAAAAAATAAATCACCCCAGCTAAAGCTGAGCCAAGATGACCAAAGAGGTCATGAAGCTTTTAGAATTATTAACTCCTATTAGTATAATTATCCTTTTTATGACACCATAAAATTACATGGTGCCTTTCAGGACATAGATAAACTACATTCCCTGTGCTGAAGGGCCACCTCTCTCACAAACCACAGAGAGCTGCCTGTGTCTGTAAGCCCCTGCCCTCCGTCCGCACTGCCCTGGGACCTCATCCGTTGATTAAATCTTCTATAGGAGGAGGCCTATCACCCCCTATCCTCAAATCTCCTCTCCCCACTTCCACCAAAAAGGCCTCAAGTGATGTGGGAAAAAAATCATATATTCCTCTTGGTTTTAATAGTCTAAAAGTGGAAGAAATTTGCATTTCCTTTGCTACACCTTTGGGCTATAGCTGCTGCTTCTCTGTTCTGCAGGGATATGTGGGGTGCAGTGGGAGGATGCAAGTGGGCTCATTCTGGAAAAAGTAGGACAGAGGAAGTTTTTGCACTCAGTTTTCCCATGAGGTGACTGTATGATCTGAAGGATACTGCAGGAAATTGGTATCAACCTCGTACTAGCGTTACAGAAGTGCTGAGATTGTCTGCACTCCCAAGTACCAGTGATCTCAAGGAGGACTGTAGGGCTGGAGTGGGACAGGAGACCCTTGAGGATGACAAAATTGTAGCAGGGCATCCTATTGCTCGACAAACTTAAACCACAGCTCCTTGGCAAGTGGCTCTTTCCCACGTACCAAACTCTGGAACTCTATAGAAATAACACATAGGCACTTTTTTCTCTAGTAATAGGAGGTAGAGATAGATGGCACAGAGAGTGGTGTTCATATTAAAAATGACTACTCAATGCATTAAAGACTGGAAATTAACCTGGAAGAGCATCGAAGCTTTCTGAGACACAACCAGTTTATTTTTGCTGCTCGTGTAAGCCGTGCGAAGAGAAATCATCTCTTGCCGTGCAGTCCTGCTGAGTCAGTGCCTGCGGGTCGTCTGATGTGATGTGTTACAATCTGGTGGGAAACCCAGGCTAAAACTGGTTGGTTCTTTTGGTTGTTGTTGAAAGTATTTTAAACCAAAATAATTACTTGAACATTGACCTCTGGGAAATGAACCCCTGTCACCTTCTGGAAGAAGAATTTCTGGTTATGGAAACTTTTTGAGATTTTTTGGTTGCAAGCCAAAAACTGATCATGATTTGTGATACAGAGAAAGAAAAAGGAGGGAAGGGAAGGGAAGAGAAGGGAAGGGAAGGGAAGGGAAGGGAAGGGAAGGGAAGGGAAGGGAAGGGAAGGGAAGAAATTTTGAATTTGCCATGAAATAGTTGTTTAGGAATTCACAAGCTTAAAACTGCTTTGCTACTTACACCCTTCCAGTCTTTATTTTTTCACCAAAAAACAGTCTTGCTTCTGAAAATGATTAAAAACAACATGGTTTTTATTTCTTTGTTTCATATCCTCTTGCCATCTACTCCCCCTGATACAAATGTTTTTGAACAGCATTACTCAGGACAGCAGATGTTACTTGTTTCAACTTAAAAAAAAATTAAATACTCCAATGTTTTAAAGACATAGAAAACAAACAACTCACTTTTACCAGGAATGCTGCTAAAGAAATAGAAATAATCCCACTTTTGACTGATACACACTTGAAGACTGGCACACATGGAACACAGAAATCTCCAGTTCTGGCTGATAGCAAAGAGAAATCAAAGGGAGCTGCATTGGCTTGGGTTTTCTACCAAGAGCAGAAAAGAATAAAAAAATCAGCACGTGGTTAATGAAGATGAATAGATGCAGGGAAAATGGAATTTTCAGGTTTCTAGGGGTTTTAAAACAACAGTGACTAAAATCTTCCTAATAACATAATTTAAAAAAATAGCATGTGGATGTCAAATTAATCTGGTCTGCCACTGCATTGATTTCAACGGGCTTCCGGAGGGAGGATTTTCTTCAGGGAGAAGTAAAGACTAATGAAAGTAGAAAGTGACCCTCAAAAATTTGTGTTTGTTTTGGTACAGGATGAAAGCATCATCCCCCTGTAAGCTCTGCTGCCTCTGTCCATATTCAGGGCATGATACACGGTGATGCAGTGAGTGAGTGTTGCTGGGACACTGAGTTCTGTGGGTGTAAGGGACTGCTTGGGGCACAGGACATGGATGAGATACTAGAGCAGCCCTAACTGCTCTGGTCAAGGATTTCCCCAGTTAGGGACTGTACAAAGTGATCTGTACATCCTCCAGCTTGTGTTTTCTGCTTCCTCCAAGCATAGGCGTAGGACAGTGGAAAAGAGGAGTTGGAGGTACCTGGAGACAGCCACACCTAGGAGCAAGAGCATGGTCCAAGGATATAGGTTGCTTGGGTTCTGCCCCTTGACTCTGCCATTGGTTTGCTGTGTGACCATGAGGAAATCATTTCAATTTCCCTAGCTATAAAATTGGACTCTTCCGCTTTTTGACATCTGTGGCTTAGAGGAACTTGTGGGGTTTTTTTGGTCAGCGGGATGCTGAAATGTACAAAGAAGTGAAGCTATTCTGCCAGTCCAAAGAGAGGATAGTGTCTCTGCTAGAGACCCTGTTGCAAAAATTTGGGACCCGAACCCTGCAATAACAGAGAGGCTGCACAAATACAACTCCTGGACTCAGCAGTGCATAGTTTCTAGCTCAGCAAGAGGCGGAAGCTGAAGAATGCAGTCTTTGGGCATGGTTTGTTCCAGCTTCTGGCAGCAATGAGTTCCTTCAAGTGCCTTTCCATCTTCCTGAAGGATTGTCTTAGCAAAAGCAGTGCTTGGTGTTGCCTGACACAGCAAGTCATATAAGGTCAAGCTCATAAGATATACGGCAGTGTGCGTGTGTGGGGTTCAGCTTCCACAGTGTTATGGCACAAGGAACCATTCTTCCATTACACGGAGATCTATAAGGAATCGCTGCCATTAACGGACTCCATTAAATGCAATACATGTGGGAAAAATTGCACTTTGATTTAGTTCAGCAACATGGAGATATTGGCAAGATAATCACATAAAAGTGACACCTTTTATGGCCAAGCTCTTTGATTTTATGTCAGTGAGTTTCAATTTCTCACATTTTTATGTTCATGTATAGGTCCTTGTTCTAATGTATGCATTAGCTGGCGTAAAGGTTAAATAGATTGTTTTAGCATTTTGGGATACAGATTGTGGATATGCACAAATCTTCAATGAGCTGGATGAATTATTTTGGGTAGGCAGGAACTGTGAGAAGGGAACAGGAATTATTCCTCTGAATTGATCGCATCTCAAAAAAAAAAAAAAAAAGAAACAATGAGAAAAAAGTATTATATATGTTTAACGTGATTTGAAAAGCAGACTACAGGCTTCCTTCAGAAGGAGCAGATGGTGTGGGTCACCCTGCTTCATGAAATGCTCCAAATCTGAATATTTATTTTTAAATGAAAAAAATATACATTCTTTGCAAGGCAGATTGTGATCTCCCTTACATCAGCAAAACTGTCTGAAGATGGGATTGGTCCTGGGTTGATAGTGAGAGTCAGGGAGGGCTGGAGGGGCTGTGACCGTAACCTGGCCCCTGTGGAGACAGTCAGTCTCAAGGTCTGGTTCCGAGCTTAAGCAGCTACAACTAAACTCCTGCCTTGTTCCAGTGTTTTCAAAACCAGGTATTTCTGCTATAAAATATCCTAGTTGGGAAGACACTCAGTTGTAGGTGCTGAGTCTCCTGTAAAGAGTGTGGGTAAATCAGGAATGCCATCACTGGTGTGACTTTTAAAGGCGTTTCACGCTCCCCTGCAGCTGCAGCCGTAGACCCAGCTGATACCTGCCATTCCTTAGTTCCGTACCTAGCCCGGGCCAAACAGACATCTTGGTGAAGTCATGTTTCAATATCCCTTAAACCACCTTGGTACACTTAATCCCCCAATTCATCTATTCTTCCTACGTCCTTAGTGTCTGTTCTACAAAGCCTTCTGTGCACGTCCCTACTTTACTAAGAAGTCTTTGAAAGACTAATATTAGAAGTCTGGATTGTAACAGGTAATTTATTTTTCTTTTTTTAATCTCCCTGCCTCCCCCACCCCCCTCCTTTTTTTTTTTCTTTTTTCTTCCTTTTTAGCTATGTCTGAAATTCTTTTGCCTCTATCATTTCCTGAATCTGGATAGATAGCTCTTCAACTCATGAAGAGGATTCAAGTTGTCTCTTTAAATCTTTCTCTTCCCCCCACTTCACATACTCCCAACACCTCTCAGTCTTTTCATTTCACCTCATTTAAATATTCAGCCCAATTTCAAGACTTAATAATGATGAATAAGATTGAGATTAGGATTTAATAAGAGTGTTAAGGAAAGATTTGTCATTCCAATGGCTGTAGGTCTTGGCTGAAATTGAATTGGCATCCAGCCTCTGGGCATGCGTTGAGTGAAGCTGTTTGCTGGCTCCCATTACAATTTTCTCTAGAGCGGGGAAGGTTTTCTGTACTCAGCCCTGATCAGACAGGGTGATGGCTTATTCTCTCACAAACTGTCCCCTCACAATCCTCCTCAATTAAAGGCGGTTTGAATCAAGGACTGGAAAGCTTGGGAGCTCTGTATGGATTGAGGCAATTTTTAGGTATTAGGTCTTAGCTCTCTTCATTAGTGCATCTCCCATCCAGGTATGACTTGAATCGGTGCTTGCTAGGGTCTCAGTTCCCATTTTGGAACTGAGATGAATCTCAGAGACAAAGCCTAAATACATAACTAAGTCTCTGACTGAACTTCAACAAGACTGAGCTGAAAACTGCAGCTTGGTCTATGTGGAGGTTCAGCTGTCAGATCAAAGCTCATGGAGGATGCATGTGTGACGAGCACACTAAACTCCATTGTTGCTTTACAGATGTCTACTAATACCATTAGCTACATGCAGCATGAGCTATGTCTTCTGGGAGCTGCCTGCTAGGATCTGCAAATGGTCATGGTGAGCTAAGCAAAAGACCTCTAGACCTGCAAGTCCAGCAGTAACTTCATGCCCAGGGAAAGTGTGCTGAGACTCGAGAACCTAGAGTGTGATGCATCTGCATGGCAATGTGGTGAAGATTGGTATTGAGGGAATAGGAGGATGCCAGAATTTCTCTGAGAAACTGCTTCCAACCTGAGCTAACTTCCTATTCCGTTGTGCCCTTAATGTAGGAGTCAGGCTGCAGAAAATATTTTCTGTCTCCTGAATTATGGTTTGTTGCATGTAACCATAGCAAGTCTCACGTTTGAGACACCCCTCTTCAAAGCACTCTGCAGCCTTTACTGCCTCCTTCTTCTTGAGCATCGACCCTATGGATTGTGCTGGTTTCAATACTTTGGACATTAGACAACTGATTGAGTTTTAACACTCTTAAAATGTACAAGGTCTGCTTTGCTTGGGCTCAGAATGTACCAGCACAGAGGCTCAAACTGTCTTGACAAGGGCTTGCTGGAGTGCCTGTTTGCCTTGTGCACACGAGGCCCAGAGATGCTTAAGGCTTCTGAAGATTTAGGGACAGATTCCTGGAAAAGTGCTGAAGCTCTTTTGAAACCAGGGGACTTGTGCCACTTTACTCCAGGCAAGGGTGTGGACCTTTGGGGTGCTCTAACTGCTTAAATTGCTCTGCAGTTTTAGGGAGTTTACAGTAAGCCTCTTAAACTGCTCTGAGGGCTTACAGTATCTTAAGCTTCTTAAATGATATTAAAAAAAACCTTACAGTATTTTGGCAGAATGTACAGTTTGGAAGGATTCAAGGCTAGAAAAAAATCAAACTTGGCTTGCGTGATCGATTTTATCGTGAGTTAAATATATTTGATGAAATATTGTTTTAATAATTTTAAAATGATGAACTTAAATAGTTATTTTGCCAGTCTGCATAAAAATAATTGCTTATGAACATACATTAAAGTATTCAAACTGGCAGAATATACCATAATTTGTAAACTCACAATTTCCTGGTTTAGGTGTTATTAATTTTACAACCACTTAGCCAATTTTCTTCAAGCTTGACTTAATTTTTATGTCACAATACCTTGACAAAATAAGACAGTTTGGCAAGTCCATCCTGATCTACTTTTGAGAAATCAAAGCGTGAAATGTCTGATCAGAATGTATGAGAAATGTACATTTGTTTCCAAACTCAAATATTTCAAAGAGAGATCTGCTGGCAATCCTGAAAATTAAATAACAAACAAAAAACCAAAAGCCCTTTAGGCTGAGACTGAATTGAACAAATTTCTTCATGCACAATTGAAAGGAGAGATTAAAAGAAAAGAAATTGGAAAGTTAATGTGAGTACAGAGGCAGTGACATGCCTTTCCTATCAAACTCATTAGCTACTCAATTTTAGCGATTCTTTGAGCGTGATGATGTTTTGTCACATGAGAGAAAAATATTGATCTTTTCTATGTTGCATCATAATTAAAGCTCATTTGGAATATACAAGCAGAAGTTCCACGTAACTGTCTTTACATGCATGTGCACACACACACACACAATTTTTATGCTTTAAATTTCATCAATAAACTGCATCTCTCATCTTCTCCATCTGCCTATCATCAAAGTGGTCACAGAAAAGGCAGCGAGTCTTTCCCGTGGAAAGCCTGTGTCGCCTATGGGAAGGAGCTCTGGCTTTAGCAGCACTGGTGCGATGTCTGGAGCCCATCCACATGAACAAATGGGCACCATATGTGGCTGACAGCTAGTTCTTTCAGTTCCAGCAAAGCCAATTGATTTGAGTACACCAATTTTATGTAGGTCTGTTGGGAGCCATCAGATGACCCTTGATTTTGACAACTCAATCAACAAGAATGTTATGTTCCTACAAGGCGAGGGATAAAGTAACTACTAACCCAAATCTTTAATCCAGACTTGCACCAGACCTGAGCTGCATCTTTTCTGAAGCCTGATAAATGGATTCATTTTAAAGGATGAACATGTTCTGATTGTTTTGCAACCCAGTGCTCAGTTACAGGAATTGTCAACATGATCAAAACCAGAAAGGGATCCTAGAAAGTCTGTTTTCAAAACAAACCGAGAAACTGATTTACCGCAAGAGAATTGGAGTTGGTCTGCACAGTTTGTCTCTGCACTCAGAGGACAGGTGGGAACGAGTTTCCTGATACTGTTTGCAACTTGAATCTCCCAGCTTGTTTTCGTGGACCAAAAGAGTTGTATCATTTTAGCCTTAAGTATCTGAAAGGCCAAGTTCTGCTGGGCAGTGACCTAACCCGATAACACTGTGATTTGCCTTTGAAAAGCTACTTGTTTTGCTGCACAGAAGAGCTGTCTACATACAGGTGTAGTTCTTAAGTCCAAACATTTTCTTATTATTTTATGTTGTCTTTTCAGACCTGGGCCACCTGTTGCATTCTCGCATCTCTGCTCTTCTTACACACGTGAGTTCGGAGCCTTATGGCACCTTTGATGCGTCTGAAAGGCAGAGGACCATCGCAAGCTCTGGACATCACTTACAGGTCTTGTGATACATTCTGTTTCAGTGTATTATTTCCACCTGTATCCCTGCAGTCACATCTTTCCTACACACCTTGCTATCTTCAGCACTCCTTCTAAGGACTTAATGTTTTACTGTTTCATTGCTCATCCATCTGTGAGACCCTGGCACATCTAAAGCCAGCCTATTTTTCCCTAGGAAATGACTGAAAATAGCAGTAATTATGGGGAGAAGAGGGGAATTGTTTTGTGTTTATCATTATTATTTTGTGGATATTTTTGTAACATCTTTTAGAGATTAAGTTCAATTAGGAAACAGATGGCACCAGAATATCGTCAAACATTTCTGATGGGCAGCAAATTACTGACTTAATTATGTAAATAATTAAAATTTATATTTACACCTGATCATCCAAATGAGGGTGAAAATACCAATTTCAGGGTTTGTTATGATTGCTGGCAGGATGTCAACCTGTGAGCAAGTCGCTTCCTTTCTTCAGCTTCAGATGTCTCTCTTAGATCCTAGAACAGTCAAAAAAAAAACCTGGAAAAGGGAAAACGAATGAATGAGTGAAGACTCCCGACTAAGTTGCTGTCATGTAGGTGCTCTCCTGACTTTAAAAGGGATCCCCGTGCTGTTTGAGAGGACTTTGTTATTAGCAGGATCACTGCAACTACATCCAGAGGTTCCGGCTCAGGTCAAGCTGGCCTTGTGCAAGCAGCTAAACAAAGACATTGTGAGGACAGTTCTTGCACTGAGGAGCTTATAGGCCAGAAAAACAGGACTGATAAGTAGTGAAAAAAAGAGCGAGAGGGAAGGGAGTCAGACAGTTTTATTAACTTCTGTATTACAGATGCAGAACTGAGGCACAGAAAGATAAAATGTGTGATTCTCATTTGCACTAAATTTGCTTTCCACTGCTCTGGCAGCATAAACGGGCCATGAAGTGGGTATATATTACATTTACACTCACTTTTCATTTCTCCCATGATGTTAAAATGCTTCAGTGTTAGTGAATATCAGACCCAATATGATTTCTCTAAGATCACAGAGGAAATCGATGCCATTGAATCCACATTTTCTTAGTGCCAGTTCAGTGCCTTAGTTACTTGACATCCTTTCATCCCTTTCTGGGCAGTAGTCATACTGTGTACATAACTATGTATAACAATATCCTTCCTTTTGGGGTTATTAAACCCATTTTAAATGTCAGCTTTGTTGGGAAGCTACAAGGAACCAGGAAAATTAGTTAACTTTTCCTTGTCTTTTGCCTTTGTTTATACCTCTAGACCATGAAGGCAAAAGAATGGGGAGTTGAGAGAAGCCGCTCTGAGGTAGCGGTAGAAATCAGCATGTTGACTTCTAACCTCACAGTTTTCTAGTTTGTACACCTCAGGTCCTCATTTTTTTCCAGACTCTGACACAGAGCTACTAAAATCCATCAGAAATCAGTATTTGTATTATTTTCAGTATCCTATCACTAGGAGGGATATGTCACTGTAGGGCTGGATTTGCCTTTAAAAAACTAAAATTCCTGCTTGTTCAGGACATGCCTTTGCTTCATTTAACCTGCACCAGAGACTGGGATAGGGAAAACAGAAACACTTCTGTGGTTTTGATTCTGAGCCATCTTTGAAGGTCAAAATTGGGCTTTTGTGTCGTTCTTCCTGCTTTCTATGTTATGTGTTCTGCAATATTAAGATTTTTATCTTAGCCCTCTTTTATCAGCTCTGTTCTCCCATCCCTAATTTGGAGCCAGTGGAGGTGGGGAGGGGAGAGGTGATAGGGAGGTCAGACAAATGCTTCTGTTGATATCCCTGTAATAAAAAGAGCTTTACTTTCCTTTCTGCTGATAGCAGTCAAAGGAGCTTTGCTTTTGATAAAATTAACCTTGGAGCCAGAAACAACAGAAGCTGCTCTGATTTCATCAGCCCTTCTGTCTGAGGAGACGTGATCACTTACTAGCAATGAAAGGGGACATGTCGCCTACACGGGCAGCTAATGTCACAGGACAAATTCCTCCCCTCAGCTCAGCACAGTGCATCCCACCTCTGATGGTCTGCTTGAAGAGTTTCTGAGCCTTGTCCCAACACCAGGGTGGAGAGGAGAAAAATGTGGATAGCTGGAGGTGAAACACGCTGACTACAGACCTGCACACTCCCACTTACACCTTCACATGGGTGCTTAGACCTGGTCTGCTGCACTGAACATGTTTTCTGTGTGTGATCTCTTTAGAGGACGGTTGCCTGAAGTCAGTGCATGTCTTCAGGCTACCCATGTGCAGGAGTGTTAAGTTGGATCGCAGTGCTAAAGGATATTTCCTCAGGAGGGCACTGGTTGGAGAGACATGGAAAGGATGACAGTCTTGTCTCTCCTATCATCCTCAGCACAGCTTCAAAGTCAGGGATGATTCTGCCTTCTCAAACTTGAAGCCATGTTGTTATCACAAGCAGATTTTATGGCTTAAGTGCTCCCCCAACTAGCCATTTATCAAATGCTTCCTGTCTCTAAATTCCTTACTTAATGTGTTAGTAACCACTTCAAAAAAGTACCTGTGCTCCATAACACTGAAGTACTTCACCATAAAAGATAATGATTATGATTATGAGCTGCATAGCAAAGGCCATTGCCTGGTCTATGCCGACAGTATAAAGGGATGTCGTGGTTTCACCCCAGCCAGCAACTAAGCACTTTGCAGCTGCTGGCTCTGTCCTTCCCCCTCCCAGTAGGACGAGGAGAATTGGGGTAAAAAGTAAAATTCATGTGTTGAGATAAGAACAGTTTAGTAACTAAACTAAACTAAAATACAGTAATAACAGTAACAATAATAAAAGATTACAATAATACTAATGAAAAGGAATATAACAAAAAGAGGGAGCAATAAAACCCAACAGACACAGCATGTGCACTGTATTTGCTCACCACTCACTGACCAATACCTCAGCAGTGATCTGTCCCCCAGCCAACTCCCCCAGTTTATATACTGGGCATGATGTTCTGTGGTAGGGAATATCTCTTTGGCTACTTTGGGTCAGCTGTTCAGGCCATGTTGCCTCCCAGCTTCTTGTACTCCTGCTTCCTGGCAGAGGATGGGAAACTGAAATATCCTTAACTTAGGATAAGTGCTACTTGACAACTAAAACATCAGTGTGTTATCAACATAATTCTCACACTAAATCCAAACCAAAATGCTGAACCAGCTACTAGGGAGAAAATTAACTTTGTCCTGGCTGAAACCAGGTCAAGGGACATGCCTTACGTGTCCCTCTGCTCACAAATGCTCACCTGTGCACCCCGAGCTGCTACCACCACTCTGAGCTGTTGCTGCATGTGACTGAAATGATTCATATTCACAACTGCTGTTCAAATGTGAAAATAAAACCTCTTCATGCTTTTGGAGGCTGCTTCCCCACATGGCCTGAAGACCATGCTTGTCTAGTGCAGTGGAGCTGGGACTGAAAACAGCATGATATCCTCAGAAATGAGGGTATCTGTGGCCCATGGCTGTGTCTCTAGGAGTGATACTCATCAAGGAGTAGGGGGGTAGAGATGGTGGACCTGTGATACGCATCCAGTTTTGGGTTCTCATCTAGGGAAGTTTTAGTGGACGAAGGCTTTAGCTCAAGCAGAGTCATCAGCAGACAGAAAGGATCCCAGCACCTGACCAGCCTTGACAGAAGATCCCCATCATCCCTTTGCTCTGAACAGATCCCTTCATGCACATATATCTAGCAGAGAAAGGTTATCTGCCCTGAGGAACTGAGTCTCCTTTATCACCCACAACTTCATTCCACTTTTGAATGGATGGGCAAATTGAGTCATCAACTCACAGATGGTCTCTTTACCCCAGTTCCTCTCTGGTGAAAGGGATATTTGGATTCTCTGGGGAAGAGAGATCTGCAAAGCACTACTGGGGAAGGCTTCCAAGGGGCTTCTAGGGGAAATCTCTGCCGAGCTACCTCACTGTTGATTAGCACAGTGGTTTAAGCAGCTCAGGGTAATATTTCCTCAGCAGACAGCTGTAAATGCTCATTGTCAATATGTACAAATAAATATTTCAGGTGAAACAGACAAAGACCTAATGGTTTGTGCCTCCTCTCAAATGCACTCTGTGCTTTTTCCTTCATTTTTCTTTCTTTTTTTAAAATGCATTAGTATAATTCCAATAAAGTCCTGATAGAAGCAAGATCAGAATGTAAATAGGAAAAGAAATGCTTCTGATTTTTTCCTGTCTCTTCAGCCATAGCCAGATTTTGCTGCATGACAGCATTGCCCAGTGATGAGAGCGTGATTCAGAAGAAATGGTTTCTACTTCTGACCTGACAATGTGACCTTAAGCAAGTTGCATTTGCTCTCTGGCTCTTTCTTTTTTCCCTCCTATTGCTTCTTTTTCCTGGATTTGTTTATTTTTTTTTTTTTTTTCCCCCTCTTTTTTGGAAAAGCACCATCCATTTTGGAAGCATCTGAAAAGAAATCTGTGTCCAGTGAGGATGCTGGAAGTTACTGTAATAGAAATCAGAGTTCTTAAGCCCTGCATGGCCAATTGCCTACTTACACTGCTGAGTAGCGTGATTGTACAATTAGTCCTACTAACTCAGCAGGGGGAGTTGGAGATTCTCAAATTTGCTTTCCTTTTTTTCTTATTCATTTTCAAAGGGCAAAGAAAAAGCCTTTTTCCGTATGGTTGAAAAAATGTTAATATCTTATTTGGTGTTTTCCTACACAATCGAGGACTGAAATATGCAGCCACTTCACTGGTTTTAGAATCAAAGCATTCCCTCGATTATGTGGTTGTGTGAGAGAGAATTGAAATTTCCACACGCCCATTCACAACCTAATTGATTCTTCTAACTGTAATGCAATTTTTCCCCCTGTATCTTTTGGACAAAGCGTTTACAGTGATATTGTTTTGCTGTAAGCCCAAACTGATACTGTTAAGACATTTATAGTGAGAAGTTGGTTGGAAAAAAATGACAGCAATAACATCACGCTGGTTGTGTCTGGGGTTCCTGGGTGAGCAAAGGCCTGGCTGCAGGTGTCTGGTCTCTTAGGCTTGTCAGCGTGTGGAAAAAGATGTGAAATCCTCCAAAAGCACCTGGACAAAACTTCAGAAGAGCAAAGATGTCATTTCCAAGGTAGCCATGATACACAGCAGCCCTTTTTGTAGGGTTATGGCACGGTATTTTTAGGACTATCATTTGCACTTAAGGTACCTTGCATCCCTCTAAAAATATCACACTTGAAAACGGGTTTTCTGATAACCCACATCCCAGGTAACCCGGGTAAGATGTGCAAAACCAGAGGCAGAGGCAGGGACAGGCAAAAGCAGGGAAGTTATTTTGGAAAGAAGGAGCAACTATGGGATGTCAGGGTTTGGGAAGCCAGCAAAGCAAAGGAGCTCTGGGGTTGGTGCACGTTTGTGGTACGTGCACTCAAGCATAACACAGACTGCAGCAAAATTACACATTTGTGGCTGGGTGGTTGAATTAATAGCTAACCTCCAGTTACACTGGGAGAATATATTTAAAAGCAATGAGATACTCTCCAAAGATTTTTGCTTATATTTCTGACTATAGAAATGTTGTGTTATTCATTAATTCAAAAACCAATTTCTATCCTATTAATATACATACCCCAGTGTCTATATCTCTATGTATATGAACAGCCTTGTAATGAGTCTGATAAGAAAATATCTGAGTCAGTTCAAGATCTATTTGTGATGCTGTGGAATTGTTCTGCTTCGTCCGAGCTACTTGTGAGACTATTACAATTTTCACCTATATTGAAACAGCTTGACTGAAACAAATACGGCCTGATTTTCACCCTGGATGTTTTCTGTGCACAGCATTGGTCTTTGATGCATACACAAGATAGTAATTAATTTGCAGTTTCATTCACTAAGAGAGACGCGGAATGAGAACGTCTCTAGATAGATAGCAATTACTGGTTTACAGCACACCACAAGATTTTTAAATGGAACACCATCTCTTTACGCAAATTGTTTTCCTTAAAGATCAGAGATGGCCCTTCTACCCCACTATCTCTTTCTCTGGAGTTTGCCTGGAAAATCTCCTGTGTGATGGGAAGAGGAGGGCTTTGCAGAACAACAATCTGTGTCTTACTGCACTTGAAGCATTTGTAAACAACTCACAGTGTGTGCTCAGAGGTATTTTTTTTTCCTGCTGTATTGCTGATGAATGCAATGAAATGTGAGGGAAATGAAGGTCTCCTAAGTACATTTTAATTTAGATGAAAAATTATACATTATTATACCATACTGGTGATTGTTCTGACATAATTGTTTGGGAGGGCCATTCACAAAGAACAGTGGGAAAGCTTGACTTTGAGGAGACTACAGAAATGGAATTAACCATTTAAAAGTATGATGGCAAGCCATGCCCTGGACTGGGAAGGAGAAAAAAAAAAAGGATTTTAGTTTCAGTTTGACATTGTTCAGGGGCATCACCTCCTTTTCCTCTACCTCTGTTTTCCCTTGACAAAATGGCAACAGAGATTTTTATTTATTCTCGATTCTTGAAGTGGCAAATGAGAGCCCTACACATTGAAAGGAGAGAGACTTTTTGCTTCACAGTATCTAAAAGGTCAGTGACGATACAGATAGTGGAAAATTCAACTCCTCTTCTTCCAGACTCCAGTGCAACCACCTTTTAATTCCGTGTGCTGATGAAACACTCAGTGCCTTATCTGCCTTCAGGAAGGCCTGCTATCCAGAGGCTGCTGTGGAATCAGAATGTTTCTTGTGTGTGTTAGGACAGAGGAGGGTATATCTCACCCGGAGTTGTGCAATCCAAGGCAACAGACAGCTTTGGTTTATTCAGACCCTTATGAAATTATTGCATAAACCTTTTCAGAACTAACTTAGAGGATGCATTTCTTTGCAATGGATTTATGCTATCTCCAGGGAACAGCTGGCAGTTCACACCCTACATGGTCCTCTTGGGGAAGAAGAGCAGACAGCACTGAAGAATGCATTTCAAGGCAGTTGTGAAGAGACCATTACTGACTTCTGCCTAGCACTGGTCTTAGCACACGCTCCATGGGTCTCAAAGCAAGCCCTTAACTCTAAATGCACCTATAGCAAACCCGTGTCAAAGTGTCCCATCTTGACACAAAGTGATGGGGTTTTCTCTGCACTGCCAATAAAAGGTGGCTGGCAAAAGGGCTATGCATGTCTTACACTGCCAGAATAAGACTTAAGGGATCTTTATCTGATGTACAAGGTGTATGCTGTGTGCTTTTCCCTGGGATAAATGTCATCCCCATGAGAACAAATGCTCTGCCTCACCTCTGCATTTCATAGCTGAATGCATGGGTAATAATTACTTCTACTCAGCATTTAAGTGTCTGATGTCCTCAAGTTCTCATCACCATTAGTCTCCTAAATCCTTTTACATATGTGTTCCTATGAGCTGCCTCTCTGTTCCCTTGCCTCGGTTTGGTCTTCTTTTTTTTTTTTTTAAATATATATGTGTATAATAAAGCACTGAGCTCAAACTGAACACACTCTTCCAATTAAGGCCCTACCAGAGCAGAGCTGAGCGGAATAATTACCTCGCTTGTTTTACACAGAATACTCTATTAGCAGTTTGATCTGGGACTCAACATTCACCCGGAATATTTGGTCTGTTCCTTTCTTCTTTCTGCAGCCCTCAGCAGCACATGAAAAGAGAGGTGTAGGCTCTGCCAGGCCAGCGCTGGGAGACTCCAGCAAGCTGGTGGTAACAAGCAGCGTACTCTATCCGTTTCATCTTTTCCATTCCTCTTGTATTTGGAGGATTTTGCATCTTCTTTATTACCTTGACATCTTTATACCCATGGAAGGTATTTTTTTTTACCTTGAGCTTTCCACTTAGTTGCAGCACACTGTGTAATGCAGTGCACAGGATGAAAGCTGTTATCTGATTTAAGTTTAATGTTCAAAAGTCCTCAAGCTGGTTTATCTAAAGATCCTTCCTGTATAATTGTATACTTAGAATTCAGCTGCAGTGTAATAGGGCAGGCGCTCTGTGTTCTGTCTGGAATTACAGAAAAGATACTATTTATTTTTAAGCAAATAGAAATGGAAAAAAAAAGAAAAAAAAAAAGTTTAGGGGGGGGGAGAAATTACAACATAAGAAAATGTATTCAGCTGAGTTTCAGAAAAACCTACTCCAGGGTTTGATGTATTCTGGAATTAGATTGGATTTAAGGGCAGTGAATAGGAGAAAAATCAGCAGTCTGGAGAGATAAGGATTAAAATTCAAAAGTAATAGAAAGTCTTTAGGCAGCTCTAATCAAGAAATCAACCCTTTTGGGCTAGGTGCTGTACAGAAATGTTGTACAAAGTTTCAAAGTGATCCTGGGATTTGAATCTAGCTCTACATCTATTTCCCTTTAGATGCATTTTAAAGCCACTTTATTAATATAATGAAAGCCAATTATTTCAATGAGAAATGAGTTAACTGATTTCAGATGATCTCAGTCAATCGGCTCCTAACTGGAATTGTCACTGCGCTCGTTCAGGGATCCGTTAATACGATCTTCAAATCTGAGGCTGAACATATTGCTGTTATGAAAACTATTTACAGCCTCCAGCTCAAATGCACAGTGAAAACATGACAGAGAAGTAAAACAAATAAATCATAAAGACAAAGAAAGAGGAGAAAGGAAGCTTGACTATGTCATTTTATTGGGGGAACAGAAACACAGGGAGATTAATGGTTTCATTTGAAGTTACAGCACAGTCTGTGACAGGATCAGGAACAGAATCCAGGTCTTTTGTTGAAAATTGGATTTTCGATGAAAAACTTCATGCACTTTTTAAAATTAGGAAAATTTCAGCTCACCTCAGCCAGGAATGCCTTCCAAGAGGTGGGAACTTGGAGGCAGAGGGAAGAGGGCTCTGAGCTCACATAGTTTCTGTCTGCCTATTTTCACTTCCTTAAAGTGTTCATTCCAGGTTGGAATTCAGGGGCTAGCTGATGAATCTGCTATTCAAAGGTCAAAGGAAGGGTGTCAGGCCGGGAGGTATTTCACAGAATTCTTGTTAAAGGAATACTACATTAAACTGCTGTGAAATTTTATTTATTTTTTACTGGAAAATATCAGCCCGTGTTTAAAAAATTCGGAGATTTATCATTTGCATTGATGGAGATCACTTCTCATATAGAACTGTGAAACTCCCTTAATTTCACACCTGTCAATACTAAACCACCATCTTGCAAAGATTTCACCAGAGAAAGAAAGAAAAAAAAATTCAATAAAGCTTTTGCAGCATTTCTCAAGCAATTGTGAAATGTCCTGGGGTATAATTAAGAAAAAAACCCAACCTTCATGACATTTTGGGGGAAAATATATATTCAGCTCTGCTCACACAGTTCCAGAAAGGAAATTAATTCTACATAAAATGGGAGCCTCCTTAGACTAAGTAATGAGAACAACTGTCTGCTACAGAAAGACTGAAATAGCAATGAGGGTTGGTGTGATTTTAATAGGCTATCCCTGCTACTCTATTGTGGAGACAGGAAAAAATAAGGAGTGGAGGAGGCAACAGAAACCTCCTGCGTGGTTGGAGACCTTCACACCTCTCATGACCACAGAAACAATGAACAGACACAGAAGGGTTGCTCTGACCTTCCAGCAGTCCCCAAGCCAGCACCATAGGCTGCAAGCAAGTGGCCTAAACTTATATGTGAGCTGGGATCAGGGTTTAGCGTGCAGCAATTATAAAAGCCTGACTAAAGGTCTGCCATTGAGCCAGCACGGTTATCAAAACCAGGTTTATCAAAACCAGGCAGGCTGGTTTCCATGGACAGTGGCACCTGAGCAGGGCTGCAGTTAGCAACGTGCTCCTGACTCACCAGACCAACCAAGCTGTTACCCAGTTATCAATGAGTTGTCTGAGGACAACCTTCTGCATAGCTTCAAAGCAATGCTTAAACTCATCCCTCTAAATGCTGAGGTGCCCTACAGCCTCTGCCACCAAACCCTGCTGACGTGCCACCCTCCTCTGTATTTTCTTGCCTTCCTACGCATCCTGGTTACCGAAAAACCTGCTTTGCTACAGACAGTGAAACATGCCTGTGTACATGGGCAGCCCCATGCCTACCACTGTCTACACGTACGTGCTCGCTCTCAGAGAACATTTGCTGGGTTTTTTTTTTCCTGCAGAAATCACTTGACTGCTGAAAAGTCACTGGAGTTTTTCGAACACTTCTCTTTTGCAGCAGCAAGGGCATAAAGGTGCCAATGGAAAATTGCTTTGGTACCTTGAACTGTAAATGATGCTGTTTTCATGATTCATCAAATCTGTCTGAAGCAGAGGTGGCATGTCAGCGGGGCTAGGCAAAGTTTAGAACATAATAGGGCCCAAGAGGTGAGAGACATGTCTTTCATTTCAGTGGAGCATCTTTGAAGTGACTGCTGGAAATAATTAGGTTCCTTGATTTCCATTGCCATTTGGTGCTCTTCACGCTAATCAGAGTAACTGCACATTTGCATGAACTGAAAGGAATAGAAGTATTTCTTATTAGAAAGAGCCTGTAACAAAGATAAAGGTCTCTTGGCTTGAGAATTCGTTGTCCCTGCAATTCTACACTGCACTTCATGTCTGGCCAAAAATGAGGTGAAAAATGTGTATTTAATATTTATTAAAGAGCCTCAGATCTTTAGAATCTTTAAACTTTGGTCCCGCTAAATATTCCAAACTCTTTTTATTTATTAATAAATGTTTCATTCTGTCTTTTCCAAAACCTGAATGAAACTCTTAGGTCATACAGCCTGAGAGATGAATCACAGAGGGGAAATTGAATAAAATCTGATTTCTAATCACTTTGAAGGATTCTTTAAGGACTTTAGGGGTCCAGTGTTTAAAGAAGGGAGTGGGAGTTGTGATGTCTGACCTTCCCCATCCAAACTCAGCATTAATTTATAGTTCTTTTATGATCCTGAGCACATCAGCTTCACCTCTGTATCTCATTTTATCTATATATAAAATTAGAAGAGTAAAAATATGACCCTGTTTTACAAAGGTGTAACAGGTCTTAATAAATTTCTGATATTAAAGTCCTGTGAAGGCTTTGCTTTATAAAATACAGGCTGTTTTCAAACGAGTTCAGCTCTTATTTAGACACCTCTGCAAGAACCTGGGGCATGGAGGACGCCTTATGTCCTGAATCTTTGCAAATATCTGGTTATGAGAATCTCAGTGTTCTCTGTGAGACTCTGAGCTCTTAAAGCAATCTGGATTTTACTTATATGCCAAAATTGGAAGTAAACTCCTTTGAAAATCTGTCCCAAATTTGAGAAATTTAAGTGTAGGGGAATTCAGTCCTGAGATCTCTTGATTCTCTAAATGAAAATAGTTTGAAAAGGGACTTATCACGGGGCTTTAGTTATATGGAGACCTCCTGTTTTCACTAAGGACAGTGGGAGTTTTGACAAGGATTTCCAGAAGCCAGGATCTTTCCCCCGTGGGGCTCTTTTCTGAACAAGTTTTAACAATGAGGTTACGTGAGAAAACTTGCTAAGAAAGAGAGACCAAGTAGCACTTCTCTCAACAACTAAGAAGGTCTCCTTTCCTTTTTATTTACTTATTTCCTTATAAGCACATTATTCTTTCTGCCAATAGGTGTTTCTGAAAGACAAGATGAAATGTTTCTTTCAGTTACTCTGAAGTAACTGAAGTTAAGTGAAGGCAAGTGAAGAGAGAAAAAATATGTCACAGTGATTGAAGGATTGGATATGCTTGTGGTATCTGCAAAATATGTTGCTCTTGCCTTTTTCTTATATTCTCCTTACTCCTGCAGTGTGGAATTGTCCAACTAAGACATATTTTGAAGAGTGCTTTTATTCCATGAACCTCCTGTGGTTCCTTGGCTGTAGCCAAAACTCCGAGGTCAGGGAAATCAGAGCAATTTGAATGAACGCTTCTCCAACAAAAGCTACCAAGGCTTCTACCTCTTGCCATCCTTGCAGGGTCACTGATGCAGACTAGAATTTATAAAGCCCCAACAGTGCATAGCCAGCCCACAGGACACTTGGGCACAGAAATCAGCGTTTGTTCTTTTATTCTGGAGAATGAATGAAGGCTTTTTGCAAAGATGTTCTGTTTTCTTCTTTTCAAGAAAAAGGTTGTCTTCTTTTTCATCATACTTTGGCATTGCTATGAACATGGATTCATAAAAATGCTGATATCTGGGGACACAGACCTTTAATAATGGAAATCTAGAGCTGCGTCATTGGAATTCATGTTTTCTTCAGTTTTTTACTGAACTGAATTCAGTTTCTTTTCAAGGTGGAGAAAACACTTCCAATGACCTGTAAGTATAGATTGCAGGATGAAGGAGGTGGAGGGGAGTGCAAGCAGAGAGGTCAGATCTTTAGAAACACTGCAGAATATGGAAAGTACAAGGTAAACAATTAATTTTCAGGAGGCCCAAGCAAGGTGGTGTTTTAAAGCAATAAATACCATGCCAGCAGAGACTTTTTTATGGTCTATGACAAGCATCCATTTGTCATTGTAGAACCATGAGATACAGGAACATACAATAGAGCCAAGACAGAGCTGTACACCACATACGTTTAAGCATGAGATTCATCTCCTCTTGCTTTACTCATGTAAGAACTTGGTATTGTCAAGCTTTAAAGCTGGGCTGGCCACTAGGCAATCACAGGTACTCTCTGTCTAGCCAAAGAGGAAGAGAGAGGGAATAAGGGAGAGAGACTTGTGGATTGGAAAGAAAACTAAACCAGCTTTAATGAAAATTATAACAATAAAATAAAATAAAATATATACAAACACATAGAAAACCATCATCAAACCTAACCCGGACTGGATACAGCAGCACATGGGAACCAGACTCAGGAGCTGAATTCTGGGACTGGATTCAGGAACACACAGGTCAGGATCAAAGGCAGTATGGACAGAGTCCTCCTTGGACACTGGTCGCTGAAGTAGAGACTTGATCCTCGTGATGCCTCAGCTTCATACTGAATATGACATGTATAGGGTGGAATACATCACTGGTCAGTTTAGGGTCCCTTATCTTGGCCACTCCTCCCCACAGGTGCCATCTCTTCCTTACTGCACCCCCAGTGTGGGGCACAGGATTCAGCAGGGACCTTGGTCTGCACAGGAGCAAGTATAAGCAAGAGCCTTTCTGCACACACCAATCCTTGGTAGTAACTCTAACCACTGAGCATTTTCCCTGCTAGGAGCAGGCACTGTCTGCAAAAATCTTCTGTTAACTTCAGAAAGTGCAGTTACTTAGAAGAGTCTGAGCTGAAAAGTAATATCAGTGTAGAGAATTAGTTCTGTTCTAGCTCGAACCAGGACAGGTATTTTATCTAACCCAGCTTCCTAAGCTTCCTCTGCAGTCAATCAGAGGCAGACACCTTCTCTAACACAGATTTGTGAAATCAGATGAGTGACACTTTGGAGTTGCCCATCCATCATTATGTTAATAATAAAAAAAGCCTGCATAACTACCTTTAACAATTCATAATTCTCATAAATTCAGATTACTGAAGCGAAATGTAGCAATTGTCATCTTGTCGGAGACAGGCAGAATTACAGCATGTGTTGTCACTAAATCCATGTGCTACAACTTTGTCTGAGTGGCTGAGTTTTAAGTTCATTTCATGCTTATTCTGCGATGCTTCTTTAAAAATAATTTCTTGTCCATAATTAAACATCCTTCTTATCAGGTTTAGAGTTTGTGGGAGAGGCAGTTGTGTATCGTCTCCAGACCCATTAAGCGCAATGCTGGCTGAAGGGGAGCCTGTTTGGCTGCCCGAGGTCACATATCTGCGACCTGAGATTTCTTCCAAATTCAACTCATTCCACAGCAGACCCAAAGATAATGTATTAGTCACAGCTCCAGTTCTCCTGGTGCAGACGGATTTCATAAAAACCAGCTCAGCCTAGGCTGTGGCCTTTTTTCAGAGTCTGACTATGTGAATTCAGGAAAGTTTTTCCTTACCTTACCCCTTGTTTTTGAGGAAGAAATCTCTGTCACTTTCTGCTTGCACTGAAGATTTACTCCAGAGTGTGAATTTCTGTGCTCTTCTGGCTGTTCTTCAGAACTTGTCATGAATTCTTCATACCAAGTGACCCATCACCTTCCGAAACCCTCTCAAGGACAAGTGTGCCTTGCTCCAGTAGCCATTTTGGCAGAACTCTTAATTCATTTTAGAAATTCATCCAAAGTGTTAATGAAAACAGAAATTCCATTTGAGAGAGCGGAAAATCATACACAAAACATAAGCTCTTCTTTCCATATCCTGAGAGTGAAAAAAAAGGTATTGCTCCAAACCATCTTTCAGAGGCTTTGTTTTTTTTCTTTCTAGCCCAAGTTTCCAGACTCTCATGCAGTGCCATTGAAATTTTAGGAGCATTGAAGTTGTTGCTAGTGAACTGCATGGAGCCGTCTTGAAAACAACGTCCGTTCACCAAGGAGCCTGAGGGAGAAAGCCCTCTCCTGCTAATTTTTTTTTCTTCTGAAGGTAGAATAAAAAAAAAACATAAGTGAAAAGAGAACAAAGCTTCTGAAGGTGCCTCCACATTTTTGTTTGGAAACAAAACATTCCTAAAGTTTTGCTTTAATGCTCTTAGATGTTAGTTACAATTTTTTTTACTACTTTTAAAATGCAGAAAACATAGCTAAATTCAAAGACACAGTGAGAAAGAGACATAAGCTTGAACTACAGAGTTTCTAGTAGTTTCTAGTAAAAATTTCTCTTCTTGCCACCAATGGAAGGCTTCCATGGCTGAATTTAACCCAGGGGCTGCTTACCAGCAAGAAAGACCTTTTGATCTCTACAAGCTGCTTCCCGAATTACTTACCATTTTGGAATTAAAGAAGGGAAAACAAAATTAATTAAGCAGGAAAATCCTCTTGACCTGGTGCTGGGATGCTTCTTTGGAACACCTGCGGGATGTCTTCCATAGTTTTATGAGTTACAAGACTGACTTTCAGCTGCTAGAGTGCAGTTTGATTTATCAAAGTGTATGATTCCCTTACCTCAGGGAATCTCATTTTCTTACAGGTGGATTTTTCTCTTTACAGGTAATGTTTCCTTGCTTAGAGACAAATTGTTGAAGAGTGTGTTACATATCCCAGTGGAGAGAGGCATGAGCAGGGTGGGCTGAAAATCATACTAAGATTAGCAATGTCTCCAACAGACTGCACAGGTCCCAGATAATGGCAAGCTTTGTGGTTGAGAGCACATATGATTTTAATTCCTTGTGACTGGAAGCATAAGTTTCTCATTCCTCTGTTCACTCAGGCTACTGGGTGCTGCAGTAGATGCTAAAAGATATAGGCTCAAAATATGAGGTTCTGGCTCAAGACCAGGTTGCACTTTAGCCAAGTTCAGCTGTCTGAAAAACCCTAGGTTGTATGGCTATATACTGAGGAGGGAATGTTAGCTTAAATGCTCTCATCTTTTGCAGTATTGAAGCTGCACTGATTTGGTGCTGAATCTGAGATCTCTCTTATTTTTGTGAAATAGAATCATCAAGGCAAACCACTAGCCACCACCATCTAAGGTCTTCGGTTGAGGACCTCAAGTTCTTTTCTGCCTCACACCTCTTTTGGGGAAAATATGGTTCCAAGGTGATGTGTTTACGGACCAGTTTCCACACATTCCAAAATCAGAGAATTCGGCTATTCTTAGACAATGTGGGCCTCTTGAAGGCAGGAAGAAAATGGTATTCAGTGCAGACTGCTTTCCTGAAGGAGAACAAGGGTTCGCTGAGTCCTGTGATCTCGCTGAGGCTTCACAGCTGAGAGATAGCTGCTGCCCAGGGGGTATCAGCGCTTACAGCATGTACCACACATATACATGTATATATCTAAAAGAGAGTAGCCTCTTGTGACTACAGATGTGGTCAGCTGAGAGCAGACTTTGTACACAACCTGTGTGTCTTCACTCGTGAATCTCATCTTCAAAACTCCTCCGTGAAACTGGGCAGTGCTATTACTGCTGCTTTGCAGAGGGGGAACGGAGGCATGGAGTGACTCCTTGACTTGCCTAAAATCATAATTGTGGCTTGTGGGGGATTGGAGGAGGTGGCAGCTGAACAAGGAGTTGATCACAAGCCTGATAGCACCATGGTGATTAGAGTAACCTGCTTTATCTGCAGATAGGTGTAATTCCACTCTTTTTACCCAGCCTTTTGTCTGTCTTGTCTTCTGAGATAGCAGGCTCTTTAGAATAGGTGCCATCTGATATTTTATATAGCACTTAGCAAAATATAGTCCCAATCTCACTGAGCCT
The DNA here is from genome assembly GCA_025345505.1 of Todiramphus chloris collaris. Lineage (NCBI taxonomy): Eukaryota > Metazoa > Chordata > Aves > Coraciiformes > Alcedinidae > Todiramphus > Todiramphus chloris. The sequence goes on from JANVCC010000185.1 coordinate 7,569,861, forward strand.
CTAGGCATTACCATAATCAGTGCATTAGGGGTCATTTTTTCAGGCAGAGATTTGAAAATAACTTTGAGGAGTCTTTTGTAATGAAAGTTTTCGTTTGCCACTCTCTGGAGAGGAGGTGGAGAGGGGGAATTCACGTTCTCTGTCTCACGCGCAAAGCTGCACATCTATATTGAATTTGAAGAAGGCGTAAGTCCCCAGCTCCCCCAAAAAAGTGGAGCATTCTGGGTATTTTGGAGGACAAAAAAAATATATATTCTGAAAGAGCCAAGATATTTAGCTTTCAAAATTAGCTACTCAGCTGGCCAGCATTAAAATTAATTTAATGGAGTGTAAATTAACATACTTGACACTTTTTTGATCATTATTCATAGACAATGCTGACCGATGGAAAAGAAAAGCTTTTTCCCCCATGAGGTTAAGAAAAGAAAAAACAACAAATTTACCACTCCCATCCCATGGGGAGCTTTCTGCTTCAGGAGTCAATGTAGTACATCAAATGTAAGTCTTTAAGTATTAAGCATTGGCATATGCTTTTGCATATAATAAACCGACTTTTCAAAATATCTTTCATTCGCTGACACTGGGATGTGTAAAGAATTTTCCTTTCAAATAAACTGTGGAAGTTAATTAAGTTCACTCAGAGTTTATAGCAAGGATTCTCTAAAAAGTACAGAGGAATATTTATAACCTAGTCCAAAAATGCAACACGGTGAAACTTTTGATATGTTGATAAGCGATAAGAATGTCATTTGAGGTTTATTTTTTTAATAATAATTTAATTGTCATTGTAAAATGCCTCATAGTTGGGACAGATTAAATTGCCACAAAACCCATTACTGAAATTCATAACCCCCCATAAATGTAAAGTGTTTGCTGCTCTGCCATAAATAACTGCATTCGTTCCAGGAAAATGAGGTGCAGGAAATAAATTAACAAAATCCAAACACATAAGACATTAGGTTGCAACAATTTGCTGTAGAGGCTGCTGACGGGAATTCAGCTGAGCCCAGAGGAGAGGCAAATTCAATGTTTAATTATGGCCTCGGTAAATCATGGCCCCTCTGTGTGTTTTGCCATATTGACGTGGTTCAAAGATTATTTCACAGTCCAGTTCAATAGCACTGGTAAAGTATGTACATTTCAGATGTCATACTTGAAAAGGTCTGAAGAGCACAATATTTCTCCAAAGATGGGTAGGATCCATTCGTGGTTAAATGAAAGGAGGTAAATCAATTTTTGTTACTCTTACGCAGAAGACTTCGGGTCTGATTTTCCATCATTTGCACCTTTGGTGGTCAATTTACCTTGCGTTTGGTGGGAGCGAGAATACAGTAATATTTCAGAACTTTCCAGCAGTTTAAATGGCTGCATAAGGTTCAGACCTCTGGCAGATTTGATCTTTTAGCTGGAGTGCGGCATCAGCCTGGAAAAGGAATCAGGTTGCAATGATGCATGCTGGAAAGAAGATGGGAAGGCTGGGGAGGGACATAGCGGGTGGGAAAAGGAGATTTTAAACAACTTAATTGTCACACAGAAATGGCATCTGTAGTAAACATATTGAACTGATAAACAATGCAGCTGCTACAGATTTCACACAGAGAAGTAAATGCCGTGGCCATATGCAATTCATTACCTGCATTAATTAGGGAATAAAAAAAAAACCAGAAAGAAAGAAAGAAAGAAATTGTAGGAAAAGGGAACAAATTGCATCACCAGACAGAATCTGTGTCTGAGAACTGCACATCTGTCCTGTCCCAGGACTGAGCAAGAGATCCTCTGGTCTCACTGCTGGCCAAGCACCTTGCCTGCTCCTGGATGATGCCCTGGGCACTGCTACTAACTCGTTAACATTTGCTGGGAAAATGCAAAAAAACCCCAACCCCAGAACAACAATCCCGAAAAAAGAAAACAAGACAAGAAAATCATGGAAACTGAACTTCCAAATGCCTGTTCTGGGTGCATATGCTCGCCCCATTTTTCCAGCCAGGTCCCTCTGTTGACCTGAAGTAAAATCCCACTGGTTCAAAGTAAAATTAGACCTCTCTGTTGGACACTTTGATTACAGTGCATCCCCCAAAACGCGGCTGGTCCCTGGTTTTGAAGTTGGAATAGACTCCAGCACTGATTAGAGGCACTGATGGCACTTTGGACTGTGGAAGGCTACAGGGATGGAACATTTCTGCTTCTCAGCCAATTACCATCTGAACCCACCAAGATGGTCTCCCTTCCACATTTAACAAAAGCAGCAGGAACTCACCTTGAAGAGACTTCGGATCTACTCCTGCAGACATGAAATAGAACTAAAGACTCCTTATTAGTCAGTTGGAAACTCAGTGACAGCTGCTGAAGAATAAAAAGTTAGAAAAACTCTCAGCTTTTAAATAGGATTTCATGTTAGTACTGTAAATTAATGTAAATGTCACTTTAAAAGAGAATATGGAATAAAAACCTAATAAAGCTGCACAGCACTGCAGGGGTGGTGAGTAAATTGAGGGAATATTTGATTAGATTTCAAATGCTGCTCTTTAATTTGTATGCTCTCACTTATTTCCCCCCTGCCCCTCCCCACGCTTTCTTCATTTATTATGTCTGCTGGTGCACAGGGAATTTTACAGTCCTACCTAAAAGATCTCAGTCGTTGTTGTATGAAAACCCACATTAGCTGGGACCAGTGTGGCAACAGCTTCCTGCAGACTGTGCCCCAGCAGCAGATGGGGAGACATGAACAGTGCGAATTCCTTCCCAGTGATGCTGTGCCTGTGCCAGTCTGTCACTAACAACGGGATCTTCTTCAACCCTGTGCCTGTCATGTGCTGAAAACCAGGGAGTGATTCCAGCCCAAACACACCAGAGCCACGCGCCTGTGGTGGGAAGGCAGGTTAGTGGAGACTCTTTTTGGCACCTGCATTTCCCCTCCTTTTAGAGCAAAGCTACACTGGGATAAAGTAAGGCTGTTAGCTTCCAGGGTACAGTGTTGGTAGACACCTGGAATCCCAGGAGCAGGATGTTTTTGAATTAAATAGAAGAATTTTAGGGAAATGGAATCAAGAGACTTGGTGAACGCTCCTGTGTGTTGTCTACGTGTAACTCCTGCAGTGCAGGTGCCCTGCTAATGGTACCAGTGCTACCCTCTAGGAACCACGACAGCCTCGTGTCCACAGTGATCCAATTGCACAGGATCAGGAGATCCCTAGGTCTCTTTTCCTCACCACCAAAACTTTCCAATGATTTGGGACCCTCTGGGATAGCAGTGCCAAGATATGAATGCAAGACAAAGACTCCTGGTACAGGCTTATTTTCCTGCCTTTAAAGCTCTTACCCTGGCAGAAAGCTCTGTTCTGGTTTAGCAAAAGCAACTGTGTAGGAGAGATAATGATCTGAAATCTCTACAGCCTTTAGCTACTTCTCTTTTGCCTCAGTGAACTGCTGTTGTGGACTCGCTGCAGCTGCAGACGGGTCTCTTCTGCACCGTTCAGGCCCCTTATCTTCATTCCCTGAGCTTTGGCCAGACTTGTAGAAGAAATGTGCTTAAAGGCTTTTCTTCTGTCTCAGAGCCTTATCTTGGCATTGCTGAGCTTTTGCTACTCTCTTCTCAGGTGACATCAGTCATGTCCTTGCAGTTTGAAGCTGGAAACTATCTCCTTCATCCTTATACATATTATTTCTTGAGTTTAGCAAAGATTGACCTCTCTGTGTCCTTTCTATTCCCCTGCTGCTTAACGGACTGGCAGGAAGTGATGGACTCTTTGCTTTTCTCTTGGAGATCTGAGGGCTGGTCAGAGTGTGTCTATCAGCCTGAGCTGTCTATCCGTGTGTTCTTGTTTCCTCAGATGATAATACTAAACAGTAACAAGCATGTGTTTCTCATTTCTCGTGTTCAAATCCCTTGCTTCCAGGAAGCCAAGGAACAGTGGGACAGTGGAGGTGAGACTAGCCAAGGGTTCTTAGCAGTATTTCATTATTCCTTACTAATTTCTTCAGCCATGAGAAAGTGCTGAAGCGACATATAAGAGTTCCTTCAAAATCAAGCTGACAATTACTGAGTAGCTAAAATTGCATCCTGCTTGATGGAAAAGCAAGCAAAGGTGGAGGAAATTCCCATTAGGAAAATACCCAGTCTTAATGAGCCAGCAAACCTGCCTCCCATTCTGCAAGGCACTATCTCTGAGCCTCAATGCCTATGTGGGATTTTAGTTTTAGTGTTTGTTTCTGTTGCTGTCTTAAATGCCTAGGGACAGATAAGAATGACAAGCAAAGTAAATTAATGATGCATGGGCCGTGTTCTGCTTGAGTGGGAGAAGAGATGGAAACAGGGAATGGGACGATTGCTGCAATGCAAAATTTGGCCATATGACACATCAGGTTTGCCTTATCAGACTGCTATAGGAGCTGTGATAAGACAATGATTCAGCTAAGCAAATACAAGACTGACACTTTTCTTATGCCCTGTCCCACACGAGGGAAACAAAGTCACTGCCAGATGATCTGACTCTGTCCAGGGACATTACCAAAATTGTTAAAATAGCCAGGTCACTGTTAAACTTTTTGTAGGTATTACACCTTCTTCCCCCCAAACGGTTTGTAGCGTTGGTGATACCAGCCATTTGGCCATGACTCACTGTTGGTTTACAGCTCCTGTCCCAAAGCTAAATTTATAGCAAAGGGTCAGGACTTTCAGCAGAAACGGACTGAAGAGGAAACTTTTAATGAGTTTTCCTGGAGATCATCAAAATGTCAAAAGGAACGTAAAAAAAAAAAAAAAAAAAAAAATCTGGAAAAATAAAACTTGGGTTTTTTTTGATGTTATCCTCTACATGGCTATTTTGAGGAGTCCCAAGAATCTCAAAGGGAAGGTCACTGAGGAATGGCAATATCCAGCTCCTCCCCCCTCCCATCTCAAAGGATGGAGCTGCCTTTGCAGGACACTAGCACCCTTGCAGGACTTGGGTGTTGGGCGAAAGTGTAAATGTCTCAGCTCTGCAGCTTGGCACTGTGTTGGCAGAGAGGACTCTGGGTTCAGTGAGGCTCCTGGTTTTATACATACATACATGCAATCAGCTTGAGCCCCTGGGAGCTCTTCTTGGGGACTCATTCTGTTGCAGTTGTGTGGCACCAGTGTGTGCACTGCACCGTGTTGGATGGGTCCTCATTTATGTCTTTTGATTCATTTAAATTTCCTAGCCCTAGCCAGGAAGAGTCATAGTTACTAGACAGCCTCTAACCTCCCTCCTTTCACCTCTTTCATCCTCTCTGGGGCACTTCTCTCTGCCTTCATCCTCCATTGGCCGTTGTTTCCAAGGACTGCGCAGTCTTTTTTCTTATCTCTGTCTCACTCCTTTCACTCTTCTCTGAGAACTCATCAATCAATCCACATTGTTGCAACAACCAGTGGGAAGCCTCTAACCTTGTTGTCATTGATTTGAATAATGCAAATATTAATGAGTAGAAAACTCATTAAGAGGAAGCAGGAGAATTGTCTCTGACAATCCACCTCTGCTGTATTGCAGGTGGATGCTGCTACGAACAGGAGAAAAATATCAAGCTTTTAATTCAAGCTCCACTAACGTGCTTAAATCTGCTCCTCAGCCTAGTTATTTTGTCATCCATGTGGCCATATTGTTAAGAGTGATGTTCTGCTTGCATGTTCTGGACAATATGTTTTGAAACTTATTAATCAGGAACTGTCCAATCTCTTTATGCTGAAGCATCAGTAAAACAATTACTTCAAGGCTAAATGAGGTCCACTGAAGAATCACTTGATTAAAGTGAGAATTTATAATAAATAAATGCTTCAAATATTTCATTATTGATGCTCCAGGGGGAAAACTACTCTGATTAAGTCAAAGAAGAGGAAAAATATTTAAATTTGAATAAGTATGATGGACTGGCTATTGTTTTGGTGTAAATCAGCATAACTCCAGTGAACTGACTATGTCAGTTTTAGTGAGCTGAGTACTGAGTACAGTTTATTACTTCTCTTTACTCTTACTTTATTACTGGATACAGTTTATTACTTCTCGCTGGATTCAATGGGAATATTGTCTAAAAGGAACTGGAAGGAAAATGTTTATGTAGCATTCAGTGCTCTGACATTTTCTTGTTGGAGAATCACTCCACATGCCTCTTATGCAGGTACCCATCTTTAATCTAGGGCTCATAAGGTTTATATGTATCACAAGGTGCTTGTGAATCTTAATGAGCAGTATTCAGGAAATGTCATTTCTTGAAAGTTGATGCCCAGGTGCAATGGCTCATGCAGTACAGCAGAACTATTTTCAATTTCTTATTAACACTGTATGGAAGAGATAAGGAGTGATCATTAAACACAAGCATTTATTTAAATGCAGAGCTGAGGTGGGTGCTGTAAACACACAAAACCCAGAACATTTCGGAAGACGAAGGGTCAACAATTCCAAACTTGGAAGTTTTAGGGTTCCAAATCCCAGTTCAGAGACCAAATACATTGTAACTTGAATAACACAGACCCCATTTCCATTCCTCATTTCTAGTCCTTGTATTGTTGCTCACACACGTGTAATTCAGTGTAATACAGCATCAGGGAGAGGTAGGGTAGAAGTAACAGGTGTTAATGGTTTGACTGGGAACTGCTAAAAGACAGCAAATGATCCATGTATTACCTCTGCACCTCTCCATTGCCTTCCAACTCTTTGTCTGCTTTCCCTCTGCAGCATTCAACCTGCTGGGGACAAGGAGTGGGTCTTACACGGTTTTGTTTTGTGTCTGGCACAGTAGGGTCTCAGTCTTGATTGGAACCTCTTGTCATAGGTCTTAGCAGAAACAGCAAAAATACAGACAGGAAAAAATGGGGAAATGCGACTACAGGATTTAACAGCACAGGAAATTGTAATGCAAGGCAGCATGACATCTATAGGTTGGAAGAGCAACACTTTCCAGGGTATACTTCTGCAGTCAGTAAACCAGGAATTTAATTTTTTCACCTTTCTTTCTAGTGGAAGTGCAATGCTGTCCAAAAATTGTGCTAAATCAAAGTGTAGGGCTTTTCTACGGTGATAGCACTGCATAAAAGCAAAGACAAGTGTATCTCAGGCCATCAAGTGTATGTAAATCAGTTAGTACTCTCAGTCACCAACAAAAAAATCCCCACAAAACATCAGAAGAATTTGTCAGTGTCTGAATAAATTCAGCTTTTTATTTGACAGCTAACCTTAAAGTGGCCCAGTACCCAGATACTTTATAAAAAGGGTGTTTCTTTCCCTATGAAAATTAAAAGGAAAAATCTTTAAATTTGCAGGGAAGAACCTTGAAAAATTTTACTCGTAAGAGCATTTTCAAAGGAAAAGTTTTAAATCTTTTATCATTAGGGAATAGAGTGAGAATGCTTCTTCCACCTGTAATTAAAGGCTAGGTTCTCCATGGCAGAAGCACATAAACCTCAATACTGATGTTCTCTGTAATGTACCTAAACCACATAAATAGGCCTTGGTGTCGCTGCAATAATCTTACGTGTTGCTCACCAAATGAACTAATGCTCTTTTTGTGTTTTTCATAGCAGCAGAGGTGTATTACAGTCATGCTTTCAGCACTGGCTGAAAGCAATTGCATTTTTTATGAGTTATGTGGTGGGGAGAAGCCATGTGACTTACCTGGAACTGAAAATGAATGAGGATTTAAAGTTTTTCCCATGATTTTTCCTCAGAAAGGTATATATAAGACAGCTTTCAAATGGAGTGGGTTGAGAACTTTCAGATAATCAGATTTTAGTTCAGAAAAAAAGAAGTTAGTATAAATTAGTAGCTAAACTTCTGCTGAAACACACTCCCTGGGAAAAGGGGGAATCCTGAAAGTTCACTAGGAGTGAGATGCACTGATGTATTTCAGCTTAGCAAGCAATTAGAAACAACTGAATTTTCTGTACACTTCATAAAATCACAGAAGCAAACCTGAAAAAAACCCAAACATCTCTTTTAAAATTAGAATGAAGATATTTTCAAAATATTTAAAAGTCTTAAGTGATAAAAGCCCTTCTATTTATGCTTAGCAAATCAGTAAAAAAGTATTTTTTCAGTCCGTCGGGCAGTGTAGCAACACCTCAAAGTTGATGACTGACACAGAACTGAGCTGAGTGAAAAATGAAGTGTATTTTTTTTTTTGATATATTAATTAATTACTAGAACATCTACCATGGGATGTGAAGAATTTCCTATTTCTCACTGGCTTTCTCTCCAGCCTGGATGTCTGTCTAAAAGACAGTCCTAAGGTACTGAATAGTGTGTTACAACATCACTAGAGTACTGTTGACTAAATTCCTTTCAATCAATGGAAGCTATGAACCTTCGACGTTCTCCATCTCAGGCAAGTAAGGGCAATGTCTGTGGTTTGGAACATAACATCTAATGTCAGATTCAGTGTCTCGAGATACACTGAAATATCTCGTGAGGATAATGATTTTATATAGAAGCAAATTAGTCTGACAGCTGAAGTAGGGCTGTCTCCGTAATAGCTCACAACCAATTATGTGTATTTTTCTCCCTATAAGCAGTGGTTACATACCATCAGTGAAATGTCTCGCTACTGAAATAAAGCGAGAAGGAACAAAAATTAGTCCAATCTCCAGCGTGTGTGTGTTTCCCCCATGAAATGCCCCTTCCATTCTGCTTCATAAACTGGTGCCCAGATCTCCCAAACATTTACGGACGCAACTCACGGAAATTCCCCTCCGTGCATTTTCAGGGCGAGTGGCTCATCCTGGACACCTTCCTTAACATAATGTGAACAGTAGAAATCATGTCCCGTGGCAGGAGATTAGGATTCAGTGTAGGACTCAACCACCCAGGATTCAACCGTGCTGATTCTGGCTTTATTCCAAATCCTGCCTGCCAATGCACCCAGGGGTTCGAGGTCTCCCCTCTGCCCCTTTCACTCAGCTGAGCCTTCCAGAGCTCCATGGCTGTTGCCCCAGGCTATGTTTCTATTTTATTTGTAATCCTTTGAAAGCAATAGCCAGTTCTGGCAGATGAATTATATTCTGTCGAGAGGCAGCAGGGGATGGCTGGGACCGTCTCTCTCTCCCTGCCTCCCTGAATTCTAATTTAAAGAGAGGAAACAAGATTTCATTGAATTTTAACAAATTAACCATTAATCACTTATGAAAACCTCCTGATGAGGACATGGATCGCCTGGGTTATGAATGGGAACAGCTTCATTTTGCTGTGATTGTTCGTCCAAGTTAATCCCCATCTCTCATTCTTTACCTCCATCATGCTCCTCACCTTGTTCCCTGTCTCCCTCCTTGCTGCGTGCTCTTGTCTTCTTTCCCCCACCTCTGCCCAGCACATACACCTTGCTCTCTCTTGTCCTCTTCCCTGGATGCACAGCCCCTGCTGAACCCATCTCTGAATCATTTTTGATGTCATGCTGAATATGGAAATTAAGGAAAAAACAATGTCTTCCGCTGGCTGTGTGGTGTGAATATTTATGAGGGAGCCGGCAAGGAAGCTAAATAGGAGCTATGAGCGAGCCAGCCAGCGAGGATGGCAGCTGACAAGGGCTCATTCAGCAGCACATCCTTGGCTGCCGGCAGCATCCCAGCAGAGTGGGGGCTGTGTGAGTGACAGAGCAGCAGCATCCTTGCCTGGGCAACACAAAAACTAAGTTGCAGCTGTTTCTCTGCTTCCTTTTTATTCCTCCCCTCTCCAGCTGATCAATTTCAGCTACAAAAATAATAATAACAAAAAAAAAAAATCCTTGGATGTTTTTCAGCTGCAGCAGACGATTAAGGCCTTAAAAATCAATGTTTATGTTCAACAGGACTATAAAAACCAATCCTTCCCTCCACTTATCAAATCAGAATTGGAATCAGAAAAGCCCCTTGGCTTGTCATACAGGGGGTCACGGATGGTGGCACATGGTGATGAAATTCTTTCCAAGTCAAGGTTCCCTCATGTGCTGTTTCTCCTCCTGCTGCCATATTCCTGTGCTCAGTAACAGAGTCTTCCCCACAGGGAAACATCACTCTGGTGAACATCACACAAGGGTCCAGAGAGTAGATGGGTGCCAGAGACCTAGGGTGAGGGGAGGAAAGATGGTGTAAGTCTGTCTGTTGGAGTCAGACCTAGATGAAGCTCTGAAAAAATGCTATCTTCAATTTTTCTCTTAAGGATAAAGCAGACCTAGGAAGGAAACCGATCTGGAGCTGGGTTGGGCGTGGCCCAGCGCGCGTAAAACAAAAATCCTGAAGTGAATCATTGATCTTTCTGCTTCCTCTGAGATCTGCAGAACCTCTGCAAGGTGATTATTTTGTTAGTTAGACTGTGGTGATGGGGCTATTCCTGCTGCCAGGCACAGGATCCATGTGGAGCAAGGCAAGAAACTCTACCTCTTCGGGTCACCGTCTGTAATGTAATAAATCCTGATCCTCCCATGGAGATGCTACTGGTTTCTAACCTACCTAGTGTCGGAAGTTAATATAAAACAGACCAGCTTATTAGTTGTGGCGTATGCAAATCCCAGTGCTGGAGCTGTGCTGCTTTCCTGAAGAACTTCATAATTTCTTTTCCTTGGCTGGATGACATCACTCTAGGTGTCTCGGGCATGGCAGAACCTCCCAGGGAGAATGTTTCAAATGATCTAGGAATTAACAGCCAAAAGAATGTCTGCTCATGAGAATCACAACCCAGATGACACCAAAAATATTCCAAGGTAGGCCAGGCTATTCAGTTCTTGCAATGGTGGACTGCTCCTCCAGCACCTCACTGGGGGTGCACAGAAATGTCTTCTTCTGTACTTACTTTTCCTAGCCCAGACTCAGGATTTTCCCCATCCAGTATTTTTCACCAGTTCCTCTTCAGAGTCCTCTGGACTGACCCTTCTCATGGCCTCTTGCAAACTGAAGCAGATGACTTCTTGTAATGATGTAGGACTGTGAAACTCCCTCCTTAATGATAATCTTTTCACAATGATATATAGCCTTGTCTGACTCAGCTGGAAAATCTTCTCACTTCTAGACACATACTGTGAGTTGTACATATGGCCGGGCTAGAAATTGTTTCGTCCATCTGGGTAATCCTGTTAATCCTTCTCCTTGCATACACAATATTTCTGGTTGTAGATTTGGTGGTTTCTTCTGGTTTTCATCCTTTTCCCACCAAGCCTTCAAAAGAGGAACCCAAAACCTATGGTGAGCCACAGGCCAACAGATGGACTCGATGGCAGAAAACAATTTGAAATATGAAAACAAAGGCAAGAAGGTGAATCTAATGATGAGGATGAAAATACTGATGTATAAATCCCATGGGGTAGTATACTGGAATATATCGCTGGTGCCATAAGAAAAAGTGGTTCTACTGTCTGGCATTGTAGCAAATAAGATGTCAGGAACATGCTATAAACTCATGGAACCAAATCACTGCAATATAGGAGACTTTTAAATTAGAATTGATTAGGCTATCTATCTCCACTGATAAATGACACTGAAATCCTTATAGGCAATCTAAGCAAAATCATCGTTAGGACACTCCTAAATTTTGTCCATGTCATCTTCCAGTTCACATGGACATTTGTATGAATTGTGTGGGCAAAAATAAAATTGAAAAGACAAATCTCATTTTTCTTATTTCCAGGGGGCCTCAGGTAACATAAGATGCTTTAAAGAAACCTGAAAATCTCTGTGTCCTCAGATGTAGCACTATTTGCTTATTAGTCAGGATTAGTCATTTGCTCATTTAAGTCGCTTTAAAGATCTTTCCTCAATCATACCTTGTATTAAATCTCCACTTATTTACTCATTGCAATCCATCAGTCATTTTGACTCTCACGAGTCCAAAAAACTTGAGGGGAGCAGAAGGCTTATTCCAGATGTGGTTTCAGTTACATGAGTAAAGCTACACCAATAGTACTTTACATGACACGTACCGTGTCTGAGTTAGTGCACATTGTATACATGTCCCCAACTTTGGACCAGAAGCACAGCGTTTCATTAAAAAGATTTGCAAGGGAAGGACAGCCAATTGAGATGACCATTAACTATCTAATGTACAAAGTCATTTAAAGCTCAATATTTTACTTCATTATAGCCAATTAATAAATACAAAGAGCAACCACTATCATAATTTTAATTCTAAAATAGAAAGCTTTAAGCAATGAATAGACACTTTCTTATTAGCACTGGTGAAACTGCAGATAAACAGGCGAGTAGCTTCCCAAGTAGATTGCAACTCCCTAAACTATATTAATGGCTTGGCCGCAGAGCAGCAGAAATGGTGTAACATCGTGACAGCGACTTACTGCCTCTGGATATCTCTGTAACAAAGAAACCCAAACACCCAAGCTCAGAAGAGGCCATTATTTAAATAGCTGTCTTATTTCATGTAATTTTGAGTTCAATGGTGCAGCAATTCTGCAGTATTAGATCCACTGAATGATTATTAAAATCACACCTATTCAAGATTAACTATGAATTAATTATGAGAGGAATTCAGAAATTCAGATACCTTCTGAGACAGGCTCTGGGGTAAGGATAGGGTAAGTGACAAAATCTGGCACGGGCTTAACCTGTTATGAATTTTTCTAAATGTGTGTTCCTTTTCATCTCAGCAACTATACAGGACAGGTGATTACTTGTACCCTGGATGTGCATAAGGGACACATCTAGTAAGTCAGATGAGTCATGCCCTAGGTGTGTTATTTCTCTCCCTTGATGATGAAGGGAGTCTGGATGATGAACTGAGACAGAGAATGACACCTACATCCAGTCAGAATGAGTCCCCACTGAGGAAATCTAAAGCACTCAATCACTGAAGGGGATAACAAGCTCATTGTGGGCCTGAGCCCTTGATGTCCCATCAAACCTGAATTTGCAGAGTAAAATGCAGAGAATCTGTTAGAGTTCAGATGTTGAGTTACACAGCACAGATACAGCAAATCAGGGCTTGGCATACCGCTGCGACAGGGGGGCTTCACCAGCTTGGTATTGTATTGCAACCTAACTCACCCACACTACCTCTGCTTCTCCTTTCCTTTATCTCTCAGTTCTGCTGGGACTTCTTCTCTTGTCATTTTTATACAGGAATCACTCGGGTATTACAGCAGTAGATAGTTTTATGTAGACATAAGGTAGCTGGATGGACAAGCAAATGATGGAATAGGTCCAGATGCTTCTGTGCACAGCCTATAGAGGAAATCATTCATGTTTCTCTGTCTACGAAAGGTTGTAAGAAGGCAGCCACTATATGTCAGACAACCTGACTCAGAGAAGGGTCCTTTGCCAGTCTCTGGCAATGTGAGGGACATCAATCATTTCTAAAAAAGGAAATGCTCCTTGGTAGGGCTCCACTTTGCTCTATAGTCTGGAAAGGGAAGCTGCAGATATTTGTGGCACACTGGTCACAGTTTCCTTGGCTGCTTGCAATAATTCAGTCATACAGCTCCTCAGGGACAGTAAGCATCTCTGCTCTGTCTCCGTTCTATTCCAGTTTCTCAGCATGATAAAGGATGGAGTGAGCTCTGAGAAGCAAAGGTGAGTTAGAAGCTGCTGGTGACTCCAGCAGCAGCTAAGAAAGCCTGGAGAGATCAAAAGTGATGAAACCCTTTTCATGTTGTCTTCATCCCCAAAGTAATTTCTGAAGTTGCAAGATTTTGGGGACAGAAGGAGGGTCACATTGTCAAAAATTCCCCCATGGATATAAGTTGAGACCATTCCTTTGCCAAGAAAAGCTGATGTTAAAATCTCGGCCGGTATTTCCTCGCTCTGTTATGTGAGCCAAGAAAAAAAAAAATCCATCTTTTTTTTGTAAAAAAGAGAGAATTTATTATTTAAGCCACTGTCAGAAAGCCACAGTGTGACTGTGAACCAACAAGGGGAGTGGGCAGTGCTGTGTGTATTTAGTTCCTTCTCTGCTAGCAACAGAGAACAAAAACTCTCACTGGTTGTAAAAATTTTATTCTCTACAATGACAATCACATAGATATGGAAGAAATGAGGGCATGGTGTAGGCTTAGAGTCATTAGCTTGCCAGACCTCCTTTTCTGCTGAGGTCTGATATACACCCATTCTTTCACATCTTTGTCTGTAGAATCAATTACCATGGTGTCCAACGAGCAAAGGTATTTTATAGAGCATCAGGTCTAAATGATATCGTAGGTGCTGTTCAGGTAGGTGGGTGAACATTTCTGGAGCCAGCTGTGATGTAGAGGCATTACTCAGGCACAGCACAGCTTGCTGCATGACAGCACTTTCCACTTGCAGTCAGGCCATGGTAGCATCTTCTTTAGGAGAAAGAACATGTGCAGATCCATGCAGGCGGCTGCAGGGTGAAGTGCAGCATCCAACCATCAACAAATATGCTAAGAAAGGATATTTGCACGTGGGTGTTTTAAAGGGACTGGTGCTAAGCAAAGGCCACCGCTCTGGGGACATGCATGAATTCATGTTGTAATCAGTATTATTTTTTCAGCATTTTTTTCTGTACTTCCCCACTTGTGAAATGGCCCTGAAAGAAGCCCAGCTGGAGATGCATGTACTTTATTTTCTCAGTAGTCTTTGGCTTTCCCCTCCAACTCCTCCTTACTGTTTCAAATTGTCTCCTAAGCAAAATGTGAAGCCACCAGTGTTCCAGTAGGTTCAGCATTTGGCAGAAGGAATTTGTTCACTGCTAATTAAAACAAAAGATTTCTGAGGCGCTTTCCACTTTGGTTTATTAGCTTTCCTGCGTGATAGCAAATCGGAGCCCTTGTTACACTGTCAGCAGAACTATTATTATTATTATTTATTATTTACAGTACAACTTGTGACTCACTTCCTATGTTGGTGGATCCTTCACCATCTGTGAAAAAAATAATAGCAGGCATTTTCTGGAATATTATTCTAATTCGAATGTTAAAATAGAACCATACGAAGCCAATTAAACAGAGTGTGCTGTTAATCTGCGTTACTTCAACTCCACTAAAGAAAAAGTAAAAAAAACCCCAAGACTAAAAGGCTTGAGAAAGGCCTAAATATACAGTGAAGATGTAGACTTCAGAAATCTGTGGAGACTCTGCCAACATTTTCCTGGAATTTTAAATTTCAGGAGGAAAAATATGTAAATATGTCATCTTCTAGGCTAAGTTTAGGAGTGGGTACGGATCCAAATCTGGATGTAAGATTGCAACTCCAGGCCAGGCTTTATGTGGATCCTTAAAAGAACAGAAAATTTCAGTTTTAATCCCTTTAATATTTAGTGCTCTTAGCTGTTTTTGCTCCTACTCTGAGTGAAAAAAAAACATAAAATACTTGATCTGGTTTTGTTGCCTCCACCTGAGAGTTTTATGTAAGCTTATGACTAATTAACATGAAGTTCCCAGGTGGTGCTTCTAAAGACATTGCCCCCGCCTGCAGAAGTCAAGGAGAGATGAAGCAAATACATCATGAGGAAATTATGGTGGTCAAGCAGGAGTGTGCTGTCCCTCCGGCATCATGATCAATAGCAGCTACACTTCAAACACGTGTGTGTGAGCAGTTCTTTGGGCTTTAGATCTCGGAGCTTGGGTCAAAGCGTATTTGGAACAGGCAGAGTTTTACCTGATTTCATACTGAGGAGTTTTTCTTGTGATACCTCTGAGTAGGGTGTACGCTGGGGTTCTTGTTTAACTGAATTTGGGCTTAAGCTTACAGGTCCTGAACCTGTCTTTGGAGGAGAGGGGCGTGAGCTTCTGGGATATTGGTTTATCTCACATAATGGGGGAAGTAATGAGGTCCCACCACATTTGTTGTGTGTAGGAGTCAGCCATCTCATAGGCAAATCAGACTACCAAGAATTTGAATTACTTTCTGGTAGTTTCTGCCTTTCTCTGTCAACATCTAGAGAGAGCTCTGGTAGCTACAACCTGAAACACAGTACCTCCCTGAAAGGCCCCACATGTAAGCATCATGCATGTGTGAAAATCGAGCTCTTTTTTAAGGCTTTTTTGACATTTTTTCATGTTAGGATGGAAAGGCCCCTTGAAAACCAGTCTCCAGTGGGACACCAGTATCTTCTTGGGCTAGAGATGGAGGCAGAAACGTCGGGGTGCGGCGGGATCCTCCATTCTGGGGAGAGGAGCTGGGTTGTCCTCCTGGCAGCGTGGTCCAGGAGTGCAGCAGCAACTGAGGGATGCTGCTGAGCGCCCGAGGCCGAGCAGCCGAAGTGCATTCCTGGCTGCAGTTATTTATATTCCCCGAACAGCGTTGTTTACACAAACTGCATGAATGCAAATCAACGTGAGGAAGCGCTGGAGTCGGTGAGGTGTGCAGCAGTAACAGGCTCCTGGGATTGGTTTTAGTAATGTGGTGTTAACACAGCTACACATGGCTACACACACTTCGGTATCCAAGCGAGGGAGAGGGAGAGGGAACACTCATTACCTGGGACACTGGCCGAGTCCTTGTACCTCGACGAGAGATAAAAAATAAAAATGGACTTCATTATCACATCCTTCCTGTCAATCACCTGCCGTTGCACCAAGCCTGCCTTTTATTTCCCCGACTGAGAGGTTCCTGTCACCATTGGCTGGGAAGGAAAGCTGGATGTGTGAAAGGAGACAGAGCAGCGAACGTGATGACTTGCGTTAGTCTGCTGACTCCTCTCTTGCCCTGCAGCTCACATGTCTTCACACAATCGGGGAAGCATTTTGCTTGGAAGAAACCTTCAAGAGCATCAAGTCCAACCATTAACCCAGCACTGCCAGGTCACCAGTAAACCATGTCCCTCAGCACCACATCTACATGGCCTTTAAATCCCTCCAGGGATGGGGACTCCACCACTGTCCTGGACAGCCTGGGACAGGCCTGGGCAACCCTAGCAGGGAAGAAATTTCTCTTATTGTCCAGACGAAGCCTCACCTGGCACAGCTTGAGGCTATTTCCTCTTGTCCTGTCCCTTGTTCTTTGGGAGCAGAGCCCGACCCCCCTGGCTCCATCCTCCTGTCAGGAGCTGTCAGAGCCAGAAGGTCTCCCCTGAGCCTCCTTTGCTCCAGGCTCAACAACCCCAGGTCCCTCAGCTGCTCCTCACACTTGTGCTCCAGCCGCTTCCCCAGCTCCATTGCCCTTCTCTGGACACACTCCAGCCCCTCAGTGTCCTTCTGGGAGTGAGGGGCCCAAAACTGACCCCAGGATTTGAACTGAGGCCTCATCAGTGCTGAGTACAGGGGAATAATCCCTGTCCTAGTCCTTCTGGTCATACTATTTCTGACACAAGCCAGGATGCTTTTGGCCTTCTTGGTCACCTGGGCAAACACAGCCTGCCAAGAAAGGCTTTTTTAATGAGAAATGCCCATGCATAATGAATGTGATATAGATATGAGGTAGTGGTTTTCACCTTCTTCTGAGCAAGGGATGTCCAGTGGGCAACACTTGAGTTAGCCCGTGGGGCTCACAAGTCTCCAGATCCCTCAGGTGGTGTTAGATAGAGGATAGCATCAGTCGTCTGCCCCCAAAACGTTCATTTCTAGGGACAGAGTATCCCTACACTTCTGAATTCCCCTGTTCCAGTTTGCAAACTAGAGGCAACCATGTGAAACAAAATTTTCTGGTATTTAGATACTGAATTTCCTCCCCTGGGGATCCCCAGTACTGGTTTTGGCGTTCTTCAGGGCTGCTCTTTACCTCTATTTTACTCATCAGTAAAATGGGGTTAATGATGCTTCAGAGCAGGTTTACCAATGTGCTGCCAAGATCTTTTGAATGCCAGTGACCTTTTATTTAACCCATCAGCATCGAGCTGTCTTTCATTCCATCACTATATATTCTCAGGAGACTTTGCTGGCAATTCGGTCTTTCTTTTCTCTGCACTTACAGTTTCCACAGAACAATAAAACAATAATAATAAAAAACTATTAAAACAAGTTCCTTGCTAGTTTATGGTAATTAAAAGCAATAAATATTCCTGCATGCAATGCTGTAGACCTTGACTCATCGGTGGGTCAATACTGCTTTCCTGGTGAGGCTGGGTAATAAATCTTTATTCCTTTTTGAATGGAAATAAGGATGGGATTTTATTCATGAATTCTGTGACCCGCTGAAGTGACATTTTCAAAACAAACACTCCAGAAATGAGGAGTTTTCTCTGCAGAGTGGGTTAATCTGCTCTCTTCTCAGTGTGTCTCTTTCATACTGATGATTTTTCTGATGCCTTTTTAATCCCAGCAGCAACTTCTCAGTGAGCAGGAAGAAATCTAAAATAAAACAAAGTAGCTTGGAAAGAGCTGAGATGCATGGGCTGGGGTTTGGAGGGAGGCTGCAGAGGAAGGGGGCACAGAGGTGGGAAGGATGGTCTAGCAGAAGTCTCGGAAGACCTGAGTTGCTCGGCACGGCTGGCGCTGCAGATTCACTGTCCAGTCACGCTTCTGCTTCTGCCTGGGTCTGGGGGTGGCCTTGAAGTCCCAGCCCTGTGCAGCTACACTGCTCCTGCCTCCTGAGCTGTCGGCCTTCATTAGCTCCTCTTACTAGATGGAGGGTGTTTCTCTGAACCCAGATCAAACAGCAGCTTTTTGTGCTCGTCTGCAATTGACTTCATTAGGTTATGTAATCTAATTGGCTTGGGATGCTCTGCAAGCCGGGGAGCGAAGCTGGGGGTTTATAAACCAAACTTGCAATGCGAAGCATGCAGATTCCTGCCGAGTCCTGCTCCTTCCCAGCGCTGCGCAGTGCAAGTCAAGCACCAGGATGAGGTCTCGGGGTTATTTTTCTCTCTCTAAGAGGCTGCTGCTCTTTCTTTGGAGGAAGCTAAACGTAGCAGGCAGCCCCTACTCCAGCAGAAAGGATTAATTGTCAGCTGAGTCACTGTTTGTCATTAAACTATGTTCTGAAATGCATTTGGGGCCAGGCTCGCTGCGGGCATGGGGGGATGGAGCTGCTGTCTGCAGTGGAGTGGCTGGGAGAAAGAGCTTTCCTCTCTGTGGCACACACGGATCAGTGCTGTTTCTAAGCACCAGTTTCTCTCCCCTGCTTAACTTGTTTTTCCCAGGGTCAGCTTCCATCACCCTCAGTAAGACATCACTCAAAACAAGCAGTTTGGCCCAGTTTAGCTGTTTCACAGGCCAAAAAATCAGAGCTTACCACTTTCCTAAAGAGCTGCATGCAGCTCCAGCGTGTGTAACGTCTGCAGAGGTTTCTTGTTCACCTCTTCCCTCCTCCTGTCATCCTCACCACTCACTTTGTCAATCAAACCTTAGGGCTCCAGTATTTTCTGAGGTGTGCTGTGAACATGTCGCACCGTGACCGCAGAAGGGTGGGCCTGTGACAGCTGAGCTCCATCTGTCCGGGCTGTTTTGGTTGGAGAAATACTGCACACCTAAAAACACTGCCTACCTGAAAACCTTAAGCTTTTATAATCACCTAGCTAAGATTTTTGGATGGAATGCTAATAGGAATCTGTACAGCCCATCTTAATGAGATAAGCCAAGAGGGTTCAGCTCTCTCTCACCTGGGATCACCCAGGAAGCTCACCTTTTGCTTGTTGGGAGCTGCTCTGCCATCATCCACTTCCCTGGACAGCAGGGTGCTTTCCATTTTGCTGAATGCAATGCATGTCCAGGCTTTGCAGAGAGGAAATGTGAGGCATTTTCACCTACTACAGCAGCTGGAAGGCTGCAGATGCTGTAGTGACCAGAAAAGATTCCCTTCAGATGGGCCAGGACTGTTGTATGGTGGTCCTCATTCAAGCTGACATTTAAAACAAAAGAGGCTGGAGTAAAATGACACTTTCCCCTTATATTCAGAGCACTGAAGTGGCAGGAGCACTCACCAAGATTAATTTGAGTTATTTTAATTATGATTCTCCTCTCTCTCTCTCTCTTCCCTCCTCCTCTCTCACATACACTGTCTGGACAGGGAACTGCAGGTTTTCTTCCACTTAGGATTAATTAAAAAGGAAAAGTCAATAAGTTTCTCAGCAATTACTGTCTTTTCCATTTGGTCATTTGAGACAGTAAGGGGGTCAGAAATTGAATTTCCAGAGAGAAAATCATGTCTCATGGATCCTAGCACAGGGTTCTCAGAGGGACAAATATCTGCATTTTCTTTAGCCTGCCACAGTGTCTGAGAGAGGGCAAGCATCAGCAGAGAAGGGAGACTGGAGGTGATAATGACAAACTTTGACTGCCCAGGGTTTTATCGATGTTTTCTTTACCAGATAAGGGGACTGGTCATTATCACAACCCTAATCCAAAGCCCTCATCCACAGCCCTTGTAAGTCAATGGAAATCTTTCTACTGACATCAGTGATCTTTGCATCAGACTTCTCTTGATACATGCAAACACAACAAACTCGATTCAGCAGTAAGGTGCAGCTGCTTTCCAGAGTGCTGCTGAAGATCTCAGCCCCTGTCCCTTTTGAGTCAGACTGTGTCAGCACAGGACAACACACCACAGCTTTTCAATTTTCATTATTTCTTAGGAAAAACTGGAGCTGGAATGGAGCAAGGGCGTAATTCCAGAATGTGGGCAAAGCAAGTAAAATAAGAAAAATAAGTGGAATAAGGTTAGAAAAGAGTGATAGAGGAGGGAAAAATTAGAAAAGAAAACAAGAAGCCACCTCACTTGGTTTTGCTTCACAGTGGGGTTACCCAGTGCTACTCCATGTGGGAGGGAGTGCGGAATCACTCCCTCTCCTCACAAGTTAAATCCAGCAGAAGCAGAACTTCTGGTTTATTTTCACATTTTCGTTGCTTTCTACAAGTATTTCTTGAAAGGCAAGAGAAGAAAAAGGGAAAAAAAAACCCAACCTCACAAACTCTGTGCGTGATTTTTTGCTAACAAACCTGCTTTGCCCCAGAGACCCTGCTGGGTGTGCAGCGATGCTCCCTGCAGCTTTGTTTAAGAAAGTTCCATTTGCTTCTCCCTCCGCGAGGCTATTAGCAGCCTTTTCCCAGAAATGAGTCTGCCTTTGTTTACCTGGACTTGCTGGGGAACAAAATAAATCCAGATTCAACAGGTGCGTAAATAAACAAATGAAGAGATAAATGGAGGAGAATCAGAGAGAGTTTTACTGGGAAATATAAAATCCTAAAGAAATCAACCTGAAACTTGGGAGGCTGGGTGCCTCATACAGGGCTCTCTGCAGCTCCTGGCCGGTTGGAGCCTGGCTCCCAGCAAGACTGATTATGCTGTCACCACAAACAGCGTGTAAAAAATTGTGCCTCATTTTATGAGCTGGAAAACAGTGTTTAATGCAGCTGGAGCTGCAGCTCAGGGTAAACGATTGAAGTTTCCTCTTGGAAAACCGTCGGAGCTGGTAATGACATCATTTCTCCAGGAGTTCGATCCAGTTAGGACTGTGGCTGTCCGTGTTTGCTGTCAGTCTTCTTTCTTTGCCTGACAAATGTGCCAGTCTCAGAGAGTTCAAGGGCTTTAAGCTTGTTCTAAGACAGAAGAGGAAACGTGGATGGTAGGCAGCAGACACCAGCCTTGGTCAGCCCGTCACTGCAGGGCAGGAAAGGATTTCCCTCATGGTATAGCAAATCCGAGCTGGTGACATTGAGAACTGGGATTGATTCTCATCTAATAACAGCAGCAAATGCCTTCCAATAATGTTTAAAATCTCAGTCTGCACCCTGCCACCGTGAAATGTGCAGGAGCCCAACCTTCCCTGACTTGTGCCTTTTTGCACAAGGATCCTGAAACCATCCTCTGCAGCACAAAAGGTCATCTGGCAAATCCGTTGTCATTGATATTTTTTTTCCATCCATTAGAATCATATAATTTCTAGGTGTGATAGTAGATGACATAAAGCCTGTGATAAGGAACAGCATCTGCAGAAGAACCAATGAAAAGGTTATCTGAGGGGTGAGATGTGCCAACAGTAGGAACCATTTGCCACTGGCTATCCCTGTGTGCCAACATACCCACAGGGCAGCAGCCTTAGACTGAAGGCACAATGGCTCCTAAATGAGAGCATCATGGGTGGGATTGCCTGTTTAGTGGGGTGGTTCATGGTTGGCTGTTTCTCTCAGGAAGGGTTGCAAGGCAAGTCCTCTGTGTTCTCAGAGGAGATGGGGTAAATCTCTGCACATGCCAATCCACAGCTCACAATGAACATGCATTTTCAGCTGACTTCAGTGGAAAATGTGATTTACTACTGGTTTTCTGTCTATAGAGCTGGAGTATTGAGCTTCCTGCCATTCAGAGCTAGACAGATAACCAGTGATTCATTGGAGAAATCCAGTCATCCTCTCCTTTTGCAAGTTGGCCGCTCTCAAATTGCAAAATTCCCAACTGCTATTTGTTGCTAAAATGGCTATTTACAAATCTCTTCAGAGGATGGGAGTCAAGGCTACTAGGCTGTTCACAAACAGTTCCTTGAAAATATCCAACATTCAAAGTTTGAAATCCAAGCTGCATGGACAGTTAGATGAGTATTGTATTATTTCTGATCTTTGATTAGGCCAGTTGTATAGCTAATCACATCAGAACCAGCATCCATTTTGAACTGCATGTTCATGTGTGTAATTTGGAATACATTTTTGGAAAATATTAAGCTATTTGAGTTCCAAATTGACTTTTGATGAGTATTCGCACTAGTAAATCTCATTTGCTAGAGTGTATGTGGAAAGCAGCCATAGAAACAGACCAGGAGATGCAAAGCAAATTTGTTCAGGACTTCAAATGAATATACAGAGACATCTTTCTGCAGTATTCACTCACCATTAGTCATCTTGCAGTAATACCTGCAGTACATACTTACAACTGAGTTAGACTTTCCACTGTAAAGCCGTGTTTCTGAGATTTATTAGCTCAGCAGTTTCAGAATGGATTTGACTGAGATTTTTAATACCAAGTTCCCAGCTTGGAGGGACACTTTTTAATTCCATCCCCTCCTGCCCCCTCCCCCTTCCCTCTGAAAACCATTACAATAATTTAAGCAATTGATCACTTCTATAGCTCAAAAGCCTCAGCGTGGAAAAAAATGGAGAGGAAAGTGGTGGCTAGGACGGTCAGGGGATTTTAAACACTGAAGCAGAGAAGCCCCATGTTCCCTGTAAGTCGCCTCTCATGCTCAGTGAGAATCCCCAGAAGTGTGAGTAATAACAGAGAATGCTCTAGAGGTAAAACTTAAAGGACAATATGTGAAATCTTATTTACAAGTGGGAAGCAAATGAGGCAGAATCCAAATGCTATACAGCAAAGCAGGCTCTATATCAACATTTATAACAACAGTTTGGCAGGTGGGTTTTTCCTCTCACCAACCCGTACATGCGTTCAAGTCAACAAGCCAAAATGTGTTCTTTGTTACATTCAATTAACTCTGAGATAAATTTACTGAATTTAAGGAGTTAAGCAGTGATAACTATGAACAGAATGTGCCTCAAAAAGATCTGTTAGGGAAATTTCCCTTCTCAGAAATCTTAACTAAACCAAAACCTCTCCAACAGGTTCTCAGTTACAGAATCATTAGATCCTGTAAATCCGAACATCATCTTCCCAGTAAGATGTCATCCAGTTCTGGTGTCACTGGAATTGTCTATATTATTGCTCCATAGCTTTCGATTTTCTCCAATTCATTCTCTTCCACCCCATCCCCAGCATTTCCTCCAGGCCTGTGTTTTTCACAGTTTGTACTTTCTTGGGGCGAGCTGACTGCTGCCAGGAACTTTTATCCACTTGCACACGGCATCAGAGACTGATGCTTCAGCTAATAAAAAGTCAGGAGACACGGCCAGAGTCATGGGGCTGCTCTTGGATTGTTGTTTGTTAAGGCTATGACAGGCGAGTCTGTCAGAAGATCCCATGGTGATGGTCCAGCATGGACCCATCACAGACCCATCCATGCCATGCTTGGCCACTGGCTTTCTTGCTGTTTGCCCATGTGGCTCAGGGGTTCACCACTTGGCTACAAAGTGTGAGAGTCCAAAGCAAAGTCCTTTGAGCTTACAGAAGAGGAGCTGTTTTTGTCACTAGGGAACAGTATCTCAGCACATTGTTTGCTATAACCACATGCTGATTGAGTCATGTAGTAACAAAACACCTGCCCTATAAACATGAAACAAGCTGTCACAGCATATCAACACATGAAGAGGCGAACAATACTGGAACAGGGTACCAGAATTACATGCTGGCTTCCAGTATCTTTGTGGAAAATAGCTGTTCCTACACAGACAAAGAAAGCTTTGCATTTTCTGTTTGAAAACTCTGGTGCATTTTGTAAGAGTTAGCTCCATCATTTCCTAGAATGGAGAGACAGAGGCATAAAAAAGTTAAATCATGCATGCTAAGAAGGGTAAAGAGTTCACCTGAGGCAGAAATAAGACTCAAACCAAAGGCATCTAACACACATTTTTCTTTTACCACTAGTCCGTTCTGCTGTATAGAAAGGTAAAAATGAAAAGGGATCACCTCAGCAAGAGCCCTTTCCCATTTTCCCTGATTGCAAGCAGTCATGGAGAGGAAATGTCCATACCAACCACTGAACATTCCTGAACGTCTGATTTTAAAAAAAATTAAACCCTTTAGCAGAAAATACATTTCAAAAGTTAATCAACCTACTTTTTCTTCCTGCAAGAACCCTCCCTTCCATTACGGAAGGCTGCAGACAGCTCCCAGCAGCTGCCCAGCATCCCCTGAGCTCCTCTGACCTCTGTTCTCCACAGAGCCTCCCATGTGGGCAGATTAAGGAAGAAGACTTGGCCCCAGAGCCAGCATGTGCCCCGCCAGGGACATGGGCTGTGTCCACCCAGACATCTAAAGGTGTAGTTCTGACCTGAGGCATCTCTTCCCTCTTTGGCATTTTCTGCAATTACCTCTATTGCCTGACCTAATGTAGCTGTTGTGTTATTTGCTTTCATTTCACCTGCTCGCACTGGACACAATGCACAGCAACTCTTATTCACTTAGTAGAACTGAAAAATAACAGAGTGATGTGAAAAACATCCTTCTCTAGATAGGTTGTGAGCTGTGTATTTTCCTTGGGCACAGCCCTGCAAACCAAATTCCCGTACCATGACATGAAAGAGAAGAGAGTCTGAATTTGGCCGATCACGGGGATTTCTGCAGTGTTTAAGTGTACATTTCCCTCTCCAGTTCAGAGATTGATCAAGGGGTTAGGCACTGTGTGGTACAGATTAGCTCATGATCTGGAATTACTGCTTGTGTGTGAAGTTCCCCCTCTTTCAAACTGACCTGCCTCCTCTCCTGATACGTGATGCAGTAGCTAGATAAGTCTTGTGGCTGAGAAAACTCAAGGGAGGAAGGGTTTGTTCTGGCATGAAGCCTTTGTCACATTTGGTCCTACACAGGTGCTATTTTTTTAGTTTTTCATGAGACTCTAGAGTGTGCTTTGCTCTTACACACAGAAGCTACTTTTGGTCAGGTTGAGTTACGGCTGTTCAGTCGTCAGAGATGGTCTTGGAAAGAGCCTGGGCTGGGGGTGGGATGTTCTCTGCAGACTTCTCCCCTAGAGAAAGAAGGGAGCATCTGGGAATAGGGACACCCTAAAGCTTTCCTCTCACCTTCTCCTTTCACCTTTTCCTTTCTTCACTCGGGCTGCAGAAACTGGGGAAAGGGACTTTCCACTGCTGCAGAGACAGAACATCTCTCCGGTGGCACTGGCAGCTCAGAGTAGACACTGTTACCACTGTGTAAAATATAATCCAGCTGTTTAACTACTTCCTTTACTGCAAAGTCCAGGGCTATAATAATTTGGGGTGATTTAAATAAAGCCAACTTGGACTTCTGAACCAGGGACAAAGCCATAGCTTGGATTAACCCATGCTGTGTGTGGGTGTCAGAGCTTCTTGGGCTGCTGTGCAAAACATTTCACTTGAGTATTAATATTCTCATTCAAAAATATACCTGCAAGTATTTTCAGAGCTACAGCTTTCTCTTTCAGCAAAGAATTCGGGAATCAAATTCTAAGAGAACAAAAATACCTTACAAAATGACACCATTCCTAATACGGTTTTCATGCTATTTGCTTCTGAAAAAATAGGCATTTAGGCAAGTTCAGTGTATGGGTACGTGCTTGTTCTGTGGTCGATGCCTGCAGTTAGCTGGATAATGGTGATCCTCATTGCTGGGCTGTAACTCCTTGAAGCAGGCATTGTCTTTGTGTTCTGTACTTAGACATTCCCAGCACAACAAGGTCTTGGTCCTGGGCTGAAGGTCCCTCCGTGTTGCTGGAATACAGATCAATAGTTGGAAGAAGGTCTTTAGTACTCAATTTCATGCTTCTAAGTGTCCCAGTTTTGAACAAGGAATGCAATTATCATAATATTGCAAACTGGCAAAATGATAGCTTTAAATGAAAATGCAGGTTTTTGTAGGATTGTTCACGTTAAAGCAGCATTTTTTTTTTTCGATTTTCTTTTTTCTTTTTTTTTTTTTTTTTTCTTTTTTTTTCTTTTTTTTTTTTCTTTTTTTCTTTCTTTTTTTTTTAATTTAACTTAGGTAAATGAAGAGGATCTGACCCACACTTTTTTAAAATGTTAAATTAATGGGATGGATGAGTCACCAGATTGTTATTAAAATGAGAGAACTGCATGGCTGACCATGCTAATAATTCCCCTTTCAAAGTTCAGCTGCATTTTATATCTATGTGAGAGAATCTGCACATTGCTGGGCAGCTAAGGAAGCCAGGGGTGCAGATTTGGGAAAGGGGAAGACCTTTTGGTCCCTGAGTTAGAAAAATGTGCCAGGAAAACACCTGAGGCTTTAGCATTGCCGTTTGGAGAATCTGACAGAAGTAAAGAGGAAAATCCCATTGTGCCCCTTTTCTGCACCCTCCCCGTGTACCTGTGTCCTCATGGCTTTAGCTTTGCAAAAGAGCCCCGCGGCCTCTGTAATCCTGGATGCTTGATAACCCCCAGGTTGATCATTTACCACACAACTAATTATAACTGTTTCAAGGCTCCCATTTGTGCCCTCTCCCTCTGCTGCCTCCTTTTCATTTCCTGTGTCCAAGGCCTTGAAATTCTTGGTCTTGACACAATAATTGATGGTTTCTGGCTGTACAAACATAAAGGCCTGTAGTCTAAATAGAGCCAGATGGAGCTGGCATTGTATTGTGTGTTTTTCTTAAATAAGGGGAAGATTTATAAATTGATGAAATTTATTGCAAATAAGAGAACATTGTCCCTTTATAATAGTCTATTGTAATTGAAAAACACCCATGAGTAGTCTGCTCTTGGGCCACATTAATGCTTTGTTTTTCATCTGTTGCTCTCCTGAAGAGCTCTCACAGATGCTTTGTGTCTCCCGTACCTGGCTGGGCTCTTTATGTCACATTCACTCTCGCTGCTTGCTGCTGAGCTCACAAATACCAGTATTTTGCAGACAGAATTTCTGTTCTGGGTAAGTCTGATCTAAATAAGATCATGCCAGGACCCCCAGGCTAAGGGAAAGTCAAAGCCTGGGCTGGAAACATGAGTAACTTTTGAAATCATTAGATACCAGGAAATATGTAGTTCTTTGGGGGTCCTCAATGATAAGGTGTGAGCTCTGGGACCTGCAGGCACCCACATTTAGGGACGATTCCCCCTTAGCAGTAAAAGGTACATCATCCACCCTGGTTGCCTGAGGGAGGTCAGAGGCTTGCAGGAGCAGGCTCAGGGTTCACACAGGAGACCACTTTACTGGAGTGGGAACAGGTCGGTCAGGAAAGCTGGTAATGTCCTCAGAAGAAGAGAAGTGCTTTGCAGCTGTGTTTCTTCTTGACTTTACCTCTATAAATCTTTGCACAGACTCTCTCAGTAGCACCTTCAGCTCCTTGGAGGCCTTGAAGAAAGAATGATGTTGTCTGAGCTTCCTTATGTTTCAGTCCTTGGCATGGTTTTATTTTTTCTATTTGTTAAACCTTAGAACTAGTATAAACTTTTTTTTTTTGTACCTCTAATTAGCTTTCATAGTTCCAGGGTTTGTTTTTATTTTTTTTTTTTTGTTTGGGATATACATTACGGTATAGAAAATGAGAGGTCTGGGATCTGCATTTTGTTCCTCCTCAAACTGCAGAATATCATGTAGCAGCTTACTCGGCCTCTCTGTGCCTCAGTTTCTTCAGCAAGAACAGAGTAACAGTGACCTTGGCAAAGTGCTCGGAATCCTGCTGCTGATGCAGCAGTTTAGAACAGGAGGTGAACGCTCTCCTCTAGCCCTCGTTATTTAAGGAGCCTGATGTGATGCAACTGAGCAGAGAGCTCAGAGGAGCAGTGTTGCCACTTCAAATTGCACGGCTGAACCAGGTTCTCAGCCTTAGGTTTCTCCAAGAAGACAGCACCCACCTCTCCTGCTGGGGCACTGGTTTTTGCTGGTTCACACAAAGCAATTGCTGCTTTCCCAGCTGTGGCTGTGTCACATCCAAACACTGCCTGTACCATTCAAAGTCAATCAAGCCCAGAAATCAGAGTATTGTTGCTTATTGATTGTTCCAATTAATCCTTTCAACTGGGAAGAATTTCCAAGGTTGTTTGTCTCGGTTATCTGCTTCCCTAAGGAGCTGTAAAACACACAGCGCAGGGAACTGACCACTCTTGCCATGGTGTGCTAGGGAGACACAGCTAGACCCAGAGAGGATACAGAAGCTGAAGTGCCTTGAGCTCTCTGGAACTACAAGCTTCTCAGACATGACTAATGATTTGTCCTTGAGATCAGAAATCAGCAGTTGTCAACCTCATGACTTCAGAAGGGCACCTTCCTACTTAAAGCTCCTGCCTTTTTTTAAATTTTCTTAATATCAAGGTGGCTTCAGCTTGTAGGCATCTACTGATCCCAGCTGCAGCACAAGGACAGGGAAGATGTCCCAGAAGTGAGAGTTCGAAACCCAGAGCTCAAGACAAGGTGACAAGGAAGGAAGAGTTTCTAAGGAAAGATCTTCCTAAGGATGTATCCCACCCAGCTAACAAACATTGTCCCAGTTCTATCTTCTGCATTTATCCAAGTACCAAAGTTAACCAGACACCATCATCCCTACAGGAGATGTGAGGGTTTTATGCAAAGAAAGCCCAGACCCTTGGGGCAGGGCCAATAGAATAAATGCACCCACCTCGTCTTGAGATCTTGTGAACATTTGTGTCATCTATAATCCCCAGTTACTACAAACCATGGTCTTCTCACCTGAAAGCTCCCCTCCACTGCCAGCATTCCCTGTCCTTGTGTTCCAGTGCAGCTACCTCTTGCTTGGAGGGGCAGCCCATGGGAATCAGGAAAGGCTTGTCAGATTCTTCTTGCTCTTTTGCTCACTGCACGATAAAGCCCACCGTAAATTCTACCCTAGTAATTCTTTATAGAGTCCACCTGTCCACAGCAAATAAATCAGTTTCTCTAAACTAAATTCTGTAAAAGCTGAGTGGCATAGGTACCATGTCAGGATTTATTCAGGAGCCAGGAAGACTGTAATTTTCTAAGTCAACACTCTGACCCTGCTTTATTCATTTGCTGTTTGTGATAAAAGTAGATCTCTCCCTGTATTTTTGGCTGGTTGTTTCTTCTCTCTGAAATAGCCATAATAAGCGTGTCCCTGAGAAGGGGGTAGTGGGGAGGAGGCAAAGAGGGCCATCATCCAAAGGAGAGAATTAAATCAGGATGTATCTGCTCACGCTGGCTCCTGTTTTCACACAGCCTTCTGCTTATATTTTGCCTGCATTAACTTTTCACAAGCAAAGCTGAAGTGCCAGGCAAAGGCCTCGTTAGACACACATCTTGGGGAACTCTGATGTGCCATTAATTAAGCTCTTTCACTGCCTCTTTCCTGCTGGTTTCAAGGAGCAGCCTGTGTGCCTTAACTCTTTTCTTCTCTTTCATTTCCCTCTCTCCTCAACAGTGCTCTGAAAAGAGCAGCGGAGGTCTCTTTTGCAGATGGGGATGGGATGGTGTAGTGCCCTCTAAGTGAACTCTCAAGTCTTCTCTAGCAGAGGGAGAGCCCTTGCCAAGTTTGTCAGACACTGGCACACAGAGCCGCTCTCTGTCAATGGATTTGTTGGGCAAAGTCAGGCTTTGACAAAGAAGAAGGAGATGCCAGCTCATCCTGGCACGGCAGCATCGGTACGGCACCGTCCCCCCGCCGTTACCCTTCAGCTGATGGTGCTGGGAGCCTTCCCATTAGAAGGGCTTGCACTGTCGGCTTGATTGATTCACCCAGCTAAAGATTCAAACAGCAACTCACGGTGTTTGGCTCCTGGTATTGCTTTTCTTTAATTTTATTACTTTTCTCTCTCTCTGTTGTCCCCTCCAGCAAAGTTTAGGGGTTATTTAAACCGTGGAAGCATGTTCACAGAAACACAGGGTGCTCTGGCCAAGCCATTCTCCATTGCCCTTACCCTTCATCCTACCAAACCACTTTATCAGGTGGAGGTAAAACTCCAGCTGGGGAGCTGGTCCCCTCTATGACCCCACTAAGTAATGTCTTATTCAGGCATCTTCCCTCTAAACATGCCATAGACATGAATATAGACATACAAATATATATTTCAATACTGAATGTACTAAGAGTTGAGCAGTCAGGGCTAAACCTAACTTCAGAAGTGATCTTTTCATGTCTATTTATTGATTAGAAGAGAAGGAAATGTAACACTATATATCTCCTTTGCTAAGAAGCTATGAGATGGAGATGATAGTAATATTTTGATCTTTGTCTTCCCTTGGCAGCTCAATCATCTTGGAGGAAAATTGGGTGCCACTTTCTGCTGAGTCTGCTGTCTATTTGGTCCTTAATGACCCACTTTTTCCCTATAACTGAAATCCCAAGCATGGAAGGCTTTAGCAATGAATCTTATTTTGGGTCCCTGAATAGCCTCTTCTTTGTAGCTGCCACCACTGCCCTTTCTTCATCCCTCAGCCCATGTCGCTGCACTGAGCTGCCCAGGGGTTTGGTTTGCAGGCAAGGAAGCTAACACCAGTGAGCCTGTCAGAGCCAGCAATGAAATCCCTTTGCTGTCTCCTCCTGTCCTGCCATTTCGCAGGTATCTGGGCCAACCTCTGCTTGGTGTGAGAGCTGAAACAGAGCTCTGCTGGTGACACAGAGGTGACAGCTCAGCAGGATGACTTTTCACTCAAGGCAGCTCCTCTCCACTCTCTGCCTGCTGTAATTAATATCCTTTTCCCTGCAGGCTGTGAGGCTCTGGCAGGCTTTATTTTTAACTCCACTTAATGACAGAGTATTAAGACAAAATGCAACTTTTGTGAGCTACAGACCTTGGGGAGGCGTGGGGGCCTGGGAGTGTTGCTGTACCTGGCCAGAAAGCTCCACTTTGCAGACATGTGTAACACAGTGAGCTCAGGGTGCCAGGGATCAGAGACCATTCAGAGCAGACCGTGGAGAACATCTGACACCCATTCAGTGGGTGGTAATTCAAGAAGATAATCTTCATGGGCCTGCTCCTGCTCAATAAACCTATGGGTTTTCAGTATAAATGAGAGTATCTCTGCCAGCATCCTCAGAGGGATGTAGTGGGCAGGTGCTGTCAAGACATAGGCAGAGGTTTAGGTTTTCAAGCTTCTAAATGTGAATGAGGCAAGTGAATGATAGTGGGGGTGTGTGGGACGAGTGGTGTGTGTCTTGAAGGTGTCTGCTTCTCTGCAAGAGAGTAGGCAAATGTGTGGAATCCAAAGAGACAACAAATGATGCTCTCTGTTTAACCAGTAGGCAAGGCAGGGCAAGTTAACAAAGTGGTTGGAGTCAGCACAAAGGGGGTAAATAAGGAATCATTTTTAACCAAAATGTTGTCCATAGCTTACATACTTTGCATATATAGATAAAAAAAAAAAAAACAAGGAAGAGCAGCATATGGAAGCAAAGTGTAGCAAAGTACAAAATACATGAATGTTCTTCCTAGAAATAAAAACCCTGAGCATTCTTCATATCAGCTTTTAGGGTCTGGGAACTTAGTAAAATAAGGAAAAGAACTTCCTTAAGGTTTTTCTTCTCCTAGGTTTAATTAAAGGAAAAAGTGAAAAAAAGTACTCTAAAATTGCTAGACATTGCCAGTTATTGTTTCCAAAGTTATCAGAAGTTACATTTCAAACACCACAGATTGCATTTTTCAACTGTTCCTCAGAAATGACGACGATGATAAAGGCTTATGCTTGTTTCACACCAGCTGGTCTTCCCTGGTGACAGCTTTTCAGGAATTGCTCTTAATGCAAGATTTCAGATCAAACTTCAGGTTTCTAGGCTGGGAAGAGGGCAATATGGAAAGTTTTGATGCAAGCCCTGTCTCCTTTTCTGCAGGTGAGTGTGGAGGCATGATGGAGATGTGTATTTCTCAGGGTTAGCCTTACAGAGCTGAAAAAGAGATTCCTTCTTTTTGGGAAAGAAACAGAGCTCATATGGTACAGAACTGTGCATTTATCAGGCTAGCAACACTACTTCTAAGATGAAGTTAGTAAGAAATTCCCGTCTTCTCCTTTCCGTGAAGGAAGGGTGGGCAGAATGAATTAAAGAGAGAATGTTTTGTTGTGAACTCCCTGACCATCTTATGTTCTACAATACCAATTTAACACCGTGTTTATAGTGTTACCAGGCATCATTTTAAGTGAGTGATAGATACCAAAACTTAGTGCCAATAAGCAAGAAAAATTAAAGGAAGCCCCAAATCTGTCTCTTATTGCAGTTTTATTTACAATGGAGTCTTAAACAGTACTGTGAGAGCATCCTGAGTCTCCTGAGAAATCCTGCAGAATTCAGTAAATGCATTGTTTCCCCTATGGTCAAGGTGTTTTCTCCTACTGATGAGGAGTCAGAACCTCTTAATCATGACTTGTAGTATTTGTAGTAACTTTTTTTTTCACGGATCTTCCCTCACAGTTTGCATCTTGCCAGGAAAACATTGCCTGTGGACCAAGCTGAGAGCAAGCACATCACTGACTTATTTTACCTAATGTTTATCTCTTCAGTAGCATGAGGGGCAAGTGTTTCCCTTTTAGGCTGTTAGAATCTCCCTCAGCTCTGTATTCATGGTGCTCTAGTTAGGTGATCTCCTGCACATCGATCCTTTTTTGTAATCCTCTGTCCATCCTCCAGTGGCAGAGAAGCTCCCCTGTAATTAGTACCACTGGCTCTGTTGATGGATTCCAGGCCAATGCACAGAGTAATTGCTGCTCAAGATTACTTATGACACAAATGTTGACATTCTGTTGGCATAACTTGCAATAATGTATGCAGATTGCATCCTTCTAGTGCCTTAATTATTACTTCTCCACAAGAAATAGTCAGGTTACCCTCTGCTTTGATTTGAAGGAGATAATTCCCCCTTCAGAAGCTCGGTTGTTTAGAGAAAGGGGAAGGGCAAAAGAAGGGATGAATGGACTGAGATGCCATACCATGGCTTTTCCTCCACATGGCAGGTGTCTGTAGCTCATCCTTGGCCATGTTTTCCTCCTTTTTTCTGCCTCATTGTGGGACTGGGGAGTTCTCTCTCAAGGTGAGTCTTTCCCTGAAAAAACAGAGGAGTACTGCATTTAATGAGCCAAGACAGATGTCCTATTCAACACCCAGCAGCATGCATGAAAGTATTTAGTATTTAGTATCTGCAGTGTGATAGTGTCTAGAGGCCACAACCAAGGTTGAGGCCTTGTTGGGCTAGGCCATGTATAAAACACCTAGTTAGATAAAATTCCTGACCCAAGAAGTCCAAGCTATAAATTAAACAGGAGGCTGAGTGAGGAGAGAGGAAAAAGAGATCCATTTGCAAAGCACAGATCAATGTGAAAGCCAGAAACAGAAATCCAGTAAATCTGACACCACCTTACCCTTATAGTTTGCATTTCCTCTCTGTCTAGAAGGGTCCTGGGAAAGCTGAGAAATTATTGCATAGAAATACTGTATTCAGACAAGTTTATGGAAAGAGAAGAGCAACAAAAAACTCTAGAAACCCTAAGAAAGGAAATACAAGGCGCAGATTGTCTAACATGTTTAATATTACTAGTTTATTTTTATAAACTGACAAACACCTGAAGACATTCAGAATAGAAAATGAGACACAAGAAAATACCTTGCAAAGTATATCCGTGGAGAATACAGTTGCACAGCAAAAAAGGATGCGTTCCTGGAGCTCTGGAAAGAGAACTGCTAAAGACTCATGTTTTAGACATGGGAGAAGATGACTACTCCATATTTTTGCAAGGGAGGGTGAAAGTCTCTGCAGGAGAACATGCCATTGCTTTGATGTGCAGATAATAACTTCTTTTTTTCCCTGATCAAAGCTCCTTTGTATCTTTGACTTACTCAAAGGTTCAATCTGTCCTGCTATATTGACCATTTATATCGACTCATTTATTCTGATATCCTGAATGAATATACAGTGGTTTGGAGAAATCATGTCAGTTAATCATTCACCCGTACCTGGTTCCTAAATACTGCATTACATATGTAGCCAGCTGTGGATAGCTCACACTGGAGGAGAAAAAAACCTTTTCAGGCCTGGATGACTGAGTTGAGATCTCCTTCTCTGGCTTACATGGCAATTGATGCTTTTATTGCATGGGGAAATAACTAAACTTCTTTAAAAAAGGGAGCCTGGTGGACTTCTCATCTTGATAAGCTCCCTGAGGCACTGAACAGTGAATGTCACCCATATGCTGGGTGCATTTCCCTGAGCTGCCTTTTTGGTTTCACTAATTGTGTCCATGTTCTCGCACTGTCTGATGGAAAAAGAATGGGTCTGCCAAGACTGAACTGAATGGGCTTGTGAGAAATGGGTCTCCTGAGATAATTCGTGGAGGATAATTGACATAATTGGGAATCTTCAGTTTCTTTAAGTCCTTTTGGTCTGGAGGGATTGATTTTCTAGGATTTAGATAGAAATGGACACCCTCCCCCAAATACTTTTCTATTATTGTCCCAGAAGCCA
Source organism: Todiramphus chloris collaris (assembly GCA_025345505.1). Classification (NCBI taxonomy): domain Eukaryota; kingdom Metazoa; phylum Chordata; class Aves; order Coraciiformes; family Alcedinidae; genus Todiramphus; species Todiramphus chloris. The sequence continues at coordinate 7,604,628 of JANVCC010000185.1, forward strand.
ATTAACACAAGGAACTGTGGCCATTCTTTCCTCCTGGGGACTAACTGAATGAAAACCTTAGAGTATATTTAAGTATTAGACCTAGATACTATAGTTGTTAAGTTCTCCAGCAATTTTAGACACAATAAATGAATAATAAATCATCCAGTTTTTGGAGGGCCTGAACTCTGACTTTTCCAAAGCAGGCTGAGAGAAGCTTTAGAACAGATAGATTTATTAGATCTAAGAGATCTTGGTGGTACTCTACCAGCTGCTCAGCCACAGCTGCAGGTCTGGGTTGCAGCACATCCTTCAATATTTGTACTTTTTTTTGTGCTGAATTGGAGCCAAAAGCTCAGTAGCAAAAATTAAGTTGAAAAGGATCATGTTGTGGTGAGTGTTTTACCCCTTTTTTGGAACTGAAGCTGATCTGGCAGGACTCTCCTTCATGAACCAATTTCATTCTGCCTTATTCAATAAATGCACAAACTGCTGCCCAAAGTGTGTGTGTGTGTGTGTGTGTGTGTGTGTGTATCTACAATAGCATAGCTTTCTGCTGAGTGAACTTTCCTCTACGTATGAGTGTGGCTAACCCCCAAGACAAGATCCTATTTGAATTTTTCAGTAATATTTTACACTCCCTCCCAGATTTGGGAAATTTTGCATACAAGTTGACCTCACCACTTTTATTCCCTTCAGCCTCCTGCTCCTTTCTTCTCTGCTTTCCCCCTGAAAGCATTCTTGTCCTCCACAGCACGTTGCCTTCCCTTTGCCTCCTGTCTCAGTCAGACAGGGGCAGGCGTGGTGGATCCCAGCCCTTCCACACTGGTTCCCTCCCAGAGGACCTGCCCCATCTCTGCCCACCCTAATTCCTGCTGCTGCCACCTGTATTTGCAGGGGGGGAGCAAGACACGGGGGGGTCACACTGTGGGAAAGCTGCAGCCCCTCCAGGATGAAATCATATATGGAGAGAATGGAGTGGATAGAAGGGTAGGAGAAGGGTGAAGAGCCAGGGAGATACAGAAAGCAGTGATGACAGCCTCAGAGAAGTGGTCAAATCCCTCTCCGGTGCCCACAAGCAGACACTTGAGCAGCTGCCCCTGCTTTGGAGGAGAGCTGGCTCCATCCCCTTCCTCCTTGCCCCAAAGTCTTCTCTCCCAGGCAGCTCCCACCACGGCAGGGGCCAAGAATAGCAGCACCATCCCAGCCCCTGTCCAGCAGGATGGGGAAGATGCCCTCTCCCCCCTAAGTGCCCCATCACCATCCCTTCCCACCCTCCCCGCTCTCTCTGATGAAACACAGCCCAGGTTTGTTTAGTCAACTTCAAGTGAAATGTGGCGCGTTGGCCAAAACCCTCCATGAAAATCCTGTTAATTTGTTTGATGAGCTGACTCCAGCTGCAGCCAGACGAATAAACGTTGATTGGCTCTTTTGCTTAAACTCCCCGTAATGAAAGGAGCCAGCTCTGAGGCTCGGCTGAGCGTGCCAACCGGGCTCGGCGCGCGAGGTGGATGCGTGGGGAGGCGTGGGGAGGTGGGGGGGGGGGGGCAGCAGGAGGCAGGGGGAGATGCGTCTAATGGCATCATTTCCATTTCACAATAGCTAATCCTGCCTAAATCAATGAAGCCCTGGCATCCTAATGAAATTGGGTTGGAACTTGTTCAGTTTATGATGAGCTTTTTAACCTCGGCTTCTTAATTAGCCTGGTGCGGGGCTGAAATGGGAAAAAACGGAGCGTTTTTCTCCCCAGCCCATCTTTCATCGGCAGCATAGAAATGGTAAAATTAGATCCTAATCTGCTGGTTGGGTTTAAAAATAATCTCTGCGTTTAACTCTCCTTGGAGGACGTAGGGGGGAAAATAGTGCAGGGCTTTCATGTTTACAAGGTTGGTGCCTCCCTGAGATGTGCAGGTGTTTTCCAGGCAGGAGAGAAAGGGGCCTGGGAGGGCCCTGCAGAAGGGGGGCAGTGGGGACTATCCCCTCGCACAGACTGGGGAGGAAGGTAGTGGGGAGGAAGGGATGAAAGAGAGATCTCATCCCTGTTTGTGAAGTCAATTTGAGCAGAAACGTTTTAGTTTCTTCCACAGGAATGACACTGTTTGCAGCCAGGTGGGATATTTAGACACAGGCATGGGTCTTGAAAGGCATGATGGTGAATCCCTGAGGAGGAAAGAATATTTTTGGATGCCCAAGTGCAAAGGGAATGAACCAGCTTGAATGAGGCCAAGACTCTCCAGAGAGGAAAAGATGAACTATCCCTGGCAGAAGTGTCCAGGTCAGGCAATTAGCAATGTTTCCTTGGACACAAAGCCTGTTTTCACAGCAGGGGCAAGAAAAACTCTCTGCAACTCCCCAAATCTGTACTTCCAAGGGAAAGGAAGACCAGACATCCATTTGTCTTACACCCAGGAATAATGGCTTGGTGAAGCACCTTAATACTAGGGAGAACTGTAAGGTCTTTGGGAGATGTTTAGGTGAAAAACTTCCTCTGCAGTTTTTCTCCCACAGAGAAAGGGAAGAAAACATACCTTCTTTTTCCCATCACACTCTCCAGCAGAATAAAATGTGATTTTTTTTTTTCCCTAAATAATTTACAGCCTGTCTTCTTCCCAAAAGTTTTGGTTAGTACAAAATGACACTTCTTACCCTTTAATGCTCTGATGAAATATCCTTCCATTTATAATTTAGGAACTGGCAGCTGGTAGTAGCAGGGCAGGTGTAGTGCTGGCGTTTGCAGGCAAATCCCTTGGCACCAGTTTGCTCTCAGGCCATGAGCTGAGACTGTGCAGGAAGAACTGAGGATGGGATCAGTGCAGAGATGTCCCTGCAAACCTGTCTTTTCTGAACAGGTAAAGGAAAACTGGGAAACCAGCTTGAGTGTGGCTCGGAGGGATATCTTACTTCAAGGCAAGCAGAAAGGCTTAGGGTTCTGTTCAGCAAAGGCAGACTGGATCCTTGATTGAAATGTGGCCTAAGGAAGGGGAAATAAAGTCAAAGCCTCACTCGACTGCAGGCTTCCTTTGTGACTTTGGTCAGTACTGTAGGCTCGGGTCAGCAAATGTGCCTACAATACCTATAGATTGTGCTTAAGTTCAAATAAGCTCCAGCTTTCACAGGATGAGGCTTTGAATCTTTGTGTCCATAGAAGAGGAAAAGCTGCTCTTTGTTTTAGTGCTTTAAACAGGGAGTAATAATGACTTTATTTTTTAGAGGCACATTTTGAAATATAATGTGTTTTTTATTGCTCCTGAAGCACTGTCACTGTGTTTTGAGTTCAGATTTCAAATCTTAAAGCAAGTACCAATCAGCAGCATTCAGATTCCGTAAGCTCTCCCTTGTGGAAGTGTCACCATTACACTTGGAGGACATTCATTTCATCTTGTCATTTCTGCTGGTGGCCCGGAACTCAGAGAGGGACTACAGGCTCCTGTATCCCAAACCAGCTTTTTGAACAATAACGCTGGCACAACCCTACCCCACCACCACAACAACATGGAAGAAGCCCGGGTTAGATTCAGTCACCGACGTGTCGCGTTCAGCAGCAGGAACATTTCCCAACCTGTACCATGGATGATATCAGAATAAAGCCAATGAGGAATATATCCACCTGGGTGCAAACTAGTGATGGGATTTTTTGACTTTTGCCCTTCTGTCACTGCCCAGGGCCCTGCCTGTGAGGCAGAATTAGCCTTGGGCTCCTGTAGCTCCCCTGGGCAATGGGCGTGCAGCGCTGGAGTGCCTCTGGCCATGGGCTTTCCACAGAAACTTCATTAATGTTCAGAAAGGGCACTCACTTGCTAATAATCTACCAACATTTAATAAACACAGCCCAAGAGTTTTATAACCTGTTAACTTCCAAGTGGCAATAATTAAACAAAAATGATAAATAATTAAGGCCTAATTACATGGTATCAGTCATTTCATTTTCCAGCAGGCATGTTAAGTGCATTTGCCACTACTGATTGGGGGCCCATTCCGCAAGCGCTCGGCACTTTCTCTGCGCGCCTGGATGGAGAGTCAGGTTCCATGCAGCTTTATGGTGAAGAAGAAAAAGGAAAATATGCTTCATTAGCTGGGTAATTGTCCCCTTCCACCACTGAAGATAATTCTCACCGAGGCTGTTGCATGACTTTGGGAAGCCAGCAAATAGAGCCATTTGTGTCTCATGTTTCCGTGATAGACTGAGTTGTAGGAAATGGGACAGATGCAGAAGAACAGCCCTGTGCCACACACAGAGATGCCTCTTTCCACTCTCCTTCACTTTGGATCTGGATCCCAAACTGACATTTGTACATCGAGCCCTACATAATGGGGTGAAACAAAACCCAGTGAATAGACAGATGGCAGGCGCTTTAAACAGTTATATCAGGATCCAAACTCATCATGAGATCTACAACTGATATAAATCAGCAAAGCCCTGCTGTACCACCAGTTTACAGCATCTGAAAATATCTGCTTCTGAAGTATTTTGGCTGGATATAGAGGACTAGCCTGAGGACACAGCCATAGCTGGAGGGGCTCTCCATAGACTGTCAGCTGGAAAACTCAGGAAGAAGACTGCATGGAGCAGGCAAAAAACAGAAGGAGTGGACAGTACTATAGCTCTGTGGGGGTCAGAGTAAGCAGCAGGTGCAAGTGCAGGACACCAAAGTCCTCTGTGCTCTTAATGGACAAGGATAGATAGCACAGCCTGATACAGGCTAATAAGAGGGGAGATGAGCTGACAGTGCAGAAGACTGAAGCTGTCTGTCTGGCCAGGATGCAGGGATGATACAGGGCTGGTGAAAGGATCCGGAGGGAAAGCATGCACTAAATCCACTTAGTTATCTGCTTCCAGGGCAGCATTTGTCTGCTACAGGGAATAAATGGCCTCCATTGCTTCGAAAGCAGGGAATTGGTTTAATTGATCTCTAGTGGACCCTTGGTCATAGAGGAGCCTTGCACATGCTTTAGTTTGCTTCCCTGAAGCTGTACGCTGAGCTGGTTTGCTTCAGTTAATTTCCAAATGGTTGAAAAAAGCTTCCCGGAATTCAGGCAGCAAATCCCATTCAGTTTTTTTCTCATGTTCCAGTTCATCCCCTCCAGACAGAGGACTTAATTTGATTTCCCCCAATGAATTTATTTTGCTATTTTAGCTAGCCCCACTGTTGCAAGTTTTGATTATGTCTGACAGTCCATCGGCACTTCCCACCATCCCAGTGCTCTCACCTTCAGCACTCTGACCATAGATTACACGAATTTACTGCAGTGTGGGGTGAGGTGAGATGCAAATGCAGGTGTAGAAGTTTGCTGTTTCTGTTTTTCCGTTTGATTCCATTATGGTCTATTGGGTAAGGGCCAGAGACCTTTATACTGTGGAAGAAGAGTCTGTTTAAGTCAGAAAGCATTAGCCATGCAGATGATCACACTAAATAGCTTCAGTTACTTCTAGGGGTTAAGGAAGGGCTGTGCATTTTAGGACTTTCCTACCCAGCTTGCAATAGTATATCACCAGCTGCTTAATGAGCTTTTCTGTTTGGGTTCCAAGGCAGCTATGGATTTTACTTTTCAATTTGTGTTTCTTCCCAGATGGAAAGAGAATGAGGCTCAGATACAGGGTCAAGTTGTGGCCACTAAGTTATCATGTTAGCCCTTCAGCAGGAACTTGGTCTGACTTGAGAGCCTGCTGCAAATGCAGTGCAACACAGCTCTTTTATTAGGGGGTGAGCTGGGTTGAATTACCTTGCATTTGCCATAGCGAAGGAGTCCGTATCTCATCAGGCATGGAGCCTCAGCTGAAAAGTGATAACTCTTAATGTGTGGTGTCTGAGTGCACATTTTCATTTTTAATTGCGCTCTGCGGGCACCAAGAAAGAAGTCTAAACCAGCATCCCAATGCAATGCTTATCCTTTCTGCTCTCACCAGCCAGCCCTCCCCAAAAATAGCACTGACACCGCTGGCCACTCGCTCATCTTTCAGCTGAGATTCAAAACTGCCCTGCCAGCAAAATCTCTCCTGCGAATCACAGAGAACCCTCAACATCCACAGAGAGCTCAATATTCCCACTTCAGCAGCTGGGGACTCAATCAGGCAAGGTGTTTCTTTACCACCCGGAGCATTACATAATGAAATGCTGAGGAAACCACCTCGCATGGATAGAAAGTAAATTCTCCACGGGGGAGAATATAGTGAGAGAAGCAAGTGGAGATGCATTAGCAGAACAATGCAGATCCTCACAGAAATGGGGGCACATGTCAGCTGCATCCCACTGTGAATGATGTGTGGTGCTGTGTTTGAGGAACTGAAGCATCTTCAAGAGTGCCGGATTGCATGGAATTGTGGGACTGCTGCTAAGTAAGTGGCAACCCCACATCTCTGGATTAGTCTGTGTGTCTGGCTTCATGTGCCATTGGGGGTCTAAGGTCTTATTCTGACCTGACCCAAAAGCAGGTGTTCTATTCTGGGTAGGTGAACTCAGGACATTTGGGGTTTGATTTGAGGTTTGATAGCACTGACACATGCGGCTTTTGAATCTGTGGATCTGTTAGATGATCTACACCGTAAAAGAAGGAGAAGAAAGTACAGTGGCAGCTCCCTGTCTTCCAGGCACCTGCTGCTTCTATTATAGATTAATTACAAAGTTAGGATTTGGGAATGATTTCAAAGGACATCACCTTAGGTGATGTCTTACCCCACGGTAAGGAGACGGTAGATTGCTCCATTCTGTCCAAGGAAAAATTTCTTCCAAAGATGCCTTTTTCACAGGCTATTTCCACACCCAAGATTCCCCTTAGCAAGAAACACTGAGCTATTTAGAAATGTCTTAAATGCTGATTTTAAAGAATCCAGTCGGGAGTGCCAGTGTAGGCTCTTTAGAGTGAAAAATAGACCTTCTCTACCAAAAGCTGGAGGAATAATTGCGTTTCCCCATTTTCCAGTTGCCCTGGGGTAGCTGTGTTATTTCAGCATCCATACTTAGTGCAGCCATCAGAATGCACTACTGTGCTGGAGGATTTCACCCGGGGTTAATGCAGCATCAAAGAAAATGGGTACCTGCTTAGCACAGTAGTAGTTCACAGAGCAATTGCTGGAAAGGTTGGATGCTCTATCCACAGGAGGGATCTGCAGAACGTGCTTGCTGGGCCATGTGTTCCAGCAGTAGTGGACAGATGATATAGAAAATGTGGACATTACAGCAGTGGGAATACAGAGATCTGACCTATGGAGAAAGGCCTCTTTCAGGGCTGGAAAAACAGATGCAGGGAAGGTAGTGTTAAATCTGTGAGTGGGTTTGTTCATGGACAGATGCTTCCTGAGATGTTACCAGCCATCCTTGCACCTGCTGCTTGGACATGACAAATGTGCTTTTCGCCAAGAACCTAGCCTGCAGGTAGCAGCCCTTTGGCATAAGACAAAAAGGCACAAAGCTGATAGAAGCTATGCTAGGCTTATTTCCACAGAAGCCACTCTCCTGCTTGCTCTGCAAAGAGCTTACAAGGACCCTAAACCCCATCACTGTGACAAGGTCCTTTTCTTTCTGTCACATCCCAATTTGCATTATTGGCTCCTCTCAACAGCCACTGTTGTACAAACTCAATTGCTTTAATTTACTAGAGGCCCTGGTCTGCTCTGCCATATATGTTGGTGGTTGGGCATTAAATATTTATTGAAAGATTCATTATTTGGGCATTAAATATTAATTCACATGAGGGGAATGAATTGGATGTTTTGTATTTGTTTTTTACAAATTGCCTTGGAATCAGAAATGTCTGGTTCCAAAAGGGTGGTGCTTCGGGGTGGCTGTTCTTCACTCCTGGCTTTTCTGTGGAAGAGCTTAATGCCTGTCCTTCAAGCAGCCCTTCCTGATGGTGGTTGTCTCTCTGTGCTCTGGAGATTAACTTTGGTAGCAATATGTGTTTTGTTTACAAACCATGCAGTTTAAGACAACTTCCTTTTGCTCCCCTGAACCCCACCCCGAGTCACAAGTCACACACACACACAGAAGAGACTGAAGATGATGAAGCATCAATGTAATTGTTTTTGTTACCAGGAGATGCCTGGCTGTGTCCTGTCTCTTTAAGTGAAGTTTATGGCCTGAAAGGTAATTGATTTGCAATGGTATTTAAGACAAGAGCTGGAGGATACTGCTGTGCTCTTCTGCAATACAGTAGCCTGGAGAAAACCATTGCTAAAGCAAAAACATTGACTTTTTTTCGTGATGCGGTCTCTTCTGATGCACTCAGCAGGGGCGAAGTTTGCTCTATTTTTACAGAATTGTCTGCTATTTTTAAAGAAGTAGTTTGCAAGTTGTGCTGTGACTTAGGCAATGGGTGCGGGAAGGGAGGGCAGGACACTCCATGCTTTTGATTGCTGTTCCCTCCTTTATCCCTTGCCTTGGATTAGGTCTTAGCTTGTTTTTCAAAGGAAAGGTAGTTTTATGAAGGAGTCAGGCAGGGCTGGAGAATCTGCTGAGTTTTAGCTACATGGTGTATAATGGCACAATGGGAGGGATAAATACATTGATGATTATGGGTAGGGACAGTGCCAAGATAATATCAGGGGGTAGGATTAGAGAAGGTAGATGGGAAGATTTTCCTAATACACTTGAGCCATTTGTACAATTGGCCTATCAGAAAAGCTGTGAATTGGAGTCAGCTGCAGAGATGGAAGAACATAAAAGTCCTAAAGTCGATGGCAAATCTCCTTCTTTCCATAGGGTTTGAATTTCATCTGCCCTCCATGGAGCAGGAACACAACAGCAGCTGGGTATTTTACCTCTTTAAAAAAAAAATAATTAAATCAGAGGGAGATAAGCTCAGTAATATACCTGAGCAACCAAATGCAGCAAACTCTTCTTGCAGCTCACAGGGCTGTCTGGAGACTCCATCCTAGAAACTTCAGAGCACAGTCATTTGCCTAGGCTGAAATTATGGAGGGAATTGCATTATTTACTACTGCAGTGTGACCAGTTATAGACCAGATGATCTCAGTAATAGTGAAATAGATCATTTTGTGCAAGGATTTCTGTCAGCAGCTCGTAGATCTTCTCAGGGAGAGACAAACATCTACCATGTGCTTTGATTCAAGTGAATTTTCCTTTTTTATTCTAGGCAATGTAAAATTAAAGAATCTGACAAGTTATAGTTTTGCCATCTCCGATGGAAACTGAATATCTTCTTGAGTCAGATTGCTCCAGAAATCATGCTCAGAGACAAAGCTATAGATGAGTAAAATCACTTCATTCCATCGCATCAGAGGTCAAGCCCATATTGGAAAGTTTATCAAAGATTGTCACAAAATGGGAAACAAATAAGTGTCTTGTTCTGGCTGCTTGAAGAGGCTGGGTCCCTGCTGTACAAAGCTTGCAGGTACTGTTCTGCAAAATCCCTCTGGTGTGGTGATGTGGGAGAAGCAGAAGCTCCACAGAAGCAGTCAGTGGGGGTAAGGGGATGCACACATCTGTGTCCCTTGCTCCCCATGGCCTGGCATTTGGGAAGCTTTGCTGCCCCAGAAAATCAAGAGCTGTTAGTGTCTACAACAGGAGACACAGAGGCTTCGGTAAGAAAAGGTCTCTGTGACATCTTTGCTGGACTTTCTACTCTGTTTGAATATATTAATTATTTATAATGATTTTATAAACCGACACCGGAAACTTTTTCTGTTACAGGGAGTGACAGATACTCTGTGTTCTTCTTCCTTCTCCACCTTAAGGGGAGGTGACTCCTCCTCACCTTAATCTTTTATATACTCACTGAATAATAACCTTTTCTGGTCATTTACTCAGCCAGGATTTGTCATTCCAATATTTCATTAATCCTATAACATAAAAACCAAAAGGTATGCACACGGCTGAGCAGCAGCACATAATTCCTTTGGTAGCATTCACAGCTTAAATATAACACACGGTGTAAGAGCAAGTAAGTTTTGAAGGGAGGTGTTAAAATCACCGTCTTCAACCACTTTTGGGGACTGCTGGCTTTTGTCACCAGAGTGTTAATTAGGCATTAGGAGGAGACAAGAGGATTCCACGAGATCAAAACTTCTCTGTCTCTGGAAAACCCCTTGCTGAATCAGTCACTACAGCAACGATGTAAATCCAGGCAAATACAATTTATTCATGTAATTTTTGGTCCGTCCCTGTGCTAGTGGCTCCATGTTGATCAAGGGACTGCTCTGAAAGTTGCTAGAGATGCTCTCTGCCTGCTGCTCAGGGAACTGTCCCTCTTACACATGGTTTTCTTAGGAATGTGCCCACCCTCTCAAATGTCCAGGGAACACTGCTTTTGTGGGATTAGTACAGAATCTCCTGGGGAAAAGACAAATCAGACTTTTTATCTGCTTTTCTGCTTGCCACAAGCTTCCAGTCACTAAAGGCACTTTTGCTGCTCTCTGCTCAGTCAAAGGACTTAAGATGATCAATTTATAATGTCTACAGAGTGCTAGGATGAAAAGATGTTCTGAAAATGCCTTGGATGAAAAGATGCTGTAAAAAAATAATCTTTACCCTGATAGACTGATTACAATCTATTGTGCCATGGATTAGTGAGTGAGTATTTATTCAGCTTATTTTTTATTCCTATGTACAGATGCTCTGGACCATAATGACCCTTTTGAAGTCATTATTGGCTCTTGCATCCATGAGTAGCATAGAGGGCGCATTAATAAGCTGTGTATAGAAAAAGACAATGAAGTCCCGGAGAAGTCATCAAGAGTCTATTGTGTCAGTCTGACTGTAGCCCACAAAAGATACTGAATCAGTAAGCTAAAAATATCCCTCAGAAATGCTGTTGACACAGTTATTTTACATTGGCAGCAACATCCTCCCCACATATACACATGCTACCCTTGCTAGTCCTGCTCAATGTATGTTCTGGGAAGCATCTGGCTTTTCTTGGGATTCAGCGATCTCCAAACGGCACTGTCTGCACCAGCATCTTCGAGCTTTGTTACTGAAGTGCAAGGGAAGACAGGAACTTAAATTTTAACTCTCTCCTACAGTCCCCCTTGTGTGAAATGCTGCAAAACACCCAGCTAGAGACTGCCCTTATGTCAAAGGGCTGGCAGCAGAAAAGGACAGGAAAAGACGGGAAGGAAGCAGGTACCCACTGTGTTTGTGCCCTTTGTGGACCCAGAGGTGCTCCAACCTCACAGAAGCACTGTTTCCTATGCCTAAGTAAATCTTCAAGAGGGAGACTTCATCTCACTCCCAACAGCAGAGAAGCTGACCTCATATTTATCTAGTGATGCCACCCCTGGTAGTTTGCCTCCTGCGTGCTGGCCAGGACACTCAGAGGAGCTGGTCCCAAAGGTAACAAACCTTTGCAATGGATGGAGCAGCTCAGATGAGGCAGAGCTATTGCTCTGGGCTGTCTGTGGGCTCAAGCAGACATCACCACGTTTTCAAGGTATTCCTCACAGTTTATGGGCTTATGAATAATGTTTTGGGTTTTTTTAATGGAAGCTGGAATTAAGTTGCTACTAGTCAAAATTAAGACATGACATGGATCACAATCTATGTTCAGTCCTTATTCTAGTCTGAAGAAGTCCTAAACTAAAGTGAACAGTTCACATCATCCTTGTTGTAGTTATCACCATTGACACAACAAAATAACATGATTCCCTCCAATTGTCCAGTTGTATTGTAGAAAACAATACCAACAATAGCAACACAGCCAGCTTACCCAGACACCTAAACCTGCTCTAATCCATTTCTGGGAGTATGTAAAATATGACTGAGATTTCAATAGGGGGTTTGAAAAGTCCTTTAATGGGGAACTATCTCACCCTAACATGCTCTGATCCTGCAAGAAGAAGTTGCAGAGTACAACCAACCACTGAAACAAAGTGAAGAGAAAGAGGAATTGATGTAAAATCCAGTTCTCCTTTTCCCTTTCCTGTTTAAAAAGGATGAGGAACAGGCTTATTCCCTGCCTTACTTGGCTGTGGAGTCTCCAATATTGTGTCTAACTCGTGCTGAGTAATGCGTATTGATTGCTTTGTTACAAGCTTTATTGTTCAGTCTATCACCAATAAAAAGTTTATGTAAAACAAGAGCTGAAGAAAGCAAGTGAGAGAAAGTGAGATGCAAAGTGTGAGTGCACACAGGGGGTACATGTCACTTTTATTTCCACACAGAAACCCTATGCCCAAATTCTAGCAGCAGGAATTTACTTTCCATCACCATCTTTTAAAGCCTCTGGAGGAAGGATTTTGGTTTTGGTTTCTTGCTACTTGCTCATGTTCAAGTTTTCTTAGGCAAGGGGAGAACCAGGTAAAGATGCTAAATGTGCATATGAAAAGGAGTGGCTGAGCATTGTGCTGTATTTAAAAGGAATGGGAAAGGAAAGAATGAGGATTTACAGCAGGAAACTTGAGTTGGCATGACAATCTTTAGGGCTGGGTTTCTCTAAACAGGATACAAGTGATGTGCTGGGGCATAATTACCAGCACTTCTCTCTGCTTCTCAGTGGCTTCTGGGGTGAATATAATTTCATTTCCATGGCCAAATATTATTGCATGCTATGGCCTTTTGATAGGATGACAAATGCGATGGGGCTGGTGGTAATGATGCTCTGTTTTTAAAGGGGAATGCTCCCTTCTACTAGCAGCTTGGCTGAGATCCACCCAATTTGCTTCTTAAAATGGGTACTGTCTTCACCAGTTAAGTAGGTATGGGAATAGATACAGGGGATAAAAGAGGGGTTTGATGGTTGACCAAGATGCACCCCAGGATCCTATTACAGCATGGTACCAACATGGTGATAAAGCTGTGGTGCTGACAAAGGGCTGTGGAGTTCCCCAGTTCGTGGCATGGTTTGTAGAGCAGTCCACTGTGTGCACCACAGCCTGCCTCTTGGCTGAGCCCAGTCCTTGCAAGCTGCCTTCGTTGCTGGGTTTCCCTGCAAAGCATCACAAGGACATTTATCAGTCTCAGTTCTTGCAGTTCCATTAACTTTTCTTGGCCTCAGACAATAAAGTCGTGGAGTTAATTTCATTCATTTAACCAGTGGGAAAGGGGTGGGGGTGAAAAATAGACAGAATGCATTTTCTTTTAATCTGATGGATACAGGATACCGTGCTCGCATCCCCGATACAGTCAGCAGTGTCAGCACTCACTAGCATCTCGAGCTTTGCAAATAATGACTCACTTGGTTCAGTGGTCAAACTGAAGCACAATCCTGGAGTAAAAAAGTGTTTCAAGGTTATTCAACGAGATGTTTTGAACCAAAACTGAGAGTTTACTTTATTTAAGGCATTTATTCCTGCCTTTTTTTGTTGTCGTTGTTCTCTTTTCTAAGTCACAGAGGATAAAGAGGCTAGTTTCTCAAAGACAATGTTATTTCAGAAGGAAAGAGGAGACATTCTGTTAGGAAACAGGAATGTGGGAAAAGGTTTTGACCTTTCTTCTTGTTTATTAATTTTTTTTCTGAACTGAAAAGTACTGCTAATCACTTCCCTCAGGTGCCATATACTGGTGAATTAGATATTTTCACAAACAACGTTGCCTTCGTCTCCCCATGATCCTGGTTTTGCTCAGGTGAAATGCAAGCATAAAAAGCATTGTAGCAGACAACAGAGAAGTGTCTGCTGGCACATCAATATCGCTTTTTAGGAGTGGAATTGGAAGAGGAACAAACATAAGCCATCCCTTTATTTTTTTTTCCCCTGTATTTTTGACTAACGAGCAAAAGCAGTGACGGGGCTGCTCTGGTTGTGCCTCACCACCTCTAGGCACTGACAAGGCAGAACTATAGAACACTGTATGCATGAAGGTGAGAGAGAGAGAGAAAAAAAAGGGTAAGCAAAAAAACCCCACATCAGTTTGGAAGCTGGGAGATGTGGTACAAAATAAACTCACACTCCGCTGGCAGAGAAAGAGTTTTTGTTCAGTGACTTGTCATCAAGAAGAGTTTCTTGGTCCAGGTCTGTTCTGGGTCTGCTCTTGGTCTGAGATAGCTGCTCTCTGCAGGCAGCTGTGGTCGGGCGGGCGTTTCTCGCACACCACTGGAGAAAGGTTTCTCAGGCTCTTAGAAACAGACATTCCAGAGCCAGATAATCCTTGCCAAAGCCTGACAACTTCCTGTGGCAGATGTCACTTTGGACATGAGCAACGAGTTATTTAATCTCAACTACCGAATCCAAAGTGTGATGGCTTTAACCTGTCCTGTATCCACTCACAGCACCCTTATTTTGATAGGAACAGCAAATTCCTTTCATTGAATCGGGAACAAGAGGCTTTTGCTGTGTTTGAGTGAGCAAAAACTCAAATGATTCTCTTCCTAATTAGCCTAATGAGCCTTTTGGCTCTCACATGATGACAAGTAAATGAATTTGCCCTTTCCTTGACAAGTTCTTATGGGAATGATCCGAAGTCTTTCGTAACAATGTATCAAAAGTACAAAGTCATTAAAAACAGTTGTCCAACTATGAAATTAGTTATTGATTAATATTGCTTCCAGACAGCCATATTGTTCATTCAAAAAAAAAAAAAGAAAAAAGAAAAAAGAAAAGAATTTCAATGTTCATATTTCTTCATGAAAGTAACTTACTGAAATATGCAAAACATTTGAGATCCTGAGGTCATATGTGTCTGTATTTCTGTGCTCAGACACATGCACTTTTTTCATCCAGGTTCTTGCACTAAGAAAAATGAGTTGATCCCTGTAAATACCTTGACTAATCTCATCACGATATACCTATTCCCAGAGATATGCTTCTCCTGGAAGAAGCTTTACTAAAACAAGCAGAAGTAGTCCTCCTGTGAGTCACAGGGACTTCGTCATCTGCCGGGATGTGAAGCATAGTTAAAAAAAGAACAGAGGGCTCCTAAAAGTAGCTGAAAGGCCCATGATCTGTGAATAGAGCCAAGAAATAACTGAGTCATCTCAAGTGTTATTAAGGACCAAAAGAGCGGTATTAGAGTGCACAAGAGCACAGAACGGGCTGTGAGCAATGGCCCCATCTCCACAAGGATGATTTCCAAGGTTGTGCAGGCAGGTCAAGAGATGTGTGTCTGTGCTTTTATACCATTCATCCTCCATAATCCATCAGTCTTTGAATGGAGAGGAAGGAAAATGATGTAGGGTTAAAAAAAAAAGGGGATCAGTGAAACAATACTTGGAATAGCACTAACTAGAAAGTCTCTGTTTTTTTAAGATGGTGGTGGTGGACAAGGGGAAATGAATGGCTTATTACAGTATATAACTTTGTATTTTTAAAATCATAATGCATTGTGTAGCACTCTCCCTTGCACAGAAATCATGTTTGTCAGAATCTCGAAAAATTCCGAGTGCACTTTGAGTTTCATTGCACTCTGAGGTAATTGCCAGTCAGCATTCATTTGTGAGCTGAGCCGATCAAAAGTTTTCAAAAATATAGTAGTTTTTCCTCCATATAAATATCTACTTACCAAAAGCAATGTGTCTGGCAAAAATAAAACAACCCCCCAAAAAAAACAACCCAAAAAAAAAAAAGAAGAAGAAGAAAGAAAAATCCTATTTCCCTGAACTTTCGGTTTTCAGAGGAGTCTGGCCCAGCAAATAGCAAATGGCACAGTTATAATGTTGTTCCTCCATCACAACTGCTTCAGAATGATTACTCTTCTATTTCATCCTCAGCTGATTAGTCCCTAGGCTCAATTGCTTTCAAACGAATAAAATACCATCTATTTGTGTTTTCGCTTCTGTGGGAAAAATTCTACTTACTGTGATAAACTAAATAGATTGTTTTTGCCTGTGTGGGGTTTTGTTTTGAAGAATGAAATAATTTTGCTGGAAAGGAAATTGTGATTTTTGAGTATCTTTAATGCAACTCTTCTGTTGTCTGTTGATTTGAGAAACAGTTTGCATACCTGACACAAGCAGCAGCTCTGGAAGCTTGAACTGAATTTAGGAAAACATAATGGAAATTTTTTCCTGTCTTTCCTCTCTCTGGAAAGGAACTGCTGAAATGCCCCACACATGCCTGCATACCCATACCCACCAAAATGCTAGTATTTATTCTTTTCCTATACCTAAAAGGATCGACAAAGATTCAAGAAATACCATACTTAAAAAATATATAGTCCTTGCCCTCCTTTTTTAATATAAGGTGTTCAGATAGTTTGGAAGAGTTTTTAGATAGTCATCCAAAGTAAATCTTATCAGGTTTGCCTATTATTTCTTATCAAGTCTGAAACGTGCCAGGCATGATTTACGTTGAGATACTTGGCGTTTCACAAACCTTTGCTACATGTCACTCAAATCCAAGTGATGGGCACTTCAAAGAAAACCAAGGTGCAGTGTTGAGCACTTCTTTATAAGCTTCTCTGGGCCAAAATTTCTTACTTGGAAGCTCTCTAGTTAAGGCTTACATTTCTGATAAATTTCCATGCATTATTAACCTAATTGGACACAACATATATTCTAAGATTCTCATTAATATTTTTTAACACATTACAACATCTTTACCCTTGAGCAGTCAACCGAGTTTTCATATTCATAAAAATGGGTTCCTCATAACCAGACAATATCCAATCATTTCCAGTCCATAAGGTAAATTTCCTCTATATTCTTTCAGTTTTGCAGTTTTTTTACCAATCAGCACAATAGATTTCACCCTATGGATTATTTCTCCATAAACCTTGCCACTATTGCCAGAAGATACGAGATGGAAAGGATGCCAGCTTGTGTTGGAGGACACACCAAAGAGATGACTGTAGGCGAGATGAAAGAGGACACAACTCCCAGCATTTTGTCAGAATTGTTCAAGTTCTAATTTAGACCTTTTACCTATTCCAATCACCTTCAATATGAATAAAATACCAATGATATTTTTGTAGTATGGTAATAATATACCAGTGATATATTATTTACCAATATCGACTGCTAAGTAAATGCTACGACAAGCCACTGATTGTTGAGTTACTTGCTAATTTGTCTGGTTAGCAATAACATTTACAACACCTGAATGCCTCAGTTGGAGGTGATACAAAAACATGAAAAGAATGACCTTAAGCTAAGATGATTACTGGTGTTTGTTAGGTTCTATGGCTGCAATAACAATGATAATCAGCCAGAACAATTATTGGGTAAAAAAAAGATATTTTTTTTTAATATAAATTCGGAAGGTTTTTATTGTTATTATTTAAAATTGAACTATGTAGATTATTTTAAGTGGGTAGATTTTTGTTTTGTATTCATGAAATTGCTACCATATTAACAAGATTTTCCAGACATTAATGGATTGATTTCTGCATAATTGTAACTATATTAATTCATCCCAATTACCTCTAAGTAAAATTTAAATTAAGTTAAATTGGAGAAATTAAAAATGTTTGAAAACCCTGCATGGAAACCTCGAGGCATCCTAAGATTGTCATTTCACATCTCTAGTATCATTCTTTCTGCAAGTGAGAACACAACATAAATAGTCTTGGCTCTCCCAAGATTTGTAAACTCTAATTTTCTGTACATTTCAAAACCAACTTAAAGGTTTCTCCATAAAGCTAATATGATTATTCTTTTCCCTTGCTGATGGAAAGAATGTCTCTGGCTGCTTCCACTTTCTGTTGGTTTCTTAATGAGGAAGCTGATGCATAGAGGATCTATTTATGATATGAAGACATCCAACCATAAAGACAGATTGAAATATATAGTGGAAGCACTTGCATTGGTCTGAAAGATAGAAAGAAGTCGTGATAGGCGTAGAGGAATCTTCCAGCACCACAGGCACTTGGCAGCAACCCACAGCTCTTGTGTGTACCATAGATTCGAAGAGCAAAAATATACTCCTTACCAAGGTCGTGGTCGGGATGAGCCTTCTGCATTTCTTGGTGGCAGGTCCAGGCTGAGAGAACTTTTATCCGACCTTGGAGAACACTACTGTATCCTAACTTTGCCAAGATCTGCACTGCTTATGTTTAAGTTGAAACTGTCTTCAAGTGGAACCTCTTTGTGACCAGGTTCTGCTATCACCAGAAGAGCTGTTCTGAAGTTTACATGCAAATGAGAACTGGGAATAGAACTGTTGCACATCTGCGAGGAATTTGAACAGTTTGGTAAAGCAGGCAGACACGTGCCAACTTCACATATGTTTTTCTAATGTGATTTCTGGCTCTCAGCACCTGATATCTTAAGGTATTTCAGCTTGCTTGCATCCTATTTGCTCATCCTGTGACTGACTACCTCTTCCAAAAAACCCCTCCAAACCCACATTTCTCCAGTTCCTGATTTCTAGATACACACTGGGCTAGGAAGGGCCTTGGGCTGCCTCTCTGCGAAGGCAGTTGAAAGGATGCATTGATATGGAGATCAAGACTTATTAACAGAGGCTGTCATATTGCTGCTGCTAGCATATTATGTCTTCTCTTCATTTTTCCAGTTGTACTGGCCTCTGCAGGCTTCAAGGTTTGGCCAGGTGGTCTCCTCTGAAATGGAGCAGCTAACTAGAACTAGCATGAATCAGATAAAATAATCAGTTTAGATCATCCATGCTCTTCTAGAATTAGACAGATGCAGGTCACACCGAGGAGAACCAAGGAAAGCCATCCCCCTGCCTGCAGCAGAGTCATTCATACAGAGAGAGAGCTGCTCACAGGAAAGAGATGGCTTGCAGAAAGGTGTTTAATTGCATTTGGGTTCTGGACCCTCTGGTGAGCAAAGACACGCTGGGAACAAATGAAAGTTTCTGGTGTTGGGGGGAAAAAAAAAAAAAGAGGAAAAAGTTTTGCCTCTTAGAGCAAGGAAATAGTTTGAGGCTATGTTTTAATTAAAATGAATATCTGCGCTATCTTAATGTTATTGCCAGTTAAGTGTAGCAGGGTGATTTAGAGTTCTATAACACAATTATACTCTGGTAATGAAGCTCCGCAGAATTATCCCAGGAATTCAAAATGCAGAGGGGAGCAGTAGCTCTCATTTGTAACCATGTTACAACCTTTATTGTTACAGTACTCTCTGTTTTCCTCAAAGATTAACTCAGTCGTATTTAAGTCTCTGGTTACATTAGAGGGAGATGGGGAATGGTGGGAGAAGCTGTTTCCCCCTCCCTGCAGCCGTTGGGTTCAAAATGTTCTGCCATGAGAGAGCTGCCTGCCTTAACCTGTTCACGCTCCTGGTCTTCCTGCTGGGGGACAAGATGAATGTAATTAAGTAGAAATATCACAGACAATGGGGTTTTTCAGGTGAGGCCTCGACTAAGTGAACATTCTAGCAGGGAAACCTCAATTGAAGATGCCTTGGCAAGGGGTGTGGAGCCTTTCAAGGGAGCTTTGCACCTTTGCAATGACAGCTGCTTCTGCTTCTTTCTGGTGTGCTGAGGAGGTCTGGTTTGCTCGTGGGACCCTGATAGGGCTTCCTGCTATGGAAAAGAAGGGATGCACGGGAACAGGCAGTTCCCTGCTTTGCTCAGTCCTCTTCCATATACATGAAAATAACATTTCTACATCTTCAGCTGTGTTTCCAATACATCAGATTGTTACACACTTCACAAAAATTGCTGGAGTTATGTATTTAGATTTACATACCACTGAGTTTGACTTTTGTGCATGTGTGTGTGTACACGTGGGTCATGCCTGGTTTTTGTACCTCAGTATGTTTTAGCATGTAAGCCAGAAACATATTCCCTGCAAGGAAAACATGCAAATTCAACCAGATGCACCCTTCTGTCTATGGACATTAAATGCCTCATTACTGCACCTCACAAATTGATTTGGTCAGCCCAGAACTGAGCCCGAACACAGGCTCTTCATGTCCCCCAAAAGCCTGGGCTTGAGCAAGATGCTGAGTTCCAGAGTGAATGTGGAAGCACAGACACACCAACACCTGCACTTCCACAAGGACTTTTCACCTCTGACCGAGAAAGCCCCGAGTTTTTCTTTCCAGAAATGGGAAAACTGTTTGGAGAAAGCAAGAAACCTTGTCAATCTTCATTCCCATTTGGAAGCAAATTTGTTTGGCATTGAGGAAAGATGAAAACCGAAAGAGAGCTCACTTCACTCTAGTTTTCGATTTGCAGCAAACAGATTAAAAGCAGAAAGGAATCGATACGATAATAAGAGCAATCCTCAGAAACACCTCCAAACCCCCGTGGCAGACCCCAGCAGCCTGATTAATCTGAGTAAATAGCCTGTGGATACTCTCTCCTTGCCTCTGTATTTTTTATTTTTTTTTTTGCACAATTTCATGTCACAGCTAAGGTCAAGACCACTCAAATGAGGCATATCTGTCAACCTTGCAGGATTTCCAGTGTTCAAATGTAGCATCACATTCCTGCAGATGCAGAGATTCTAGCTCCAAACAGGTGACCCTTTTTAGGGGGGAAATAGAAAAAAGTATCAATAAAAACATGTTTTATACATTTTTCACTGTTCTGCTCTATGGTTCAGCTTGAAATAAGTTGGGATGAAATAAATGTTTCACATCTGAAATGTATGGGCTTTCTTACATTTTCAAAATGGAATGTTTCTGTTTGCTTGCTTGAAAGTAATTTTAGTTAGTCCATGTCTTTCCAGTGGAGCCTTTTGCAATCCTGTTTCCTAGATCTGAGCAATAAGAACAGGCCTTCCTTTCAGGCCTTGGTGTATTCACACTGAGCTGTGCTTTTCTGCCTTCAGGCCTTCTAAAATATTATCCAATGGGGCAAAATGCTGCTCAACATGCGTAAAGACCTTGCCTTTCACCTTTCGGTCAGTTCCACCTATGCAGCCCCCAAAGTACAGTTCTTCCATTGTTAAGCTGTACCCGAGGAGTAAAGGCTCTCACCTCACAGCTCTGTAAAAACCCACTGCTTAAGCTTCAACTTGAGGAAGAAGCACACTGTTAGCATAAAAAATAGGTCAGCCCATTTTCTGCAGAAAACATTCCTTCTGCAAAGTTTTGGTCCCTCTCCAATTGCTTGCTAAAAGCTCATGACCATGGTATAAAGGCTAAGGTCAAATGTCCTGGAGCTATGAGGCGATATCTCAGGATGCAGGTGTCCTTGGGCTCTGATTTAGGTTTCCATGTGTCTTACTGCATTTGCTTAATGATTTTCTAGGCACCTATGGCCATAGCATCTGGACTGCTGCCACAAATTAAATGTAATCAGACATTAAATCAAACTGTCTACTGCAGGCTGCAGAAACAGGCCTCCTCCTTGTGCTACCAGAGTCAGGCATAAGTGATTGAGAAATGGTTCAAATTCATGCAAAGGTGTTTCTGTATCTTGTGGAGCTCTTGGAAAACTGGTAGAGTGACTGTGGATTACCAGGAAATCCATGTTGCTAAACTGGTATTCTTCCACTGTGAATATCAGAGAAAACAGGGCTGGAAAACATCTCAAATTGCTTAAATATTCTACAGCCTCACTATATAGAGAAGTTACCCCTGTCCTCCCTTTTGGGCGAAATCACAGCAAAAACCCTGAGTTTCAGACACTGAGCCTCTGGTGTTTTATGGCTTGTTATTAGGTATTTATTCCCCCAGCATGACTACTTGAATTTGCAATAGCACATGTTGAGGGATATGCTTACCCATGGGGAGCCACTGCCCTGAGTGACTGTTTGTGCCTGCACTTCTATTTGCTCCCATTGGGGATTTTATATTCTGTACGTTACTGTTGGATCTAGACACATACATGACCATTATCTCCTTGAGTGCTAATATCTGGAATGTATAAATTGTCTAATATAAAGAAAAAATGACAATGACATTTTTCCGAACAGTATAATGTAAATTCAGACTTGTTTTGAGATATGAAAAAAAAAAAATCATATCTAGCACTGTGAAAATATAAAGTTGTATCAAAACATTATCTCAGTGATAGTTTGTCAAGATATCCAGAATAGCCAGGTATTTATTCAGTTGAGTCCCCTTCATCACTAGAGAGCGAGGGAGACTCTCAGGGCATGTAAAAATCTGTCTGCATTTGCCCATCTGCCTGCAATAGCTTTGTATCGCAGCTTGTTTGGGAAATATTATTAGTTCTTCACATGGGAAGGAAAGGTTGCTGTCTCTGAAGGACAAATTCAGCCTCTCTGTCCAACAGACTCCAGGAGCCATTGGTCACCCTCGGATGACAGCTCTGAATTGCAGGGCAATGTTTGCTGCATTTATTTCTCAGAGTAATTCAGTGGGCGTGTGCAAGTGGAGGAGGGTGCCGTGCATTTGCCCGAGTTCATGGTGTGAAAGAGGCAGTAGGCCACGGTCACCTCAAAAACACAGAGGGATATTTACAGAACAGAAAAAATAATCAGAAGCTGTTTACTGATTAAACTTGAAGCAAGCCCAGTCCTTCCAAAAGAGCAATCATCTGCTATTCATCATAGATTTCTGCAAGTCTGGATGCAAGAGCTATTGCACAGCTCTGGAAGTTCTTCATGTTCAAAGTCACTTTCTGTTGTTAGTAATAATGATACAGTAGAAACCTTGACTGAGCCTTGATTTAGCTTCTGGACAGAGAAGAGAAGAAATCAAATACAGGCAATGAACAGAGATGAAGTAACATCCCTTCTGTCAGGCAGCATGTCAGTGGCACAGCAAGGAAGTGACCCCAGACTTCCAGAGTTGTGTTCCCCACTTCCAGGCCATGTAATACCCCCAACTGGACCACACATCTGGGTCAGCTACATCTTCAACCAACAGTAAGCATTGACTTTAATGCTGCAAATTTGCTGGACAAATAAAAACTCTTTTGGGTGAAAAACAATTGAGGTTTGCAGTTCATTTGTATCTGAAGGAAAATGACATTTTTTCCTTTCTTATTTTTAATTAGGTTTCCAATAATATTAATGTTAATAATAAAAACAGTTATATGTAATTTCATTGTCATTCCCTGACAGCTTCAGACCCGGTTGGACAATGGGCAAATGGAGATGGAGATGCCTCCCAGCTTTGTGGACACAGACAAGGTGACAAGAAGAGAGCTGAATTGGTGCTCCTTTGGTCAGTGAGAGTGGGCAGACTTATTTTAAAAATGCTCTGTGCAGCTTCACCAAGTCAGAAGCCTCCTGGGAGTGTCAAGGACTCTTCCTTATTGTGTGACATGTATCTTCTGGACTAATAACTGTCCTCACAGACATGTGTAACAACTAAGGACATTGTACAGTAACCATCAACTGTTAGTGTTTGTGCTCATAAACTGCTAAGCACTTCCAAATACAGCAGCACTGCCATATGAATGGCAAGAAGGAAGAGGCAATGCCAGCAGTTACTGTCATTCTGGTCTGAAGATCAGAGTTTTCAGTGGCACCACAGCTCAAAGGGTTAAATCTGATCTGTTTTCTGCAACAGAAACCCAGATCACCATGATATATTCTCCCCTTTTAGATAATCATCTTCCATTAGGAAAAAGAAATCAATTGCCAAGATTTTTTTCTTGCTCCTGGTAGAGCTGCTGTGTAGGTAGAACTGTCAGATACTAAAATTGCTTCCAGTAGCCAGCAGAACTCAAATTGCAGCAACTTTCTTTCTCTGCTTCACCATCAGCTTGAGGACTGATTTTCTAATACATGTCTGTCTTTGCTTGGGAAACTGTCCCATACCTTGAATACAAGTAAGAAGGGAAAGGAAGACCTGCTTAGTACCGAGCATATAAAGACTTAAATAGAAAATGAAGCAGAAATCCTTGGGAAAGATGTACCTGATGGTATAGATCCTGTGCTTGACCAAAGTGCACTGCAAAGCACTGGACTTGGAGAGAAGATGATGTAAGGGACGGGATGTCTCCAGAAATGGATAATGCCACATACAGAGTCCTCATCTCTGAGACATCACTTCAAATATTACCCAGGTCACATAGTCACGCTCTGTAGCCAGGAGGGTGCTTTGGTTATTGAAACATAGAATGAGCTATCAGGGGACATGGGTTTTAAACCACTTGAACAATGGCTCCCTGCACATTTTGCAGCAAGTCATTTCATCTCTCTGTGCTTCTCTTCTCTGTGTAGTGAGGACAATACTTATCATATGTACTGGGACACCGTAAAGCTTCATCTGCTGAAATTATTCTTGCTCTTTGTAACTACAGAGTGTTACGAGAAGACATAATAGAAGCACAAGTGAATTTCACATTTGAGTGGTAGGCATTAAGCTTTGCAAGAGTCCTCTAAGTTTGATGACATTATATCTTTCCACTCTAGTGAAAGATGATCCTTCTAGGATTCACCTTGCGTACAAACCTAGACAGGCCTAATTTTTGGCTGTGTTTCCTCTAGTGTTGTTATTTACTCCAGAGCTTATGTAAGTATTATTTGGACCTGCTTCCTAGTTTGAAATGTCTGCCTAAAAATACATGCTGCTTCTGCTTTCTATCATTGATAGTGATGTCAGCATGCATTGCACAGCTAGCTGCCAGAAGTCAGGAATGTGCATCTGAACTCCTCTTCTGAAGAGTTTCATTGGAAACCAAGTACAGTTTCATCTCCAGTTATTTTTTTCTTTGTGGATGTTTGATACCTTTTGTGTTGTCCGTGGAGATATTTATACGTCCCTTGCTGAATGTAAGATGCCCCACATTAGAACATCAGTGGTGTACTCAGATAGCCTCTTCTGTCGTAGGAAAACGTTGGTTCTTCTGTTACAGATGGGTGAATGCAAATGAAGTGTAAGGATGGTCAGAGGGCTGCACAGGAGTTGTTCTGTGCGTAGGGTGCACACCTGGCACTGCCATCCCAGTGTATTTTACTGCATATGCCCACATCAGCTGCAGCTCCTGCACACAGCAAGGCACAAACCTTCCTCGAACTCACTGCATGTTTTTTGTAAAGCTAAACTCACATTCCCACTGGTCACAGATAGCTCCTAGCGAGGTGTCTACCCTGGCAAAACTGCAGGCTGGTTAAGGCAGGCATGTACCAGGAAATCTGGATAGGGCAAGAGGCAGCAGGAGAGAGGACAGGGGAAATCCACATGAGAACCATGATTCCCAACATTCAGCCAAGAGTCCATGAAGTACATTCTTCATCCTGGCAGAAAGGTCCATCCTTATCCAAAGCATCAAAGCCCCAGTACAGTTTTTGTAGGTTCTCAGCTAGGATGAGACATGGACCTTTCCTTTGTTGCACAGTTCAAGCTCTGTGGTGGAGTTAGGACCAGTTTGCCTTGCCACTTCAGATTGTGGGTTAGTAGTGGGATTTTCAGGTTTAGGGTTGTCATAGAATCATACATTGTCAGTCAATCTTGTCCCAGTGCTAAAAGTTAACAAAAAGTAAAACTCTTTGAAATGGAAAGCAGATCTTTGCGGGGAGACAGGGCTGTAACCATTGTGACCAAAAAAATTGCTTTTTTATTCATTAAAATTCAAATGCAGATAAATAACCAACGGCTCCAGTGAGGATTATGGAACTTCTGTATTTATGAGGAAGCAGAAATTGTATAAATATTAAGATTGGCTATTTTCTACCTACCTACATTTTATTTATTTATTTTTAAAGAGTAATAATATTTGCTAGTCCAGAAATAATACTTTGCATTTATGCAGCAGCTTTCATCCAGAGGTCTCCAAGCACTTTACTAACATTGGTTGGCTGAATCTTCACAGAACTCTTACAGAGAAAAATAATGAATTATTATTCCCAGTTTTCAAATTGAGAAATGTTTGCACAAAAAGATCAGGGAATTTTGTCCATATGGCAAAACTGTGGCAGAGTCTGAGAGCTGTAATTAGAGAAATTATTCTCCATCTTAGGGACTTCACCAGTCTAAAGACTGGTTAGGGGAACAAAAGTTAGTGCAGTAACTGGTGGTCTGAACTTAAAGCAGGTCAGTCACTTAATACAAACTGCTTATGTGCATATTTTAAGTTACAGTAAAAGAGAGTAACTTATTCTTATAGATCAGCATTAATATTATATGAATGAAATATGATCTTGGAAGGGTAGATCAACTCAGAGTTGTGTACTAAATAGCTCTGTTACCTCATCGATTCCGGTAGGTTTGGTATCTCTACGTAGCACAGAATTATGCCATGTAAATGTCACTTTTATGGATAAGGTCAATTTAAAATATGCTCCCAACAGTGGCAGCAGCAGCCACAACAACAACAATCTAAAAGATGTTTTAGAGGTTGTCAAAACTTCTCTACAAGGCTTTTTAATGAAATCTGCACCTGCTTTAAAAAGAAATTCAGTCATAAAGATTATGTGAAGGGAAAAAATAGTGTCAAAACCAAAGCTAAAATAAATACAACCTGAGCATAACATGTATTGTCATCAACTTTAGAATAGATAGATGCAAGACTGTTTCCTGTCTTCCATTATTCTTCCTTCCTGTCTCCCAAAATTCTTCCATTATCTAAAACATGGAACAGGAGAATTGAGTCTTCACCTGCCTGAATGTAGTCTTCAGAGTATGCCTCCACCAGCATCACAAACTACCTCTGATGGTTAGGAGGTTTCCTTTGATAGATTCAGGCCTTTTGTGTTTTGTGGGTTTTGTTTCTTATTTCCCCTTCTTTTCCTTTGTGCTGTCTTCATGACATGTCTTTAATTGATCAAGATCACTAGGCCAGATAATGTCCTAGCAATTAATTGGTTAAACTGCAGCTAAGGTGATTAAGAAATTTTAATGGCTTAAGGCATGTTGGTAATGAAGATGAGGATGGTGATGATAATGATGATGATAATGATTTGATTTGTGGATTCCTCAATTTATTTTACTTGTCACCATCACGGGTCATTTTCTTATATCAGGTTCTGACTCCAGGTTTCAACCTGAGTTAGTGCATCACGTGGCATTGGACTGTCCTGGAAACATTCACATGCCATTTTGAAGTAGATTTCACATCACCATTGATGCACGTATAGCTGCCTGGAAACTTCTCATTTAATCTAATGTCTTGTCTCTCACCCGCTAATTTATATCAATCCCTTTCTTTCTATTTACACTGTAACACCTCTTTAAATGAAGCACAAATGTCTTTCTAAGGGCTTTACGTGGCAGGAAATCTGCAGCGTTTAGCAGTGATTAATTACCACTGCTATTTAGAGTCACACCTCCATCTAAGTCTGAATATTTCTTTGAAGTTTGCATCCATTGGGCTTTGTTAGAACATTTTCATTTCAATTTAAGAGCATTTTTTCTTGCAAATCTTTTCCTCGTGTAAGTACTGTATGTCCATGATCAAGTCATCACTGTACTATTCTTTACTGCGCGCAGTACAACCGACATTTTCTGTTGGAAGCTGTCAGCTCAACTCCTTCATCATGATGAAAATGCAGCTATGAGGCATGGGCAGCCTTTCTCCTCCTGTGCACAAGACCATAGTTCTCAGCTGAAGTTATTAAAGAAAGTGATCCAAAAGGAGAGGTTTCAGAGGCAAATCACTGATATTTGCTCATTTCTTTAGGACTTGCATATCTGATCCTTGAGTGTTTCTCTCCAATTTTAAGCAAAGCTGAGAGTTGGGGCTGCTTTGTTTTGTTGTTGTTTCAGGCTTTTTCCCCAGGGATCACATTCCCTGGAATACAGCTGGGATAGAGAAGGTAGGCAAGGGGAGAACAGTGCTGGAGGCTTTTAGACTAACACAGCATCTGTTTGTGGCTTGATACCTTCGGTGGCAAAGCCATCGCTCCTTAAAATGCCCTTTAAGCCATTCTTTTTGGTGGTCTCAATCTACTGAAATCCCTGTCCAGATTCCCAGGCAGAGCAGAAAGCTTAAAGGGTTTCTTATTTTGTTGTCCCTGTTGTACCTGTTATGCTGCTTTTCTAATGCTGGCCCTCAACTGATGGATCTGGCAGCATCTGATGGGAAGGTTCATAGTCCAATGGATTAATGATGCTTTGATTGACTTGGTGTTGTTTGATGTGTTGTAGATATGCTCAGCTTGTGTCTCCTGTCTCTTTATCTTCCCTATGCAGTTATGTTGACAGCTTTGCCACTTCCCTCCTGAGACAGTTTTGCAGCACAAGGAGTTTCTCAGTAGAAATTGTTGCCTTTGTTTCTCTGCCATCCATACAGCAATCCTTCCTCTCTGTGTGAGGAAAGGGATCATGCATGCGTTGACCCACTTATAAAGGAAAGTGGTTAACTTGCTCTTTAAGAAGAGAAAGATTAAAAAAAACCAAACCCTTGTCCCAAAGCTTTAGGAGTGCAAAAATGTAAACTGCTGCTCTGTAAAATCTAAATTCATCCTGACTGCTGATGCCAAAGACATCTCTTCCATGCACGTTGCTTGGTGTGCCGAAACACTGGCATGTGCCACAAGACTGCAGATGGTTTTCTACCACCCAAAAGTCACATGGTGGAGAAATTCTCACCCAAAGCTGCCAGCCAGAGACTGTGATTTCCACCCATGTTTCATATCATGTGTGGCCCTACTAAATGTGCAGTCCAAGCTACAGCATGGTTCCGGGCTCTTTTCCCAAGCTTCTGAATCTGAGAGATGCTGGAGGTGTAAAGAAGGAAGTGGGATCTTGGGGTACATGAGTCTTGGCACATCTAATGAGGACAAGAGATGACCTCTAGAAAAGACTTAAACACAGAAAAAGAAAGAAGAATCTGACTGTCTGACTTGGAATCTAAACATATGATGGCTCCAGAGATGGAGAAGCTGTGTTGCACTGGGCTCTTAGTCCTTGATAGACAGTAAGAGGTTCCCTTTAGCTCTAGTGTATTCTATGCTTTTGTATACTTTTAAGTGCAGGTCTTTTTCCCCTTCCATTTAGTTTTTCAAGCTTTCCAGAAAAATGACAGTATTTCTTACAAGATTTGCTAAAACTTGAAGTAGATATAGTCTAGGGTATCAAGGTAAAATGCCAATAAGGAAAAAATTATTGGATAGAGAGGGAAGTTCTAGACTTCAAAATTATCCCACTGACAAATTGCCTTTTAAAACTTTTCCTCCTTGGTTTGAACCGTGACTGTTTGTGTGTTTATGACTAACTCAGACTTCATCCTACATGGAGTTCTCAACTCGCTGAGGCCATTTTTGATGCCCTGGAGATAAGATTCACTACCAAGAAAGTGGAATAATGTAAAAATCACAGAAAATAAATTTGAAAATAAGCAAGCTCAGGAGGTCACCTAGTCCACCCCTGCCCCAAGGCTTGATCAGCTACATCTAAATCTTTCTTGACAGATGTTTGTTTAACCTGGTCTTAAAAAACTCTGGTGGTTCCAATCTCATAGCAATCTCTTACAGTCCTTAACTCTCCTTACTGGTAGATGTTTTTCCTTCATGTATAATATAAAATAAACAATTATCTCTATTTTCTCATGGAAGGTATGCTTTCATATGATGAGACCACACTTTTCAACTGAGAATGTATTATTCTCCAATCAGACTGTACGGGCAGCAGATCTGTCCTTTGAATTCAGACATTCCTGTGTTTGTCGTTGCATGCTTACACAATTTTTATTTACCATACACAAATACCCTTTCATTTTTCTAGCTCTTTCATTGTATTTTCTCTCTCATCATGTCATATTATTCTTTGCCTGTATGCCCATTCCTCTCCATCTCCCTTGGTTTTGCCTTTGTTTGCAGTATTTCCTTTCTCACCTCCCAACGCAGCAGGTGAGAGCCCACTTTAAGCAGCTGCAGTTCCATCAGTCGATGTTGTTGGTAGCTGAACTGGCATATCTGATGTCAAGGATAGCTTCCCATTTCGTCCTACTGGCCCTTCTCTGAACTGTTGATGTAAATATGTGGCAAAACCATCCCTCATGCAGGCTGCTACTCTCAAATTAAAACATGACATGTCCATAAAATGTGATCTATGTGTAATCATCATACACATGCCTTCAGACAGGGGAGAGAAGTGACTTGCTAATTAAGTTTTACAATCCAGCGGTTGTGAGAAAGATAAAAACATGTCCCCGGTCAATCCATTACAAAGAGAACAGAACATCTGACCTTTTCATCCTGCCTTCCGTTTGCACTTGCTAGATCCATAACCTTTTCCAGCTGGAACGGAAAGTTCAATTAAGTTTTGTTGGCTCAGAAAACTGCCCATGTCCTGGAGAGTAGATTAGGCACTCAGGGGCTGCAATTATCCATCTGGTGCCACTTCAGCTATAATATCTATATATTTATATACGTACTGCCATCGCTTGCAAGGATAAACATTGTGCTGAGTTGCTCAAAGGAGGGTCACAAGCCTTAACACCAGGGACTCTTCTGATCCCCAGGATCCAAACCACCAGGCTCCACGCAGGGTAAACCCAATGTCAGCGAAGCTTCTGCCACTCATAGCCTCAGGGGGAATGTGTCAAAGTGGGAACGATTCGTCACATACCCTGCAACCTTTCAGGTTTCCATCTGTGTCAATTCACTGATGTATGGATCTTCCCCACGATCTGGGGGAGGCGTACAGAACCTTGGGAAGTAATTTAATCTCTGTTGAGAAAGAAGTTTTATAAATATAGACACATGTATATATTATATAGTTAACACTTTTGAGGACAAAGTGCTTGGCCTTGGCAAATAATTTATGCAATTACATCAAAGATGAGGCACTGACAGCAACCAACGCATCAATCATCTGGCTGATCGATAATGCCTGCAGTATATGCAATCAAACCTAATCAGACTCACATAGCCCCGGGCTGAGAGAACATCTGAGATCCTCACCACACACAGAGAGGCTGTAGCTTCAAGGGCTCATCTGAAAGATGCTGAGAAGAATTTTCCCTTTGGGGCTGTTTTTACCCTGTTTGCAGAGCTTCAACTCTCTCTAAAAGGGGAGCAAACACATCTTAGATCATCACACCCCCGTTATAATGGAGTTCTTAAGAAAGGGGATGCAACACTCACATTGGGTCCTAATAAGTCACAAGGCCAATGGGTCATGCAGCTCATAACGTTGAGTTATGCTCTTTATGCCTTTACCGGAGTGTTATAAAAAAATCAACATAAATTTTACCTTTTCCACTGGACACTAAGAAAGCTGGTGAACAAGCATGCATTTGTTTTACAGCAGACAATCACTCTACTGTGGTGTATGTTGCTAATAGTTTAAGTCAGTACCATGAGAAGACAGGTTGTCCTTCTCAAAATGAGAGAAGACTACCTCACCTTATCAGCCTCGCCTGAGAAAGAATGCTGGGCTTCCTGCTTGAGAAGGGAGTTGTCATTTCTGACCTCCATCGAGCCTTTCTCTAGAGGTTGGTGAACACAGCTTTTTCTCAAGTGGTCACCATGGTCATCAAGCCCTGCAGTTGCAGAAGGCAAACACACCTGCCTTCATTCACCGTAGTCTTAGGACATAGGAACTCTCATCACCTATACTGGATAGGAAACCATTAATGACCTCTGTTAGTATCAGAGCACCCATTTTACCTGGGCAGTTTGGATGCTCTGATGACCAACTCTCTACTACTAGAGCAAAATCTGCTTCTCTCAGCAGAAAAAAATTTGTAAGACACATACAGGAAATCTGTCACAGATTTTGAGCTCTCCCCTCACTTGCTGACTTGCATCTTTTCCTGGTGAAATAAAGACTCTGAGAGAGCCCTAGGTCATGGCTTTACAATGGCTACTCTGAGAACTGAAGGAGCCTTTTTTAATCTACTCCAAAAGTTGCTTCTTCCATCCCGCAGCTCTCTGATGATCACCTCCACCTTGATTCCAGCATCCCTCAGTTTCTCCTTATTTTTTCCTCCTTTCTCTTTCTACAACATATGAAAAAGCTCATAAACTCCCTCCTGAAATAATGATGTCCAGTAGTGAGAAACTGGCTGCATGATGGTCTGGGAAGGATGTAGGCATGGCCGTTTCTATTTCATAGAATCATAAAATGGTTTGGGTTGGAAGAGACCTTAAAGATCATATAGTTCCAACCCCCCTGTCATGGGCAGGGACACCTCCCACTAATGAGGTTGCTCAGAGCCCCATCCAGCCTGGTCTTGAACACATCCAGTGATGAAGCATCCACAGCGTCCCTGTGCCACTTGTTCCAGTGTCTCACCACCTTCAGAGTGAAGAACTTCTTCCTAATTTCTGATCT
The DNA here is from genome assembly GCA_025345505.1 of Todiramphus chloris collaris. Lineage (NCBI taxonomy): Eukaryota > Metazoa > Chordata > Aves > Coraciiformes > Alcedinidae > Todiramphus > Todiramphus chloris. The sequence continues at coordinate 7,636,491 of JANVCC010000185.1, forward strand.
AAATCTACACTCTTCAGTTTGAAACCATTTCAGCCTCCTAGAGCAGGAGTCTGGGCTTGTCTTCCCATTGCCTACAGCCTTGTTTAGTGGCACAGCTACCACCCAGGTGTGCTCCTCGTTCCCCAGGGGGTTGAGAAGGACCCAACCCCTGCACAGACCAGTCTCCCTCTGCTTCACCACCAGACTGGGCTGAGTCTGCAGTTCTTGGGAAATCTCTGGCCTTTCCCATGCTGGTTTCTGTGCTGTGCCTCATTAGCTGCTCAGCTCCCTTCAACTGGGAGACAGGATTCTGGCAGGAAGGTGTAAACAGCCAGTTTAATTGGGTGTTTAGAACAAAAGCAGCAGTGGCAGTGCTGTCATTTTCAAGCTAGCTTACAAACAGGCAGTTTGAAAATCATTTCCTCCCATCTGCACCGAGTTAAATCTCCCAACACTTGCGAGCGATTGTCTCTCTGAACATGGGAGAAGCAAACAAACAAAAAGGTGCCTTTCCAGAGCGTGAGACAATGTTTCTGTCCTGGCTTATATCCTGTCCTGTGCAGGATTATTTATCAACTGCCTTGAGGCTCTGTAAGGTTGAGACTACCCTTCTTTTTCTCCCTACCCACCTTGCGCTTGTGCATGATCACGATGTGAACCTCTCTGTGTTTCCTCAACTTCAGTGGCCTGGGCAGCCAGTGACAGGTACCAAAATATCTAGATGTGATGACAACAGATAGATCTGCAGCCACATCACATCAGGCCTGGGAATGGGGACACCTTTTCTGCTGCCCCTCATCAGACAGTCCCCTACAATTAACCATCCCCAGCAAAGAAGGCTATTTGCTTATTATTTTGCTTTCTGGTGGTCTGCGTCTCTGAAAGGAAGAAGAATTAAAAAAACTTACTAAAAACTGTTCAGAGATGTCCTGCCTGCATCTATGAGAGCAGACATGGATTTATTTGTGTTGCTTAGAAACCTGCATCTGTGGCCTGCCTGGTCCCTTCATGTTTATTTAAAATCACATCTAATAGAGAAAGACACAGCCATAAGGCTCAAGAGTGAAAGTTTACCAGGGTCACTGGTTCTGCCACCTGAACTATTTCTCTGATCTGTCCTCCCAAACCAAACAAACCATTTCCATACAAATTGCATCCCGGTTACAAAAACACAGGATTTCAGCTCAGATCTCTCCCATTCAAGGTTTGTCCCCTGCCCCAAGAGAGGAATTCTTTTGCTTGGTGGGGGCAGCAGCATTTCAGGTGGACAAGCATCTTAGTTTTGCTAGAAGTATTCCTTTTTTTTTACCTCCCTACCTGGAAATTGTGTCCAAAGGGAAAGAGTAAGCAGAAATAAATAGATTTAATGGGGATGGCCAATATCCAGAAGTCCTGGACAAATGTCTGCTGCACGTGTGTGGATAAACCATATGGGTCCTGGCACAGGGAGCACATCAGATTTATGTGAACTGTTTGGGTACATCTGTGCATGGCAGAACGCTGGCTGACTTCTCAGGAGCCTTCAGGGCCTTCATGTACACATACGTGGTAGAGCTCTTCCTGGTATGTCCGAGATGTCCACATGACTTACATGTGTCCCTTTGCTGCTGCAGAAAATTTCCCTGTTGGATGCACAGACCTCGCTTTGACCCCGTGGGGCATGACGTGATAAGTGACACAGATTTTTGTAGTATAAACTCACACACTTAATATTTGCTTGTTCCTTTGTTCTTTGTTGTGTTGTGTTTTCTTTCAAAGCAACTGGAGAGAACATCCTATTCAGTATGCCAGCTGTGTATCTCAGTCTACAGAGTCTTTACATCTGTTTTAGTGATTTGGTCCTTTCTTGGACTAAAACTGTAAGAAACTAATTCCTACACAAATAGCTCTTAGAAATGAATCCAGTCTTCCAGTCCCATGCTGATAACATCAAAGTCTAGGTCCAGATCTGGTTTCCAGCCCAGCTTAACAGTGCCTTAATTTGCATCTAAGAATAATACCAAATCCTTACCTCTTTTCTTTTGTTGAAACAAATATGATCTAGAACCAAAATTTGAAACCTAACAAATTCTGAATGTAATGGCTTCTTAAATTTCAAACATGAGAAAACTGTGATTTACTGCTCTGCTTTTTTGTATAACTGAGGCCATAGATCTCTTCCACTTACTGGTTTCTGCATGAACCTCAATTGAGTTATGGTTTTAGCAGGGACATGCAGTCTTTAACACCAGTCTCAGGACAAGCAATCTAACCACATTCCCTGAAAAGACTTTCCAGTGATTCATCACTTTCACTAGAAACCAGGTGACACTTTAATTCAGGTTTGAACTTCTCCAGCTCCACTTCTGATTGAAGTTAGAAGTTCTATAGAAAGGCAGGCAGAAAGTAAAGAAAAGGAAATAGCGTGTTGTCTCTCTGTCTTTGCATATCTCATTTCCTATCATGGGATGATAAAGCAACAGCTGAAATGCTGAAAAGAAAGGCTGTTCAGAGGATCTATTTAGCATAGCCATAAGCAGAATGTACAAGAAATTTCATGAGTCTGGTTCTGCTGCTGTTGCCTGAATCAGAGATTCACAGCATCCTGTCTGAGAGGAAACAAACTTGCAATGTCTTAGAGACACACCTTTGGTATTTTTGAAGTTCACTGCCTATAAATAAGGCTTCTTTAACTGAAAGTCTGGGCACAAAGCACAGCCACGAGGCCTTAGAATGCTGTCTAATTCTTCAGCTTCCTGCACTGGGATTTGATTGTTTTCCATGGCCTTTTGTGCTCTTAGTTTATGAAAAATCAATACTTTAATATAGAAAACAAATCCCCCAGCTATCTATTTAGAGCAGTATTACCTCCAGCTCTGTCGCTCCTGCCGTTCTGTCCACTACAATCCAAGAAGCTGGCACATGTGTTAACCCAGTAGGATGGGTTCTCCTCACTTAGGCAGCACAGGGTACAGGATGAACATGGAAAGTCATCACCTCACCTTCAGTCCCTCTTCTGAGCTTCAGCAACATGGATTTGAATAAACAAAAGAATGGCATTTGGACACCAACTGCTATTAAGTTCAATGTGGCTAACTGGGAACTTACAGATTTAATAATCTTTTCCTGACTCTATCTGCTTGCAAGACAAAACACTGTTAAAATAAAGGGGAGAAACACTTTACTGTATTTTTCCCAGTTCAAAACAAATAAAAAAAACAACCCCAAACCACCACCACTTGCAGAAAATAAGGCTGTCAGTATTTATTTTGATGTTGATGGGAGAAAAAACAGGTTTGAGGTGTCATTCATTTTCACTGAAAAAAAAAGTTAAGATACAAAAGAAAAGAGTTTGAAAATAACATATTCCAACCGATACATTTCAGTAGTGTTTTGGGTTTGTCATCCTGGACAGCTTGGGTTTGGGGTGGAAATCGTAACCTATGTCATCCAGTGTACAGTGGGACAGCACAGCTGGTTCCTGGCAGGGCTCTCAGGGAGCAGCCAGCCCTCCTTGTGCTGGCAATTCTGGACGAGCAGACACCATGGAGTCATTTTTTTTTTTTTACTTGAATATTTGTTGAATGGTTGATTCCTGCTCTGAGCCTACGTGTCCTTGTGTGCGGGGACCAGAGCTGCATCTCTCTGGAGAAGGGGAACCTACTCTGGAGGCAAACAGGTCTGCAGTCGAGCCCTCTCCAGGCATTAGTCCTGCAGCAGCAGTGCCACAGGCACCAGAGGCACCTTATGGCTCTGCATTTTCTGCACTCTATTTCTGAAAGGAAGAGCTGTTGTGATAAAGCCCATGGCTGGGAGCCATCGGATCCCCATCCCTCCTGCTGAAGGCATGAGGACCTCACATTGGGCTCAGTGGGGGCTCTCGCTCGGCAGTTTGCTGGAGTAAATCAATTTAATTTTCCCCAGGGAAGTTCTAATGCCCTCCAACGATTGCTCATCACTAAAACAAATCTTTTCTTTCCTCCAGCACTTCCCATACTTTTTCTTTTCACACTGGGCCAGCTTGGTGTTGCCTTTTCCTTGCTTCTCCTCTCCCAGGGCAAAGAGGGAGGGAGGGAGAAAAACACAAGGACCATCCATTTGAAAAAGCAGAAACATGTCATGCTGCCTTTCCCCATCCCTCAGGCATCAAACCCAGTGGCTCCCCCAACTCCATCACTCCCAGAAATCCTCATAAAACAAACCCAAAAGGGCTGGGAATAAGTGGTCTCTGCAGGTAGGTAAGCAGCTCCTGTGAGCAGGGAGTTATTTTTGGCTAGGTATGAAGTACCATGTGACACAATCTTCACAAAATGCCAAGCAGTCAAAGCCAGAGCCTCATGCTCCTAACCTCTTGCACTGAGGTAAAAATAAACCTTAATAAAAGGGCTGAGGAGGCTTAATGGGAAGTGGAAATGCAAAAAGTAAAGAAAAAAACCCCCTCTGTTAGGATGAGTCTCGGCATATCCAAGGGGACACAGTAGGATGTCTCTGCATCTGACTGTCTCTCTTTAATTCCTCCAGGTCAGGGCTATGGTAGGCTGCTTGTCCATACTGGAAGGGTTTGCCAGGGTTTGGTTCCTGCTGGACAAAAGCTTTAGGCAGTGTTGGGCAAGATGAGATTGCCTGCAAAAGGCAGCTCTGAAGACATGATGCCATGTGTGGCCTGTTACTGGTTACTGACATTGGCAGTAGCTTTGTCAGGGACCACTGGTTATTTACTTTCCCATACCTCATCCCTCAGTTCCAGTTCCATAAATGGGATTTTAATGACTATGGAAAAATGCTGTGTGAAAGATGGGCACATCGGCCACGGTGGTGGTGGTGGTGGTGGTGTGCCCTGTCTTCAGGTCACTGAACCTCGGTCTGACAGTAACGAGCCTCTAATGATTGATATGTGGATACTCACAAGTTAAATCAGGCTCAGAAATTATCCTGCCAAGTCTCTTTGAGCCCTCTGCAACCCTTAGCAGGGGTTTCCATCTCTGGCTCTGCAATTTCAGACACTGCATAATTAGCCCACCTAGTTGACTTTGCTTTACTGTGAGCTTCTTCCAGGGACGCCTATCTCAAAGGGATAGAGCAGTTTATGAGACTGCCCTTCATGTTCTCACTTCCATCTCATGCCCTATTTTCTTATATTTTTTTCCAGCTTTCTTTTTCATCTCTGCTGTCACAGCTTTTCACAAAACGGGCAGGTCTGAAAGAAAAAAAGTCACCACCACCAAACAGTCCCAAACTCCACCATTGCAGGAGCTCTCTACGTGAGTATTATCTTTAAAACAAAGGCAATACTAAACCAGTGTGTCTTCCCAGCCACAACACACTTCCCTTTCTGTTTGTGTGTGTATATCCCCCAAGCAGTGCTGAGCAAAGCTAATCAGCCAGAGGGTGAGAGTCCTCCTGGTGGGACTGTGCTTGTCTGATAGGAACAGCAATGCAGTTCTGGAGAGTACACTGTTCTCCTGTGGTGCCCTATCAAAGGAAGATTAAGTCTGCCTGCTAGTCTGGGACTGTGGCTGTTGTCAGGGGGTCTGGGAAGGTCAGACTGTTTGCATTTTCCATTTGCCTAACAAATTAGTGCTCCTGGAGGCACAATCTATAGGCAGCACTGCCAAGATGGAGTGGACCTTGGCTGGCCCATGCCTCTGCTCTGTTTGCTGGCTCTCTGCTGCCACTTCCACTGTCCTAGGCACTGAACAGCCCTGGGCTTTGAGGAGCAGCACCAAGACCTAAGTGTTGCAGAAGGGATTTTAGAGAGGGCTCAGTAGGTGGCTGGACAGCACAGTCCACTTGCATCCTCTGGCTCCAGCTCACACAGGATTGATGCTTTAAGCGTCAGGACCGAGGAACAAGAGACAAAAGATCTCTTTTGGCACCAAAATAGGAAGAGATAGGAAGGCTTGGTGGTTTAAGGTTGGAAACAGCTCAAAGAAACCACAAAGGCTCTGGCTGCTGGATGGCTCTGCAGTTTCTCCCCTGCATGGGAACTGCCTACCACATCCCACTGGCTGCCAGACTGGACAGCCATCTCTGGGCTGGAGCAGAGAGAAAGAGGCTGTGCCATGGCCCCAGAGTTTATTCCCCATGGAGGAAGCAGAGGAGAGACATAAGGGGGAAATGTGGAATGAAAACATTTCTATCTCAAGTTAAGTCTTGTCCTGGCTGTGCAAACATTACTGGTGCTAGTAGAAGAGTACCAGTTGGTGTGAGTAGAAGGGTATGCAAACGCTTCACCAAAGGAAAATGAAGTCCAAAAGTCAGTGAGCATGGGGTCCCCAAGGGAAAAGGAGGGAATGGCTTTGCTCAGGGCTGGCCCAAGAGCAGTAGAAGGAATAAAGCACAAGGTGGCATGTTTGAAGGTCACAAGTGATTTATCCTGCAGACAACATTTTTCAAATAAAACTAAGAGTGGAGGGATAAAAAAAAAAAATCCAGAGAGAAATAATAATTAAAAATCCTGGAGAGAAACAGAGCAGGAAGCACAGGCAGTCTGACAGTTTCAATTTTCACTTAGACAGTGCTTCTCAGGACTGATAACCTTCACCTTCTGCTGATGAACGTCCTCTCCCTGCCATAAATCCCAAACCCCAGCAGCTGCTGCCCACCTTTCTGCCCTCACCCCAGACCCAGCAAGTGTGTATGAGGCTTCCAGGGCTGTGGGAGGGCTGAGTCTCAGAAAAGGAAGGGATGATGGCCCCATGCTGGAGGGAACAACCGAAGCTGGAGGAGGCAGTGTTGCGAGATAAGTAGGAGCAGAAAAGCCATCATCATCATCACAAGAATAGCTTTTGCTGTTGGGTTAAAATGTCTATCTGAACAGGAGGGTTGGACTAGAGGATCACCAGAGCTCCATTCCTCAGCAATTCTGTCTTGTGACCACTGGGATACTTCTGAGGAAAGAAGATAAGAACAAGATCCTGAGATCCAGGATCTATCATGAGGTCATTTTGTCTCTGCAAAATAAATAAATAAAATAAATGGACCATGGTGACAGAGTAAAAATGGGGGTATAAAAGGTATTGAGACTGAGGGATGTGGGCATCTTCCCTGTTTCTCTCTGCATCCTTAACTTCAGGACTCAATGAATGCCAACCAGCACCACTGCACGGGGACATTGTAAAATTTTAACCGCTTCTATTAAGGAGAGTTGACAATGCTACTACTGGAGCAGGAGAGAGGCACCAAAACAAGAAAAAAAAAAAAAAAGAGTAAAAAAGCCCATCTAAAACCTCAGGAACTATAACCCCTCTCTGAGCTCAAGTGTCAAATGTTCCAACCCTGGCATTGCTTCTGTTTGCCTGACAATACCTCCCAGTTCATCAACATTCAGAGTTAAACCTGGTGGAGAGCAGGAAAAGTCAGGGATCACAGATGGAGTGAACTCAGAATTAGAGATGGGCCTGAACCAAGCCCCGGGGTCAGGCCAAAACTTCACTAAAGGACGAGCAGGGGGGTTGAATTTTGTAGTCAGCCCAATCTATAATTCATTATGTATCTCTGGTATTTCTAAGAAGGCTACAGCTGTGATATTTAAATGCCAAACCTTTGTGCATTCTCCAACTCATACTTTTATTGTTGTTTTTGAGGATATGAAATAGCTTTTGCTCCTCCCTGCTTCCTAATGAATCTGGAGAGGGAGAAAGTGCTGGCAGCATCCTAGATAGGCTTCATTCTTGCTACTGTAATATCAAGGACATTTTGAATTAGCAAGTCTGGAGCCCAGAGACATCTGATGGTTGGTTCACCCTTAATTTCAAGGTGGCTCTTCACTGGGCAGAGGAAAATTGCAATATCTCCCCCCACCCCAACACACACAAACCTTAACAGGCCAAACTTTGTGATTTCCACAGCTCACGATTTTTGCCATGTTTTTCCCTATGGATGAACAGAACAAAGAGGCATGAACTGATATTACCAACCAAGCAGATATAGAGATTTCTGCAAGAAACAGCATGAAACAGTATAAGGGGGAAAAGAAAAAGCAGAGCAGGAGAAGGTGGCGGCGGTGAAGGGAAAGCTGAATGACAGGAAGTGTTTCAAACACACGGGGATCAAGAATTCAGCAAAGGCTTTAGTCAGGTCCCCAGGAAACAGCAGAGACCAGGTGGCTGTGAGAGTGATGCTGCAAACACAGACCCCACGTTGTCTGCACGATCTGGGATGTGTTCCCTCCAGTGCAGGGGCCACGGTGAGAAATGCCTCCGAGATGTCCACGGAGGAGAAAGGAACGTGTTGTTTAAAGCAGGGCAATGGCTTCAAGGAGCTGATCTGAATTTCCAGACTTTCCATTTGAGTTGGGGCACATCGCCCAAGCTGGGGCTGCTCTCAGGAGGCACAAACAGGGCTGCTTCCTCCCCCACCCCAGCCAGCAGGGGCCTGCCCGTGTCTGATACCAGCACTGGCCTCTGCCCAGGGAAGGTTTTGTTGTTCCCCTGATCATGTGCAGCCTCACAAATAGGGAACCACACATGGAGTCCTCAGATCCCATCCCTAAAGTTCAAGTATTTCTCTTTTTACTGTTCCTCATCCATTGTCATGTTTGTCGAAGAAACTTGTGAGCATTCTGGGGGCTGCTAATTTTTAATATTAAAAAAAATATGCATATATGCAAGAATTAGTTGAAATTCTTCTCATAAAAGCCAGAGCAATGTATTCATTGACATTTAACCTCCTCCTTCCCCTGCAATCAAAGTCTTTTAAATAGAAATTGCACGGAATTTGATTCCTTTTTGGCAGTTATATTTTTTAAAAGAAAAAACTTACAATGGAAGTGGGAGAAACATTTCTGAAGTAAACCAGACTGTGGCAAAGCAATATGCAGCTGCAGAGGAGACGAAAAACCTTCTAAAAACCGATCCTGTGGAGCCCTAGAATTAAGATGTCAAAGAAAGGAACACAAAGAAAGGAGTAGAAGAAGGAAAGAAATATATCAAGAGAAATACTAATGGGGTTAAAATACAGTGATAATGTCCTTCATAATGCCCCGAGCCACAGTCCTGCTATAACCTAATTAGCATCAGCCAAAGCTGATGGAGGGCTGGGGACAGGCTACAAAGCCCATGGTGCTATGGGAGGTGAGGTAAGTGTTTCAGTAATTGATGCTGTTCCTTCAGACAGAGTATTAAGCAAACACTTGCAGCGGGGTATGAGGTGGAGGCAGGATGGATTGGAAAAGGATCGGGCTTTCAGAGCAAAATGAGTGGAGAAAGGCTGCATTCAGGAAAGACTAGGGGTACCTAGGTCAACTCAAGAGGCATGGCAGTAGTATTAGCCAGGGCTGCTCCTCTAAACCTTTATGATAATCTCCTTTTCAGTGGTACAAAAGCAGCTTGTGTGAGCAAGCGTGGCATCCATCGCGTTCCACATTTTGATTCATACACTTGGCACAAGCTTCACCCAGTGGCACAAACTGGCTAGGTGTGATTGTGATGGGACCACAGCATGAGGACCCCTTAGCTTCGGGGCCAGAAGCTGTTTCTGTCGCTCATTGCTCCCAGCATGGGACACACGCTGCATTTCTCCACGTAGAGAGCAGCTTTTGGGAAGGTGACGAGTGGAGAGCCTGTCTCTCATCACAGTCTGAAAAGCCCTTGTGGGCCTCAAAGGAATGAGAAGGTCCATACGTTGCTTTTATCATTATTAATGGTAACACTTGTATTTAGAGAGAGATGGAGAAGAGATTTGAGAAACATGAGACCTGTAAGTCTTGTTTCCAGCAGCGTGTGTGTGGGTTATAGATACTGGCTAAGCTAATCAGAAACAGAAGAGGGAAACCACCTAGGGAATTGTGATTTAATTAAAGATAACTGCCATGGATTCAGAAAGAAGAAAAAAAAAAAAAAAAAAACAACCCCAAACAATTGTTTGAAGAAGCACACAAACCCAAAAAACTGTCAAGGCTGAGAAGGGAGATGCTGTTAACTTTGGCAGGAGGAAAGCTGTGAACAGACATCACGATGCCTCTGCTGAGCATAAACTCCCAACCAGTAGGGTGGAAAATGGTGGCATATCTGTGCAGAGAGCACAACTGGGATGAGACGCCAGGCTACAGAATGTCTGGAAAGTTTCAAGCAAGCACTGTCAGGTATCTGGTGGGCAAGGAACCTGTGCCAGCTCCTCCAGCTGAACAACATATACAGAAGGAGAAAAAAACAATCAAAGGCCAGCCTCAGTTTCCTCCTGGCAGCACCTCTATGAGACTAGAGTTTTTGGCACTGGGACAATTCTGCTGTCATTGAGCTCAGTGGTGTAGAGACCGCAGGCTCACTGTGGGCTGGGGATGAGGATAAAAATGGCCACCTATTCCTTAATATTTTCTTCATCTTCTCTCCTTAATGCTTTCCTGAGCCTTAGGGAAGAGCTGCATGAGGAAGGATTAGGGTAGAGAACAGAGGCTGGGGTTGGGCTGTGGGTCCTCCAAAGCAAGGACTGTGGACAGAAAGGTGACATGTTGATTTTTCTCCTGGCTATCCAGGGAGACCATGTCTGAGAGCAAGATTTTTTAAGTGCAGAGGGTAAAATCCATCACTGTCAGAAACAGAGGGGAGGTTAGAGCAATACTGCATGGAGTAGGGCTCCCAGCTACTTTATCCAACCCTAAGAAATAAATCTAAAATCCTGAGAAGGTCTGTACTGTACACCTATATTATTAAGGAAAATCCCAGAATCTATGAGTTCTTTTTCTGCTATATTTTTCAACTGTTTTCACCCCTAGATAAATGCGTGTGTAGGGATGATCTAGAGAACATTGCTTGTGTGCATTGGCTGCACCAACAGAATTAAAATTCCTGGAAGATACCATGCTAGGCCATTCAAATGTGGAAAGATTCAGGGTCTTCTTAATAGCTGGAATCCCCAGGCCCCAGCTGACTGTGCAGGAGGGCTGCCTGTGTTTTTGGGCAGGTGGCAGCTACAGAAACTTTTGTTCTGTTGTCAGAACAGGGACAACATACATATTTTGGTCACCTTACTGTGTAAAGAATGTTGCAGAAATCAAGAAAACGCAGCACAAGTGCAAACAGCAGGACACCAGCAATTGAAGAGCTCAGCTTTTCTCAGAACTTGAAAGAATCAAAGTGTGTTTGAAGAAAAGAAGGGACCTGGCCAGAGCAGACATCAAGAAGAAGAAGCAGAGTATATATACATTTAAGTGTTATGTGAGAGAGAGGTGACTTCACTCTGAACTTGCTTGCTAATCCATAACAACCCTCCATTTCAAGTGTGGGGCTCCTTTCATGCTTCTGGAAGTCACAAATACAGCTCATGGGACCTGGATTATTGTTCCACTGGATGCATTTGAACATCTCTTCCCTCGCAGTATGGCATCTCCCATGCTCTAAACCCATTACTGGTTAACAAGTGTTGGTGCTTCTAGAAGCTACAAGGGAAGCCAGGGAACTCCTTTCCTCAGAGAGCATTTTCATTGTCAGTCATCCCCAAACTCCAGCACAAACAAGCACCTAACAGGAGAGAAGCATGAACGATGCCAGTGCTGCACTCCTGGCAGGTTAGATGTACTGCTTCATTTTACTTCTGGGCTCTGGGCAATATTAATTTTTTAAGGTGAAGTTAGATCTCAAACATTTGTCAAAGGCATCACTTGTGAAGCTCAGATCCATCTCCTTCCACTTGCCACTCCCTTGCTTTTTTTTTTTTTCTGCCTCCCTCATCTTAAACTACTCTAATCTGTCCCAGAAATCACAGCGTTCCTTTCTGCCTCCTCGCTTGGCTAAACCATCAGTCACTATTGATTATCCTCTGCTATAGAAAAGATAATGATTTTTCCAGAGAGTCCTGGAAATGCCTGAGTGTCATCTTGAGCAGAGACAGCCACATCCTTGCCACCAGAAGCACAGGGGATGGTGCCCCGCTCACCTGAGTGAGATGCCACAGTGAACCTGCCTCTGGGGGAAAGAGCTCTGCTGGAGGGTGGTCCTTGGGTCCAGTCCTTGGTGGGAGTGATTCCAGGAAGAGATCTCCAGGGAATCAGCCTTTGGAAGCAGCCTAGTAGAATCTAAGCTTTTCATGAACACATATCAGAAGGTTGTTGTTGAGTTTGGGGCTTTTTTTTTTTCCCCTTTCTTTTTTTTTTTTTTCCTCTCTCCCTTAAAGGGAGAATAAATTAAGAATTTATCTGTAATTTTCTCGGCAGGACAACTGCATTGAAGTGCCAGGCAGGATCCCCCATTGTATAAATCAATGCATTTTATCACAAGCTTGGGCCTTCTGGTAATAAACTAAACAAGAGCTGCTGCTTTCTTCATGGATGTAATCAGCAAACAGGTAAGCACAAGAGCTTTCCTTATACTAATGGTGAGGAGGGGGGGAAGGCAGTTAATTTGACCTGGAGTGCAGATTGAGTCTCTCCTGCAGCGGAGCTGTTTCTACAGTTATCTCTCCAAGTCCAGCTCCTGTGGCTTTCTGTCTTATTTCCAGTCCAGGCATGCTCTGGAAACCATTACCATATTTATAAAGCTACCTGTACTACACTGAGCATGCATGAAAGGGTTAGAAAGACCTATCTATTTTACCAGCTGTGCCGACAGCGTCTGTAAGTGAGAAAAGAAGGAGATGGAGAAAAAAAAAAAAGAGGTTATTCTGAATTTTCTATGTAGAAAAAAATCTGTATGGTCCTTCAAAAGTAGCATCCATTAACATCAGAAAACACAACTACCCACCTTGGCCAGGCAAATCTGCCCTTGATGGCAAGTAGCAGGTTACCACATGCCCTGACAGATTTACCATAGTGCTAGGACGATTTCCATCAATGTGCCTGTTTTCTTGCATTATAAGGCAGGCAAGTGGAGAACATGGGCTGCAGATAAGGAGATTTAAGAGACAGGGAGCAGGAGAAGTCTGTGTTGCAGGTTCTAATTCCAGGCTCAGGCACGGGTTTAATACGCGATTTTAGCCAAGCAAGAGGATTGTGATGATTATGACACAACACTTGTTCTTTACCATATAGCAAGCATTGGTAAGAGGCCTTAAATCCTTGGACATGAAATGTGGGATCTGAAAAGCTTGATCACAACTATTCTAAATAAAAGGTTCCTGGTATCTTATCTCTGTTATCACTCATCTAATCCCTTATGGTCTAGTCATCTTGAAAACAAAGGCAGCGAAAAATAGTCTTGAATAAAATTGTATGAATTATATGAATATAATGTATTATTGCAAAGAGTCTATTGCTTGGCCTGGGGCACTGAGGACTCACCATTCCACAGCAAGGACATTTGGGGAGCATGTCATTTTGGGGAAGCTTGCAGAGGATTCCCATTCCTCCTGGGTTCACACACTCGGGTTTTAACTAGAGCATCTCTTTCAGCTGCTGGGAACATGCTGTTTCATCTTCATCTTTGAAGATAAGATGATAGAGTGATTATAATGCTGTCCTTCACATGTTAGATGGAAGAAACAGCTACACAAGCCACAGGCATGGTTTCCTCTACAGAGAACAGGTCATATTTGCTAAGCATTTAATGGGTCTAAAAAAAATGATATAAAGGTTAGGAAAAAACCAAAAATCTTTGGACTTGTCTTTCTGTAGTAGCACAGAGTTGAAGAAGATAACACTGAGAGATGATTGACGTTGCTTGCTCTGGTGAGAGAGAATCAGTGGCTACTTACGCCCTATATAAGAGAAAAGAAAAAAATATTGATCCAGAGTTCCCACACCTATGATCTACATCCTTGTGCCTCCCCTAAAAAAAATTTATTGCTCCCCATCAGCAATAAATCAGAAGACTGACTTTCCTGCTCCCTCTCAGACAGAGAGACTGTTGTACAGCATGAGAGTAAGCTGACGAAGTGGAGGGTATGAGGGTTTAACAAACAGGCAAGTTCGGATACTGGTTCAGAGCTAGGAGAAGAAAGACAGATCAGCTGCCAATATGATGGAAAAGAGTAAGCTTTTTAATTATATTTAATTAATTTAATAGCTATATTTCTTCCGCATACTAATATAAAAAGAGATATTTACTTATACCAATATTTATAAACATATGTATAAAAATGTCTCTGTAAATATATATTTATTAAAGCAAACTAAATAAATACATATTTATGAGGGAATATTTAGTGCATTTAATAAACATACACAACCTGCTGCCATGCTGTAGGATAAAACAAGGTGAAGAACACTGGAAGCAAACCTAAGCAAAAAATAACCTTAGATTGACACTTTCCCCCTTATGGATCCCCAAGCTCTGTTTTACTCTAATTTACACACCACTGAGAGATACGGTTCTGATGTGCAGCAGTCTCTGAGATGAGCTACAGTAATTGTGTAACCAGAATAGCAACACCACAGCTGAGTGCAGGCTGGGAAGCAAAAGACTGTTTTTACAATGAAACTTGGACAAACTCCTCAGCCTGGGTGAAATTATTCCTAGTTTAGAGTGAGTAAAATCCTGACCACAGTATCCAGCTGAGAGGATGTCTATATTAAAAGTCTGTATACAGGGGAAACATGGGGTTTCTAGAGGTAGATAACAGCAGGTTGGAGGTCGATGAGGACTACAAAGCCCTGGGAAAAAAAAAAAAAAACCAAAAAAAACCAACAAGAAACCCAGTAGAATAAATCTGCCCACTCTGAGCAGAGTACCAATAGTTTAAAGTGAGCTTGGGTACTCTTACAGCAGTGCTGCTGTATGGCCCCTGAATCCTGGAGGATTCAGAGAGACTGGCATTCGCCTTTGGCCCCAGGGTTAATGCAGCTGTTCTTGCAAAAGGAGAAATAGGAACCCAGGTTCTCATCTCCTTTGCTATCAAGTCAATTGAGTGACACGAAGGTAAAACTGGCGTGAACACGAATTGGGATCTCTAATGAACAGGAACTGCTAGGAGCTTTGCAATACTTGCAGGAGATGTCAAGATGATGACTGCTCAGAGCAGACTGGCACAGGAGGGTGGGGAACTTTTTCTTCTGAGCTGTTTCCCAGACTTGTTCTGGAAACAGCTGGGATATTTACTGCAGGAGTTCAACCCTGGAATAATAGTCCTTGGGATCCACAGGTACCTTAATTATACACTTCATTCCAAAGGTGATTCTCTAAGACCCAGTAATAAAAATTAACCTGGGACTGTTCCCTGTGTGATGCACAGAAGTTGTCCCCTGTGGTGTGACATCTCAGACAGCCACACAGGCATGCTGCAGTGGTCATTTCCCACCTCTTCCTCACCAGCAGAAGATTTCCTCCCTCCCATCAACTTATGAAGCTGATTATTTCTCTGCAGCTGTAGATTACTACTGTCAAAACCTCATCCACAGCTTCATCAAAGAGTTCAAAGCTGCTCTTGACCTAAAGCTGCTGGATTAACACCAGGTCTTGATTTAATTCTGCTCAGACAGGTCATCCTAGTCCCTCTTATAGCCACCTCTCCTAATCCTGCAGTTATTTTTATAGTCCTTAAGCTTTCCAGGCCCTTTCGTCTTTCCCCAGGCGTGCGGCTGAGACACAGAGCTCGAAGCAAGAAGATAGACATGTACTTTGCTCAGGTGGAAAACAACTTCAGAAATACACATGGTTATTATTATTATTATTATTTTAAAAACTTAGCCTTTGAAGGAGTGCCAGCTGATTTTAATAGCCAGGGGACTCGACTATAATTGCCAAAGCAGGGGATGCAGCCAGCTTTGCTATTACCTTCTCCACAGACAGGAAGCCATTCAGCCAGACGCCTTTTGAGCAAAAGATCAGGTCATCTCAGCGCCGACTCAAAAGAACCAACCCTTCTCTCATCACTGAGATTTAAATCGTAGCTCTTTTTCCCACTCCAAGGTCTCATTAATGCTCCTGGACTCATGATAGGAACAGTAGAAATGTATTATCCTTGCCCGCTTGGTATTGTTATTTCCGTAATACTCAGTGGGAAAACTGGGCACTGCTTGGTTTAGGAACTGGATTAAAACAAACTGCGGCGCAGGCTTTGATCTCAAGCATCCTACTTTTCACCTATGTGATTTAACCTAAGTCCATCTTCTCTTATAATGCAAGAGGAACATCGTAGTATCAACATCTGTCTTCAGCACTCCCTGCTCTGGGCCTGCTTCACTTTCTGGATGGATCTATGAATGAACACTTTTCAAATGCTATAAATATTTTATAAATTTCTATCCACTTACTTTAATGGGGGATTGTAAAAGCATTTAACCATATTACACCCAGTCTCTCAGACACTGCATTATTTCAGCAGAGCTATTTTATTAGAAGCAACTGGCACAGTCTCTGTGATATTGTTTAAATATATATAGTACATATATTTCTCAAGCCAGATGAAATCAGCTAGCAGGGAAGAGGAAAGAGACATGGAAACTGTGTCTTAGGTTGGTACTGGTGCACTTGGAAGGTTTCATTTGCTGTGCATGGAGGCTTTTTAAACGACTCTGTTTTTATAGGCTGGGCTAAGCCTCGAGTCTGGATGTCTGATGGTCTTTCTCCTCTCCTGAAACACTAAATCCAGATGCAAACATATGGCATTGCTTAGAAACACAACCAGCGAGAGTCCCTGATGCTCAGCCTGAGACATCCCTCACCGAGGACACCTCAAAGCCCCCTGTCTGACTGGGACTTGTGATTATTTCCTGTTTTGCTGGAGACCAGCAGAAGCAGGCAGGAGAGACAGGTTGTGTCAGCCATGCCAAGCAGGATTCTTTCAGATCTACTTAAGGCTTTTGCCAAGAGACCCAGAAGTCCCTACTCCTACCCCAGCTTGGCTTTAGCAGTGAGTCAGATGCTTGTGCCACAGCTCTAGGAGACCCAGCCCAGACCTCCCAAGGCCCTCAGCACCAAGTAGCTAAGAAAGTCCATCCTACATCAGACCAACTCAGCAGAGGATAAAGATGCCACTTTTTTCTTCTCCTCACATCCCCTCCATCCATTGTTTATTTCCAGCATTGCACAAAGGCCTTTAAAAGCCCATTGAGTTGCTTTTGACCATGTCTTTGTTGGGTAAATGAATTTATGGTCTGCCAGCCTGATTTATGAATGCCCATTCCACTTTGAACAGGAGGGCTGGTGATGTTATACCTTCAGCCATGCGGGACAGTGAGCTGTTCTAATCAAAGAAGCTCTGGTTTTGCTGGCATGATTGATTTAAGTCTGAAGAATTACAGCAGGATCACACTCACACACTACGGTCATCGTGGGTCAGAGCCATCTTCTGCCATCAAAGACACCAAGTCTGAAGCCTGCGATGCTGGGAGATTTTTACCCTTGTAATACCTTCTGTTACCCCCAATAGCAAGCAGCTGTTCAGCCATATCTGAAGTCTCTAAAATCCATTGATGGTAAAGTGATAACATACAGGTTGGTTTTACTGGTTGTCCCTTCTGGGTCTCAGCTGATGACACACCAAAAAGAGCAACTCTGCAGTGCTGCAGATATTCCAGGCCCAGTGTGCAGGTACTTAGTGCTGATGGACTAAGGCACCTCAGAGGGTTAGTGCTCCAGGATCTGTGCAGTCAAGGAGTCTAGATACCTCATGGGTTTGTAGCACCTCTTATTAAAATATTAAACGTGTCTGTTTGCAGATGGAAAACTGAATTTTATAAAAAAGTCCATATAGGAATGGTTCAAATTCTTAAAAAAAAAAACCCCAAAAAACTTTCTATCAAATAATTTTAAGTCACACATAATTATAGAGAGTTTTTTTGGTGGAATAAAGAAGGCACCAATTTTTTTTTTTTTCTTCCTATGGAGTTGGTTTTATTTTATTTATTTTTTTGGTGACAAATACTACAGTTTTCAGCCAGATACACTTCTCCTCCATGCCAATATCCAGCCAAGATTTTTTTTCAAAATCTCTACATTGTGAGTCCAAAGTCAAAAAGGTATACAGTATAAGAAATTCAGAATTTCTCCTTCCATCTGTCCAGAAAAGAAGGTCACAAACTACAGTAACTTCTGGACCTATTCATCAAACTCTTCGGAGTCACAACTCCCAGATTAAAAGAGCAGTGATTGATGATACCTTTTCCAGGGGTTACATTGGAAAAATGTGCTCCTTATAATGGAAACAGAAGAAATTAGTTGTCCTATCTCTCCTGAGCCTTAGTGAAAGTGGAAAACTGAAGATAAAAGGCTAAATCCCAAAGTCTTTCCTCCCAAACTCTGCCCACTGAGCTTGAAAGTTCTTTGATCATCTTCCTCCCTTTACATTTTCTCTAGAAGCCCCTTGCCTAAGAGGGAGTCGCCACATACCCTTAGATAGTGGCACCTTATCTTGGTTGTTTTAGCTACATGAAAATAGGATGCTTTGGGTATAAACTTCAGTTAAGCTCTTTCAAGATTCCTTGGTCCAGGCCCAATAAAACCTATTATTCAAGCTTCACAGACAACCTTTCTGGCCTTCCACAAACACTACAGTTTCCATATGCCTCTAGTTTCACGCTTCCCTGTCACGCTTTGGTCTCATGTGGTGGTCAGACACTGCAGTGATGAAATTTAGGGAAAATAAGGAAATAGCTACAGTAAGAGTCATTAATACCACGTGCTCCTCAGGGCACCTGCATAAAGTCACCCTGCTGGAATTCATCACTCTAGCGGGAAAGAGAAAAAGACATTCAGGCCTTGGGATTTAATCTCTACTGGCAACTGAACACCACACAACTGCTCACCCACAGCCACCCCGCCCCTTCTGCGGGATGGGAAGGAGAACTGAGAGGAAGAAAAAAGGTGAGACCCCATGGATTGAGATAAGGACAGTTTAATAAAACAACACAAAGAGAGAAGAAAACAAATAATAATAAATAAATAATAAAACAAACTAATGAGAGTCTTAATGAGATGATAGACAAGGAGTAACAGACCACCACCAGGCAGGACCCAGAATGGTATCGATGATCCCACTGGCTGGCTCAGTTGTTTATCCCAACTGGGGCCCCTTCCCACTCCTTGGGCCAGCAGCTGCTTGGGGTATTTAACCCCAACCCAGGGCAACAAGAGATATAAAAGAGTGGCCCAAATAAAAAGCAAACTCTCAAATGTAACAGAGAAGTTTATTGCTGTGAAGGGCTCCTCGTCCTCTAGTAACTGAGGACTGAGATCAGAACATGTTGATCTGGTCAAGGACTTGACCCCAAAGAAGAGGATAAAGCTGTCAAGACCATAAAGCCAGGGGCTACAGCAAGTGTGCTGTAGTGGCTCTCCAGGAGAGCATATGACACTGAGGCAAAGTATGTGCAACGGATGGACACGATGGGCACAGAGTTTTTATTTTCAGTTTTTCTCCAAGCATAGGATTTTTCAAAACAAAGTATGATTTTCCTTGTCAAGAGAAGCTGCTTCTAAATTATTACTCACTCTTACTTGCCAGAGGCTTCGGAAGGCGGGGTGGAAGAGTGTAAGCTCGGTCTGCCACCTGATCTGTTGATGTTTTTAAGGAATGTGGCTGGGAAGGATCTCACCGGGAACCTCTGAGAGATCCAGGTGTAGAGAGAACAGGTTGTGTGGCCCTTACTACATGAAAATGAAGACATGGACTGGTCCTTTAGGAAAAGTTTGATCAGAGATTCTGTATCCAGGGCTAAAGAGAACTCAAACAGGCTGTCCTACTCCTGTGTTTACAGAGATGTTGCACTCCACACTGTGGAAATCTTTTTCCCTGTCTGCCGGAAAAAAAAAAATCTGTTACTACTATAAGCAAACACTGAATTATGAAAAATAGAAAAATAAAAAGCACGGTTCATCAAGCTGTGTAATGACAGCTATTGGCCTCTGCAGAGTCTGAAACCCCTCCTCACAGCCAGGTCCAGGTTGGCTCACAGGGACTCGGGGCAGAATCGCACCTTTTTGCAGTACTGTTGTGGCATCCTTAATTTAGATTCACCCCCCACTCACAGATGAAAATCCGTGTGCCTACGTGAAAGCCAAGACATGTGAAATATGAAAATGATCACAGCTTAGACGGGGGATGCCAAAGCTAGTCTGAGGAGTGCTGGGTGTTAGCCAACAAGTAACTTAAAAACACACAAGATGAACAATTATCCAAAGACAAATCAGTGCCATGCAATTACTAGCGAGGCATCAGGCTGTCATTTCTACACTGGATAAACACCACCTGCATTGCTTCTCCGGGATAACAATGGTTTCTCTATTTCTATCACTTTACTAGGAAATCTCTGACATCTCCTTGGGGCTGCCTAACTGCTCCTTCTGCTTTTTAAAGGGTAATTTAATGATTATTTTTCACCCCACTGTTTTCCTGTTGCCTCTTAGCCCCTGCAGCATGTGTACCCCTGTGCTGGCCCCAGAACCTTGGGCATCAGCCTGGATTACAGTCCAAAGCCTCACATCCTGCTATGCCTCTAGAAATCTTTTCTGTCATAAAATTTCTAAACAGAAGTGACCTTTCTTCTTCTGCCTTGCAGCCAAAACTTTTGTCCAGACTCTCCCTTCATATCTCATAATGTCTGCAGGGACTTCCCTTTCCTCTGGTATTAACAAATGCAGCCTGGCTCCACTCACACATCTTTCCAGGATCCGGATGTAGATATCCCTTTCCCAGCTCACTGCTGACAGTGTCATCCCTCCATGTCCTCCCTTCCGGTGGTACCCTTTCCTTATCACTTCAAACATATGTTGCACATGTTTGCTTTCACAGTCCATCTTCACCCACCTTCTCTCTCATCTGTCATTCAGTTTGGAAAGGTTGGTTCTCACCTTCAGTTGGCCCCTGATGCCAGTCTTCCCTCGCCCACTTCTTCCATCCTCAAACAAGTTATTCTTGTGTTCATCCCATACTGTTCCTCATGCTCTTTTAAACATCTATCTCGTCGTACTCACCCAAAATGCTTCCTAAATAAAACTCCCTACTGTGATATCTGCAAAACCCATGACAATTACTTTTCTGGTTCTGGTCTCTCATTCTGACCCACATCACCTTACTATTTCCCTACATCCCTCTCTCTTTTATGCATTTTTTGCTTTATGCCTAGATGGAAAACTCTTTGAAACAGTGTCTGATTTTCATTCTTTATGTACAGCACCTAGCATATATAAGACCCGGTCCCAGCTTAAGGTGAATAGTGACACAGCAATGACAAGTGGAAATGACAAGTTTTTCCTTAGTGGAAAAACACTGCTTTAAATTTCTGTGAAATTAAATTGTCGTTTGCCCTCATGTTGTGGTTACAATTCTGCCAATATAGCAACGAAGCTCCAGCTCTCAGCAATGGCTCTGGGATGTTGCTGGCACATGCAGTATTGCCTGAATATCTCTGTGTGTATTTTTGCAGAAATACTGTACTTCCCTGTTTATAGCTTGTAAGAAGGACTACAGAGAAGGCTTGAGTCTGCTACCCAAGAGGAAAGCTCTAGAAATAGATAGCAGGGGATGTGCCAGGGGCAAGCAAGAATAAGTAGTAAGAAATTACCCTTGGATACTAGAACACATCATCTTATATTCCTAAAAATGAGAACATTTTTGTTTGGTTGTATGACTGGTAGCAGCATCTGTCACTCCACCAGAATAGCAGCCCTCTCTTGGTGTGAGGCAGGGAGAAAACAATTTACAGGAGGAAGCTTGTTCTTTCAACATGTGCTCAGGACAAATCAGCCATCAGTCACTCACTTCTCCTGCTAATGCTGTTTCTCAGTTCAGCAGTAACTGCAGCATCTCGTCCCAGGCTCCCAGCCCCGGCCGGTGCTGTTTGCCTTTGTACCACCCCTAGAAAGCAGGGTTGAATTTGGCTACCGAGCTGTGTAACTCCCCCCCTCCACCCCTGACTGGTCTGAGTCGGACTGTTGCAGGGGAGAGACTTTTCTCGGTGTGTTATTTCTCATTCAAGACAGCAAACATTGCAGCTCGTGACAGCCTCTCGTCACTCCAGCCACCTGGTGTCTTGCATCTGAAATGCTAACCAAGCTGGGGAGTCAGGCTCCGCTTCCTCTGCTGCCTGTTCTGCCCTGAAATAACAGGGCTGGGATGGCAGGGAAGGGTAGGGGAAATAATAACCCATCTCCTCTGTCATTTGACAGGACTCCCACTGTTCTCATGTCCGTCGGCTTCCTGGCAGGCAATCACAAGGCATTTAAGGCTTTTGGTCCACGCTTTCACTGTAAACTTAATCTGTGTAAAGCATTTCCTGAACTGCCAGAGCCTGAAGGCCTTTTAGACAGCTCCCTGTGAGGATGCAGGGAGAAAATGCAACAGGCAGAGCTGAAGTGAGCATCAGACTTGCTGAAAGCCCAGTACTTGCGAGCAAGAGTGGCTGCCAAGGCAATAGGAGTGTGGGCCTGAGTCTGGCCACTGGCTAAAAGCAGCAAAGTGGCCTGAGGGCAAGTGGTGGGTTGGCCCCAGGTGGATGCCACGTGCCCACCAGAGCCACTCCATCATCCCCCTCCTCAGCTGGGCAGGGGAAAGAAAATAGAATGAAAAGCTGGTGGGTCAAGATAAGGCTAGGGAGAGATTACTTGGCAGTTACTATCACAGGGAAAACAGACTCAGCTTGGGGAAATTAGTCTAATTTATTACCAATCAAATCAGAGTAGGACAATAAGAAATAAAGACAAATCTTAAACCTTCTCCCACCCCTCCCTTCTTCCCAGGCTTAACTTTACTCCTGATTTTCTCTACTTCCTACCCCCTAGAGGTCCCTTCCACCAGAGACAGTCCTCCTTGAACTTCTCCACAGTGAGTCCTTCCCACTGGCTGCAATTCTTCAGGAATTGCTCCAGTGCCAGTCCCTTCCATGGGGTGCAGTCCTTTGGGAGCAGACTGCTCCAGCGTGGGTCCCCCATGGGGTCACAAGTCCTGGCAGCAAAGCTCTTCTCTCCATGGATCCTTGGTCATCATGGAGCTTGCTGGCATTGTTTCTACTGAACACAGGGCAAGCTTCTAGCAGCTTCTCACAGCAGCCACTCCTGTAGCCTCCCCCCTACCAAAACCCTGCCATGTTAAGCCCAATACAGGGCATAAATAAACTATGAAGCAAAATTTTAAACACGCGGCAGTATGCATTTGAACAACGCTCACCTAACCTTTGAAATTATATCACTTCCCTGTATCACATTTCCCATTTGTGCTGAAGTCACATTTAGGGTGAGTTAATGTCACTGAGCAGAAGATAGGCGAGTTTAAAATGAAAGCAGCCACCTGCAAAATCAAAATTACTGTGTTTTGTACTGAAACAACTTTTAAATGGATTTTGTGGCAGGATCTAGGAACAGTCGTTCATCGGTGCTTTTCATCTCTGTTCTTCTCCTGTGATTTGCATTCCTCAGCTGGACTTCAATTCCCATCATACATTGTGGTCCTCTCTTGGGTCAGGTGGCTGTCATATTAACATCTCCTGATTCAAGATGAAACTACTTTCGAAAGACTGGAGTTTCCTAAGGGATGGAAATTCTTATTTGAAACAAATCCTTATTATTTAGTCTGTACTTAGAGTTCCAAAAGGAATTGGCATAGAGATTGATTTTATGCACTGCTAGCCAGGGAATATGAGAATTTCTGGTGCATACCTTTTATTCTGGAGGTAGAAAAGTATGTATTGTTTATCCAGTATATAAATAAGATATTAACATGTCTCCAGGAAATCACTGGACTTAATACAGTTATGAGCAAACAGAAAATCACTACATCTTGTCCCTAGAAAACAAAGTTTGGGATATCTTTGCATTTCACAAAAAAAAACATTGGTACATTTTAGAATAGCTGTATAGCCTTCTCATGAATTTTTTGCCCTGCAGTTGTAAACGAGCCCGTCCCTCCAACCTGCCTGATGTGTTTGTTAGCTTCTGTAACTAGATTCTGAATATATTTTCCCCTTTATTTGTTGGCAGCTGTAATCCCCAACAGCATCTAAATTGGATCCCAAGGGTCCAAAACATTGTCTGTTTCTAGAAGTACGTCAAGCCTGGACAACCATAGTAGGTACACACGTGAGTACCACAAATATAGTCTGAAGCTGGTTTTGGAAACGTTTGGGATGTATTTCATACAGGAATAACACAGCTATCTGTTTGAAAGATGGGGACATTCCATGTAAGTACTCAGTGTTCAAAAATTCATGAATGCCATTGATTGAGTTTATCCTAGCAAATTAAAGAAAATTCTTGCAATTTTAGGACAGAAAAGGTACATTTCCTCACATGTACGTTACCATCTGGCGTGGAGATGTATTAATATCTTGCAATATTTAGGTCATAAATCAAATCTAAGCCCTTATTGCACATTCAGAGAAAATTACTTTCTAGTGACATATGGCATAACCTTCAACTTCTATAAATTGATAGAATTCTAGCAAATCTACTCAAATTCAAATATTTTGTACCCACATTTTATTTTTATGGATGCTGTTAACCACGCGGAATGTCGGAGGTCTTAGGTCAATACAGAGAGTTTATTGCAATGCTAAAGGAAATTACCTTTCAGTGACCCAGGGCGTGAACTTAACTCCCACCAGTCAACAAGGACTTCTGATCTTACTGGCTGTTGATACTTACAGGACACCAAAATCATATGCTGGGGCTTATTAAAGGGTTTCTAGAAGGGACGCAGTCATAGCTGGTTATAAAAATGCTTGTAAAGTGAATTGAGTTTGTTGAATTGTGTGTATTTTAACATACGTCTTGCCAGAACTCACCTGTTAAAATTCTTTTTCTTAATAGACTCATTGTGACTTTGGAATTCATCATCCAAAAATCAGAATATATGGGCAATTTGTCTTCAATTAGTAGTGGTATTTTTATACAGCTGAGTAATAACTGCTCAGAAGGGGGGGGAAATCTTGCTTTACAGTGACTTAAGTTATACTTTTAAAATTTGGTCTTAGTTGTTCATTTTTCCAAAAGCCATGTTTGTCTGATTCATATTTCTCTATTATTGTTGTGCAAAACAACACTGAAATTTGCTGCTTTCAAGTTAACCTGCCAGGAGTTAGGTCTATGAGCTAGAAGTGTAGAATTAGAGACAGAAGCTGCCACATATCTAATCTTTTTCTGGCTCCTTGTCCTTGCTTGAGACTCATTCACCAGTCCACACATTTTAGTTACTTACACTGTTTGATTTACCTCTTCAGCCCAACTCTCTTCACCCAGTTTTTCACCCGAGTCCATATTACTGCATCATCTTCCCTTGGTGTTGCTGCTGCTCTCCCCAAAGCTCCACCTCTTGCCCAGGTTTTCCCTACAGCTCAGTGTCTTTCTCATCATCGCTCCTGTCCTTCCAACCAAGGAACACAAGGTAGAGATTGTTTTCAACTTCCCATTCTCCACAAGATCAAACATATAATGGAATCCAAGTGATCCTAATCTAAATCTCTCCCTTCCCCTTTCAGTAATGCCCTAATAATGTGCCTGCCATGGTCACCTTGGTGCATTTCAGCAATTTTTTCCTGTCTCAGTGGATTACTTTTCTCTCAGTTTGCAGTTTACAAAAAAAAAAAATAAATATATATTTTATAGAAAGAGTTAGCATCTCTTTTTCTCTCTTTCTTTTGCACACACCCACTTCTGATCCTTCTAACAGATAAAAGACCAAGATGAGGTGGCTGGAATTTGAGGTTGTCAGTGTTGATGTCGCAAATTAGAGGTTCGTTTTTAACAATAAGAGCAATTAGTCATCAGAGCAGGTTCCTAAGAGGTGTGGTGAGTCAACCTCTTTTGTGAAGCTGACTAACTTTTCCAAAGGCTGTGTTTTTGAATTAAAATCACAAGTTCTTAAGCTTGATGAGACAATCACTGGGTGAGCTCCTGCCATTTGTGTTTTGCAGCAAGTCAGGCTGCAGTCATCCCAATGGCCTTTTTTTTTGGCCTTAAAAAGATATGTGACTTCTGTCCTGTGTGGATTGCAAATTCAAGGATTTTTCTATCTTTCCTCCTGCCCAGTTTCATCTTGCTTTTCCCCTTCTGCTCTCTCCATGTCCTATGCACTCTTTACTCCTCCCAAGCAATTTTCTTCACATATCTTTTCAGTAGTTTACATAGTTCAGTAGATTGAGATCTTTGTCTGACTTCTTTTGATGTAAGCTTATAGCTGTCTGGGATCACAAAATAATTCAGATTATATCCCTCTGGGCACAACATTGACAACTCCAGTCAGCATTAAAACTGGCAACATAGAAGTTTTCTGAACTGTTCACCTCTTGATCTTCAGTATGCCTGCCACTGATCCTAACCCAGTCTAATCAGAGGTAGGAAAGAGGATTGCAAGGATTCCCACAGTGGGAAATGCATGCATGAAAGCGAGAAAGAAAAATGGCTTGGAGTGGTCTGTGGGGAACAGCAGCAGTTCCTGTGCTTTTCCTTGGCATCGTTATTAATAGCTTCTAGAGACAAGATAGTGGCCTAGGTGGTCTGGCCATCTGACTGGTCTGGCATTTACAGCAGTACAGGAATATGGGAGGGTGCAAAAGCAAAATGATCCACATAAATAATCATAGCCAGTTCTACATGAATTTAGAATAATCTTGTATTTTAGATTTTTTTTAAATACATATATTAACCCAAAGCTTGTATCTTAATGACAGTCGTTTTCCCGGTTATAATTGGGAAAATTATTTAATATGTCTCCTGTTCTGCTCAGTTTTCTCTAAATAATTATTCTTTTCCTCTCTTTTCCTTACAAAGCATTCTGGGCAAATGTATTTTCTATAAAACCTATGGCTGCAACAAAGAGTCAGGCCTCGGGAGGAAACTTTTGCACATTTCTTTAATAGGCTGGCAATTTATCTTGTCTGGCTTCCCCTTCCCTCCCCTCTCCTCTCTTCTCTCTCTAACCCCTAACTCCTAGCTTTACGTACTTCATCCAATCAAAGCATAAAAAGTTTAAATAAAACAAAAAAAAAAAGAAAACTGAAGTTGAATGTCAGGAAAATATTCCTATCAGCGAGGTCTGCCAGAGCATAGAATAATCTCCTGTGGGGAGCAGTGGGAGTCCATCACTGGG
Source organism: Todiramphus chloris collaris (assembly GCA_025345505.1). Lineage (NCBI taxonomy): Eukaryota > Metazoa > Chordata > Aves > Coraciiformes > Alcedinidae > Todiramphus > Todiramphus chloris. Next base: position 7,663,338 of record JANVCC010000185.1, read on the forward strand.
ATAGACTAAAACTAGATGAAACTAAAATCAAAATCAATATCATCATTAAGGGAAGTAGACTGAAAAGCTGAGGGATGGACAGGAAAATTTGATGCCCCTAGAGTTTAAGAAAATATCTGTGACCTGCTGTCTAGCATTTAAGCAGGGTTTTGATCAGAATCATACACAGAAGACAAATTAGTTTTCTGAGCACAGTTTTTGGTGGGTGTGCGCTTTGGGTTTGAGCAGTTTTATGCTTGGGGGGGAAGGTCTTTGGGCATAGAAAAGACACAATATTCACTGTAGTATTTTAAAAAAATGCGTGCGGACAAGTATGACTGATAAAGTAATTTATTAACTGTGATTTTCTACAATGAAGAAGCAACTCAAGATCGAGCACTGGCCACTGATTATGCTGTTTAATAATCCAAACAAACAAACTGTATGGGGCTGTCAGCTTTTTCTTGCAGTCAGATGGAGTGCAGCTGTGTGCACCAGCTTGTAGGATCTGGACTTTTGTTAGCATTCAGGCTCTGGCCCTGACATCTCCTGGCTAAAGTACATCTATTTAAGGTCAGATTTTTCCCAAACCAACATAAAATTGGACTAGATGCATTAAAAAAAAAAAAAAAATTCATTCTTGTTTCTGAGTATGAGGAAGCTTGGCCTTTGGTGTGGGCATCTGCTCACTGTTTTGCTTCCATGTTTTCACATTCTCAGAAGAAACACTCTGCTAATGGGGTATTTGGAGAGGACTAGAGTGCTCCCACTTCACTAGGTGCAGCGACTTACACGTACAGAGATCAACATCACGCCAAAACCCAAAGGTCTGGTAACACTACTGAACATTTTTCATTAAGAAATTCTCCATTTACTGGACTCATCCAAACTTTGACCTAAAGACACTTAATATCAGACTTCCTTATCAGGACTGAGGTTTCAGTTGGGAAATACCCAGTGATATACCCAGCTTCAAAAAGCAAAGCAAAAAAACGTGATCCCTGAAAGGAATAACACAGTGGTCCTCTCCTACACAACACAGAGCCCTGTTCTCTTCGTCACAAAACTTTCAAATAAAAAAATCCTCCAGCCTCTTAGAAATTCACCACTTCATTTTTTCCTGCAATATCCCTCCAATTTTAAAAATTGCTGGTCCTCCCCATCTAGCTCCTTGCAGTACTCCACCTTCCTTTGTCCTCCTGCACTGTCTTTTTGACAGTCTTTATAAAGAATAGCAGAGGGTGTGTGTTAGCTGCAAAGTAAAGTCATGCTTTATTGTCCTGACCTCTGTAATGCTAGATGTAAATCAGCCAATTGCCTTTATTAATGATTTGTAGACAGCACTGCTTGAACGGAACAGTTTTGTTTAACCCAAAAAAAAAAAAAAAAAAAAAAAAGGAAAAGAATCTCATCTACTGGAGATTGATTCCTGCTCTCAGGAATCATTAGGTGTCTGGTACTTCTAGAGGTGTTGGGCTGTGGGCCCATGTTGGATAATCCCTCAATCCCTAAATCATTTCACTGTAAACATAATCTTTGAGTAACAAAGTCGGTCTTGGGTATCTGCCAGCATCTTGGGATGAAGCTTGTCAAATGATTTCTTCAATTGCCTTTGGATGTACATGGCTTGAAAGCCTGAATGCTTGGCGAGGCTGGGAATGCTGACTCAGCAGTGAGAAAGCAACATGCACCCGTTCTGACCCAGAACCTGTTCTGCTTCCCTCTGGGAAGCCCCAGTTGAAATTCCCCCTGGGGTCACACTCCAAGGAGCTTGTGCTCACCCACTGCCTGAGCCCTCTTCTTCCAAGCAGCAGACAAACAGTCCATCTCAATTACAATGTTTGCCTTTCACTTGGGAGCTGCTGCTGCCTTGTTATCCGTGTCTTCCTCCAAGACCCTGATGTGGGTCTGAGCTCTTTTTCTGGGAGCTAAAACTCCGCTTTGCAGACCTCTCATTTTTCCAAGCCACAGATTGCACCCCCATAGTTCCTTTCTGAAACACCGAACAGAGGGAGATTTCTCCCAGCATCTCTGCGATGCAGCCTGTCTGGGGGTTGCTGGGTGGGAGATGAAGCTCGCCTGCATTTGTATGGCATAGAAAAATTGCTGCTTGGTATTGTACATGGCTTATGTTAAGATTTACTGTGATCTGAAAATATAACAGATCTCTTTTTGAAATATGTTTTATTACTTTTCTGTGTATCCCAGACTACTCAGGACTTGTCAAACATATCCTTTGCTTATTTGGCATTAGTGAGATTGAGGAGACTACCCATGCAGCACTGAATGTCAGGAGAATGGACCATATTTTTCTCATGTGAGTGTCTCTTTTAGGGATTATACCAAAGGAGGCTTTGATGCAATACAGATTACATGTTTATGGAAGGATTTATAGAAACGTTGCTTGTTTGGACACACAGATCACAAAGGAATCCATTCTAGACCACCTTATTGAAAAATAAAGGAAAGAGAGATAGTCAGGCATGTTCAGAGTTGCTCCAGTTCCTTGGGCTGCAGAGGGCTGACACCAGAGAAGGCAGCAGCCGCTTTCCTTTTGCCTCAGCAGGGAACACAGATGACCATGTAGCTGAATGAGAGATTTTAATTTTCTCAGAGGATAGACTGGAAAAGACACTTTTGCATCACCTTATTCCCAGTCTATATCATCCATAAGCTGCTGAAGGAGGGTCAAGATTGCTGGCTGCTTCTAATGGCACTGGTCTGATCATCAGGCACCTTACTCCAGTTGCCCTGCTTTGCTGGGTCTATGTGTCCACTAGATTTCATGCTGATACCATTTTTTTTTATTATTCACTGTTTACTGGGTCTTTAGGTCCCTTGCCCAAGAGACAGCTATCATCTTTTGTCAGCCATTATATCCTGAACAAGTAAAACTCTTCTAGTCACGCTTCTAAAGCTGAGTGCAGGAAAGGAGAGCCTTTCAAATGGTCTCTCTGCATCTGTCCACATTGCATTTATCTTTTCTGACCTTGGGTGACCAAAGCTGTCATGCTGTATTCCTGATAAAAGAACATTAGGGCTTTGCATAATGGCATTAATATCTCCCTATCTCTTTGGGGAATTCTTTGTCTGGTACATCCTAGGGTATCGTTTGACATTTTTATGGACAAAGCTCATTGGTGATTCACAGTCCTCCTTTGATCAGCTTGTACACCCTGATGTTTCTCCTCTCGTGACATTTGCAGAAGATGTGTTCCCAGTCCCAACACATGTAGCAGTGTGAATTACAGCACCACACACCAGCCCCTTACTCCGGCCTTTGAGATTATCCAAATCTTCCTCTGTGTAATACCTGTCTGCTTCTTGCCTCCCAGCAAGCAACTACTTGATCAGAGCTGAGAAATTGCAATCCAAGGTCATTCATGAAGAAATCTTTATTAATTTCAAAAAAAACCCCTCCTCTTTTATTTGTTATTATATCTCATTTAACCACTGGCAGAGAGTAGTTTACAAGTCCTGTGTTAATTCTCAGCAACACTAATGAAACTAATATGGCTCTGTCGAAATGTTACACTGAAATCAAGATTGGTTAAATACATTAGTGTTCCTTTCTCTCTTTCAAAAAAAAATCATTTCCTAGGAGAAATGAGGTTAGTCTGGAACCATCTATCTTTGGAAATTGAGCTGATGAGAATGATTTCAGAATGTCTGGATATTTGCTGACAGGAATGGATCTATTTTAGGTATTTACGTAGTTCATATCATTGTAGCATGTGAGTACATCATGGCTTGCAAAGTATTTCTTTTCTACAGACTCCTGACAGAAGTGAGATGATGCCCATTTTAGCAATGGCAACATACTCCTGGCCATGTGAGGTGCACCAGTAACAAACCAAATCCAAGCCTTTGCTCACAGAAGTAGCATTTCCTGGTGGTTGCAACCCCAGCACAAGCGTTCTAAATCATTTGCCTCAGCATTTATCTTCCTTTTAGACTTCTTTCCCTAGGCACCATTGCATTTTTCAATTAAAGTGAGTTTTCACAGCAAGTAAATACTATTTGGTCCTGAGTGCTGCCATCAACCTAGCACTCACCTTCCTGACACTAAGCTGGGACTCAGTCTCTCCCAAGGAAAAGAAGGGTCTCACTGACTTCTTTCCAAATGGCAAAGTGGGTTTTTTTGTTTTTTTTTTTTTTTCCCCCTCCTGGTGTCATAATATTTTACTTTCATGCAACATCTCTCCTCCTGCTGGGTCCTTAAACACTTTGCAGATGATCTGTGCAAAGCATTCTTTCACCCACCACTGAAATACAGCTTTTGCTGCATGGAAAAACAAAAAACCAAAAAGAGCAGCTTGCACCTGTGCTGCTGGAATTTTTGAGAGGCAAAAGGAGGAACAATTACAGAAAGAATCAAAGCAGGGAAAATTCAGTTCACTGGTGACCTTCAGTTTCTTTCCCCCTTGCAATAAAATAGCACAGAAATGTGCACTGCAAGCAGGCAACTTGGGACTATGTTACACCTTGCTCAAAATCCACATCTCTAATGTCTCTCAACCATCGTTCCTGCCCCAAGATCCTGCCACACCACCCTCTGTATTTCAGAAGGGGATAGAAATGAGGGTTCCTTCAAGGGGTAAACACAACCCAAGAGGTCAATCCAGACAGTTCAGTTATGAATACCTTGGGGTGAAGCCATCCTGGTGGCTGCCCTGCACTCCTGCTGCAGCTTGGCCTGTTCCTGCTGGGCACTGCAGCAATGCCAAGGGCTGAGGCAGTTGTGGTCATGAACCACAGATGAATATTTTGGCCCAGATACTTATATCAAAGCCACTTTCAAGCAGAGAAAGTCAGGCCCTGCAGTGACTAATGTGACATCCCTTGGCCCTGCCAGCTTCAATGGAGAAGGATTTACCCTGGTGTCCTGAGAGATCTGTCGCATCCACCTGATTTATTTCGAAACCCGGCTTGTGTCAGCTGTAGCTATGATTTGCCCTGTTGCAACTTCGACCCTGACCTGGCTGGAGGCTACAAAGAGCCCTGAGAGAGGCTCTGTTTAGGAGCTGGCTTTACTGCTTTGGACACCATCGCTGCGTTCTGGCGGCTCCTTAGTGATGCTGCATCCAGGTCCCTTAATGCTCCCACTAAAACACACTGATTAAATCATGCCTCTAATTAGTTTCCTCATTGCACAGACATAAAATTCCTTTCCCTAACACAGAGCTGAACTATTTCAGCCTGCACCTCTCCAGCTCGCTGCTGAACTTTCTCCAGCAGGTTAAAGCAGCTTCCTTGCTGCCTGCTCCACTGGGGACCCCCCAGCATCTCCTCCAGATGCCTCCCCCTGCTCCTTCCCTTGCCCCCCACCTTTGCTGGGAGGTTTGGGGTCCGCTGCCTCCCTCGGGCTGCCCTCCGGTGGCCGCATGGGAAAAGTGCAGCATCATCTCTGCAGGGTACCAGAGCCATCGCGGGGGCCATCCCCCTTCCTCCTGCCCATACGGCCTCCGGAGGGGTCTTTTCCCTCAGGACTAGAAACGTCCCTCTGTTCTGAACATCTCCTCGGCCACCTCCGTGTGCTGGTCAGCGAGAAGATCTGTAATGCACAAAAAAGCCTCACTATCCCACGCTGTCACTCAGAAGAGAGGAAGGGAGATGGACAATATGACATGCTCTCACATGAGCTGAAATACAGGAGAAATTAGAGAGGGTGTCCCTAGGGATCAGGACTTGGTAGCTTCTGTAGAGGCTGAACTGCAAAAGGACTGAACTGCAATCACAGAGATCATCTCCTTATCCAAATCTCCAAACAGAGAGCTCTAAAGGCTGTGTTTGCCCCCCACTGCAGGTTTTTTTTGCATCCTTTTGCCGCTGGACCATCTCACTGCGTTGACAGAGCATCTCTGAGACTGGTGGGTGCCATCCTCATGCCTCCCCACCTCTCATCCTCCTCACTTATCCAAAACTGACCATCTCTTAGCAGTGTTATTGTCATAGCATCAGAGAGCTGCTGGCCAAGGAGCCAGCTCGATCTCATTACTGCCACTGCCAGGCACAGGTTTTTCCTGCCGGGGCTGCTGGAAGTTTCCAGTCGGGATCTCAGGTTGAAGGGATGGCACAGAGCCACCATCGTGATAACTGTCCATGGAAATAGCCATTTCCCTTCTGGAGGCAAAGCCATTTTCCCCTCAGGCCTCTCTGTTGGAAGCGGGACAGCCATTAACAAGTCCAGCTGAGCAGCCACATGGCTCTGCACTTGTCCGAACCTCCTGAAGGTCATGGCTCTGCAAAAGGACAGGGGGGAACCTGTGGGCCTCAGACCATTTATGCATTAGAAAATTACTTTGGATTGTTACTGGGAAAAGATGCACACAGGTGATCACCACGGCTCTCCCTGCTGCTCAGGATGCTGCTCTCTACGAAGCTGTGTGGTAACTCATCACTGGAGGGAAGGACATGAGCAGTGAGGAAGCTGCTGTTGTGTGAACTGTGATCTCCCCATGCAAGTGAAGGCCAGTTTGTGTGGAGAGGACCAAGCACAGGAGACCTTGGCTAAAACAGCCCTTTTGGAAGTTGATGCTATCTCACAGCTTGAAAGAGATCATGATGTGCAAGCCCAGAACGTGTCAGGTTTTTCATATTGGGCCATTTGTAGCTTTCCTCCTGCACTTCTCACTTCCATCTGCTACTGCTGGGTTGGCTGCCAAAGGCTGTCTCTGTATCTTTACAGTCTAAAGACCTGCTCCTGGGAGTAGCCACAGCAGAAAGCCAGTGCCAAGACTCGGAGAAAGGTATAACATGGATCCGGACTGGTAGGGAGGACAGGAGCCCAGAGCTCCCTTGCAAGAAGGGATGAAAGACCACTGAGTTTTCAACCATCAGAGAACACAATCATTTAAGTGCAACTGGCAGGAGGGACAGATCTGGAGAAATCCCAGAGGAGCTCAGTTAGAAACCCAGTGATATTTTAAGATGGCATTTGATGTGTCAGAGCACAGGTAACAGGTACTGTTCTTGTGGAGATGACTGTGTGCTGGTGACTAAGCCCACCAGGTGTGAAGCTAAATCAGACACTGCTCAGGGCCTGTGTCCCATTTAATTACCATCTTGAGGAACAGATTGTGCCCAGATCCAGGAAACCTGGTGGATGGGAAATGGGAGAGCTGAGTCCTGCTCCCACCTCAGCCACTGAACTAGGAGGTGAATGTTGGCAACAGAGTTCTCCGTGCTGTGTCTCTTCTCCCCTCTGCAACATGTCTTGGCTATTTAGATCAGCAGTTTGGCCCAGGATATTTTAGCAGTGTGCATGTTTGTGCAGCATCCATCACCAAACTCCAATAATGTTTTAATTGCTTTTTTGCAATGGTAAAGTCCTCCTGAAAATACCTTGGAAAGTTGCTCTGGGGACAGCATCCAGTTACAGAAAAAAGGAGGATGATATCTGCCATCATTTCCACATCGGGAAGATGATGGAAGGATGGCACCTACTGTCATCTTCCGGGATGCAAAGGGAGATGATCTCCCTTCTTTCCAGAGCTACTACTGCTGCAAGGCATAGACTCACCCTCCTGTCAGCTCCAGCACTGCACAGGAGAAGGGGACATATTCTAATGTCTGGGCAGTAGTTGTGAAGGTTTCTTGGTGCTGAGCTGCCTTCCCTTCCCAGCAGACCCAGCTTGTCACCTTAGATTCACTCCGATGTCACTCATTTAACTGTAGTGGCTCCATTCTCCCCAGTGCACAGGACTGGGAGGACAGATCTTGCTGATGAAGCCAGCGTGTCTGCTAGCAGGGAGGACAGCCAGCAGCAAACCAAGGGTATCTTTGCTCAGCACCGTTTCTGAAGGGCACAGCTTGGATGCCTGTACAGACCAAGCCAGCTGAGGACCTTTTCCACAAGAAGGCTTCGTTTTCTGCCTGCAAGCCAGGACCATGTACCCAAGGAAGTGACTTTTTTCTGAGGATGTTCCTTTGAGAAAGCTCCAGCAGCATCAGTCTATTTGGTGAGCTGGTTTCTGGCAAGAGGCAAGGAAGATGTACCAGCATATCATCCCAAGAGGGTTTCAAGGCACCATGCTTGGCTGGCCCTTGTTCCCTGTCTGTCTGTCTCCCCTTACCTTGTCTGCTGCACACTGGCATTGTGTGACTCATTCATGCCTGCTGGCTCCCTGCAGTAATTACCAGCAGAGCTTTCTGTCGTCACAGCTCTTAAGGTGGGCTCATGCTGTGATAAATAAGCTGCTTAGCAGCATGGAAAGAAATGGTATTTAAAGTTTAATATCTTTTTTTAGCCCCTTTTCAAAGGATGCTGATTTTGTGATCTGTTAGGGAAGATGCAGTGGGCTTTGTTTCTTTCTGCAATGGGGAGAGGCAGAAAGAGAGGAAGGAGAAATGGGTGTGTGCCCGTACATGTGGCATGACAGAGCCAGGCTGTCTCCCTTCCCTCTCACCTCCCTAAGCGCTGCAAAAGTGACTGACACCCTCATTATACAGTTTAATTCAGGCTGGCAGCTTAACTTGGCATTGCGGCTCTGGCTGTATCAGTGCTTTGCACCCATGCTCCATCCGTTCCTTCCTCAGAAGTAGGAAAAAAATATATGACATAGCACAGTAGGCAAAGATTGCTACCCACCTTCCCAGGGGATCTTCTAGTCCCTGCTGTGGGCTTACATGGTCTGTGGGTCTTGGCTTTCTGGACTGAGCATCCTGAGGTCCAGAGCAATGCATGGAGGAGCTCATGCAGGGGTGTGACAGCTCAGCTTTGTGCAGCTGGTGAGATTTCTCTCTGTAACCCTGCTCAAAGCTCAGTGTTCATCCTCCCACCCCTGCATTTTGCAGGCAGGGGGAAAAAGTAAGTGAAGAATCTCTCTTTCTCAGACGTGCAATTGCAAAGCTTAGCCCTCCCATGACACTTTCTGTCCAGATGCTGCAAGCAAGGATTGCAGCTCCCTATGGAGTTCAGCCAGCACTTAGGTTTCTCCCAGCCTTCAAGAGGGGGATTTAAATAATTTCATATTAATCCTCCCAATACCTCCCCCCATGCATGGGGAAGACTGTCCACAGCCTGACACTTCTGACGGGAAAACTGAGACGTGTGGAGGGGTGGTGCAGCCCTTCACCCAAAGGAGGTTTAAAACATCAGCAGAGCAGCAAAGGGACACCTGGACCTTCCTGAAGCCAAGTCCTTTTGCTTTAATCACAAGGCAAGATCACACCTTTTGGTGTGGGGAACAGCCATCCTAAACCAGGGTAGTTGGGATGCAAAGTCAGTGAAGAAAATTGTCGAGCCCCGCTACTGTTTTCTCCCTGCTTCAGTCACTCGAGGCAGATGCGAGGAAGGCACTGCTGGCTGGTGGGTGTGCAGGGGCAAGGCGGGCACAACTCCAAGTCACCTGTCCCTGGCGAGGTTGCAGACAGTATTAAGTAAAAGGGGTTGCTGCTGCTGCTGCTGCTGCTGCAAATTACGTTTTCAGATTTCGTACCTCCAGAAAAGCTGGCAGACTCCAAACAAGCTCTCTGAATTCAAAGCCCCATGCATCAAGTTACCAGGAACATGTGAGTGATTCCAAAGGCTTGTACTGCTTTGAGTAAGAATTTATAACAACAAAAGCCTCATTTAAGACAGGGACCCCTGTGGGAATGTTCCTATTCATTTCTCTCTTCTGTGGGTAATTGCAGAAAGATGACATTTAAGTTGTTTTACAAAAGTGGCAAGGGAAAAAAAAATGAAAGAGGGAGGAAAAAACAGAGAGAAAGATGGTACTGTTGGATAGGGTGAAGGAGAAGACAGTCTGGCTAAGATTCCCAGAGGCCAGAGATTTTACATATAAGTGGAGAACGGTTTGTCCTGAATAGCAATCTCAACTCACAGCAGGGTGACATCAGCTACCTATACTCAGGGCGGTGGAAGTAAGGCATGGAGATAGAAAAGCAACACTGGGCATGGGAGCACAGCTTATCCCTCAGGCTGATGGGCAGAAAAAAAGTGTGGGTGGGGGACATATCCCAGATACCACTGCCCATAGCAGAAGTTTGTACTTTGGCCATGAACAGGAAAGTCCTGGTTGCCTGAACACCTTAGGGCTGGGAGATGACTGTCCAGCCCCTGGAAGCAAGTAGCCAAAGAGGCAAAGGCATGTACAGTCAGTGATGGGGAACTTCAAACCTCTGCCAACATCCTGATGTAGAATGAAGAGCACCAAGACACAAAGGTTGGTAGAAACCGCTTTTCTATAAGCCAGAGAAATCCCTATGGGAAGAAGAGCTACATACCCACCAGCTTGTGCGAAGGTGATGAACCTTCTTCTCTTCTACAGATTTTCAGAGATTTACTACCTATTAGAGGAGTTTAAATGCATTCAGTGTAATTAAACCCAGGGGGAAACACAAGCCTTTAATATCTCATGACTTCTAAACTAGGAAAAAAGTACATCTTTTCCTGCCACTCTACAGTATTCCTGCTTGTGGTGAGAGGTTTGAGGAACTCACAGCTGGGACTGGCTTAATCCACTGAGCCAAGCAGCTGTACGCGCGCGTGTGTGTGTGTAAATTCATTTTAATGATCCACAGCGGAAGGGCAAGTGGGTGAGGAAGGGGGGGTGCCAAGTGGGGCGTGTTCCTGCAATGCAGGGATAATTGGCCCTGCAATGGTAATGGCAAGCTGCTGTCAGCCTCTAACAAAGTGTGTGAGAGATGAAGTGACACCCTGACAGGTCCCGCCGACGTCCTGGCCTGCCCTGCCTCTGCCAAACAAGTGATTACAGCCTTCCTGCTGACATTCAGGAAACTAAATTGGAGGTAATGACTCTCCTGAGGGGCCTGGAATAGGGATGGTGAGAAGGAGCCTCACAGCTTTGCGCCTCACCTGGGACATCTTTTTTCCACACTCTTCCCACCAAGCACCCAAGGGGATGTGCTGATCTTACGCCCTCCCAATTTCCCTTCCCGATACAGATCCAGTACCTCCACACCAACTCTGACCACCCAGTGAATCCTGGGCACAGAAATAGGATAGAGGTGACAACTCTTCAACATCATCTGGGAGTGAATTCACCCAGTCTTTGGGTTTCCTTTTTCTGCTACGCTACATCTCAAACTCCATTTCCCACCCCGCTTGCTTCCTGTATTCGCAACTTCCCCTCCTGTACAGAAGCGAGGGGCTCGTGTTGGGCACGTGCAGGAGAGGTAGCAAAAGGACATAGCAGGACTTGTGTGTGTATATATATATATATATATATAAAGGACTTGTGTAGCTCCTGCTACGGCAGCATGGCTAACTCCAGCTCTGCCTTAAAGCTGAATCTTATGTCATCAATGGTAGGTAGCCATGCAAGAGCAAAATTAAGAAACTCCATGTAGGTATCTAGCAAGCTGCAGCACTCCTGCTGAAATGATTTAGTGCAGCTGGAACGTTCTGTCCCCGATGGTGATGTGATCATATCTAAATCCAGGCAGGTTTGGGGGAAATTCTCGGTTTTCCCGTTTTTCAGTAAAGTCACATTGAACGGCTTATGGCTTAAACTTCTATTGTAACAGACACACAAGGAGTTGCATTTTCTGTGACTGAAAGGAAGCGAGAGAGAGGGAGAGAAAAAATTAAACTTGTCAGCTGGGAAGCATCTACTATAGCATGCAACAGCTCCACCTCCTCATGATCTTCAAGTTCATCATATCTAAATAAATATGCTTGGAAATTGTCCATCACAAGGGAAAACAGTCATCTCAAGGGTACTGTTGAAAGCATATGTCAAAGGTAACACCACGGGCATGTAAATTGATTCAGAATACTTAATTGGCTCTCTTTTCTTTAGTACATTGATGTCGTTCCAGAACAATCCCAACTGTCAGGTCATATTCTGAGCCCATTTACTTCACAAGGTTATTTCCTTTGACTCCAATGGATTAACCAGTTCTATACTGCAGTAGAGAGAGGTCAGATGTAGATCTCTTCCACTTACATTGAATCTAATTGATATTTTTGTATCTGTTAAAAAAAAATTCTAAAATAAGAATATAATGGAAAATATATTTTCTTGACTTTAACTCTCTCAAACACAGCACAGAGCTCACTGTGCCAGGTGGTGTACGCACACTGACAGAACAAAGACTTCCTGATTCATGGGCAATATACGCCCAAAGAGGGAAGAGCTTTCACTCCTAAATGAGTCAGAGAGCTATTTTACACCCTAAAACCACAGCCTTTCAACAAGCTCAGTTGCTTTCCTGGATAATCCCTCATCTTCTCTAATCCTTCCCGAAGATCTCTTAGCTCAATGACTAGCAGTATTTAGAAACACTTCCTCTTGCTTTAGGTAATTGCCCTCTTCAATACTACTGATCCACTGCCCGATAAACATCCTGAGGCAAAGCCCTGCCCTGCTGACCAGCAGCGTCCAGCACAGCATCCCAGTCCTGCTCTCCACAGTTACTACCCCAGCTAGTGCCAGCTGCTCATCACCAGCGAGACCTCTTCAACCAGGTCGTTGGAATTTGTCAGACCTTTCTTGAACCCTGTTAACACTGTCACCGAATTTTGGGATGGTAAAAGAAGTTACTGCAGTCACTGCAGGCAATTTTCCTGTGATCATTTGCCACGGCTCTGTCTTTTGGGCTCTGGTTTCTTTTCAGCTGGGACAGCAATGTGGTAGAAACAGTGCGTGTATGAATTTTCCCATGTGAGCAGCTTAGTCCTCTAGAGCTCAGAGAAGTGACCACCGTAGCAAGTTCCCCCCTCACGGGCACCGTGTGTGTGTCACTGCAAGTGGTAACGCCTGCTAAGAGCTGTAGCCAAGTCCTCAACTCCTGCAGGGTTTTCAGGTGCTTTTTTCCCCATCAGTGCAGCTGACAGGAGCTGAGCTCAGTTCTGCACCGAGTTCCCTGGCTGAATGTTATTCTTTTACTGCAGCAGCTAAAGGATCTAGTGGATCATGATGCACAAAGGGCTTCTCTTGTTTCCGAGAGCTCACAGCTCACAGCCACCATTCTCCACGTTACACTGTGTGGCACGATGACCTGCTCTTTCTTCTTCATGAGAGTCCAGCAGTTGGTGTCACCTCATCTCTAATCTGCCCAAATATCAGAAGTGCTATGAAATGATGGCTGCTTATGGATTTCCTCAGCTGATAAGTTCACATCCATGGCTTTTGAAAGGCTCTGCCTCAGAGCCCTTGCCAGGAAAGAGGACTTTCCTAAATTAGTTTTGGGAACTTCTGTTCTATGTTGTTGACGTAGAAAGAGATCTCTGAGGCAACCTAAGTGTCTAACAGGACTGCAGTGCTCATATCAAGATACACCCTCAAAAGCTGTGGATGTTTCTGTTGTGTTGCCACTTGTCCTGGCTTTGTTCAGGTTAATTATCACCAGCAGCTGCTGGTTAAGCAATGGGGAGGGGCCACAGCCAGGATAAGCAACCAAACCAGCCAATGGGAGATTTGATGCCATGCTAAGTCCTGCCCCTATATAAGGGTAGGGCTGAGAGGAGGTAGGGGTGTTTGTTTTCAGATTGTTCCCCTGTGTGGCTTGAGCTTGCAGCTGGAGCAGGGAAAGTGGCTTCTTGGGCATAGGTACAGCCTCGTGGTTTCTATTACTTGCTTTGTATATTGTTTTGTTAATATTATTGTCACTACTGTAGCTTCCTTACTTTTTTTTTTTTTGGACCTGTTTTATTAAGCTGTCTTTATTTCAACCCCCAGGGTCTCATCTTTTTCTTCTTCCCTATTCTCCTTCCCTTCCCACAGGATGGGGTGTTAGAGGGTAGTGCTAGAGGAGAAATGCTGGGTGAGTGACTGTGTGGCATTTAGCTGTGGACTGTTTGCTCTCTGGTGAAAGGACAGATATTCTAATAGAAATAACTGATAGTAGTCAACAGGCTGTTGCAGCTGTGAGGGTGAACCCCCAGACTGAAGTCCTGGTTTGGAAGATTTTGAAACTGCATCTCTTTCCTCTTTAGCTTAACCACGTCTGGCAATGGGCATCTGTTTCTGACCAGATAGTCCACCTTGCATAAGAAGTTTAGTTAAATGATGTGTTTAAATGAAAACACTGGGATTAAACAAATGTTTGTTTTGAATGAAAAGCAAGTTTGGTCCAGCTGCACTGGCCTCTTTGAGCAGCTTGTGGTTCCTTCTGTAAGAGCATTGCTGGTGGCCCGTGAAGGACTCTGGACAAGTCTTCCTTCATTGTCATGCAGTGGTCTCATGCATGGCAAATCCAGCCGTGGCTGAGGAGTGGCTATCTCTGCTAATTGGTTACATCTGCCTCTAAGGCCTGGCCACCAGCTGGCAGAGGTGATGGTGTTTGTGATGCTGCCTTGGCAGAGAAGCTCTATGACTGCCATCTGTTGGCTTCCAGAGTTGTGTTTCCTAGATAAACATGGCCTCCCTATGGGAAATGTGACTTCTCATCTGTGATTGATGGATGGAACATAAAAAGCCTCTCCAGCTTTTGTAGAATCCTCAGGAACCTGCTGGGCCAAAGTTGTTGAATGTGAAGCCATTCTTTTGTAATGGTCATAATCCTTCTCCTTCCTGCATCTCATGTAAGGGGAACATTTCCAAAGAATTCATGAGGAATTCTACCTTGCCACCAAAGATTTCTGTATTTGAACATAATCAGAAAAGAAGTTCTTACTGTTTTGTTTTGGTTTTCCCATTGGTGCTGCTGAATGTTTAATCACAGCTTCACAAGGACATGAATTTCTCTTTGGATTCCTCCCTGAGCTGCAGTAGCTGATCATGGCTCAGGAACAGATCTCAGGCTGGTCCCAATGGACTCTCTTGTTTTGTCCAGGCTTGGCTGTTCTTGCTAGTTTGCTGAAAGACTTTCAGGTACTCTGAAGAAAAACCACTCTGCGCACGTACATATGTATGTGTGGGCAATATGTATATATTCCCAGAGGTTTTATAATAATACTTTTGTAATGGAAATTTCTTATTTGAGCAAAAGTTTAATAAAATATGATTTTTTTTTCTTCTGAACTATTGTCAGGGAAAACTGTTTGGGTTCCCTTGGTGCAGAAGAATATCTGGAGTTGTATCAGAAGTTTCTAGCAATTTTATATTTGTGTCCACTGAAACCCACAAAAGTCAGTGAGATCTTTCCATGGAGTTCTTCTAAAAAATGACTAGCTAGTGATGATGATATTTGCTTCAGAAGGTTGGTTATTTCTTCTAAAATTTGAATAGAGGAGTTCAAAACTTTAAAAGATGGGTATCATCAAGAGGCATCAGAATTGTCTTCGCTGACATAACCATTTCTGACAGGCTGATTAATAAATATAATGCCAGTACTCATGGCAACAGGATCACACAGGGATAGGTACATCAGCTAATAAATAATGCTGGTCAGAGCTTTTCTTAAAAGTTAATACTCAACCTCTTTAAAAAGCAATTATTGGGGAAAGAGTACTTAAAAAAAAAATCTGCTTGCTTGAAATATCTTAACGAAAGTAAGACTTATCATCTTCCTTTCTTGTATTTAAACCACACTGTCTATTTCAAAAGGGAAAACAAAGTCTTTCTTGGGTAATGCTGTAAAATGGAAGCTCCTTATAAGGCTCTGGCTACTCTGTGGGCTTAAACACATTCTCCAGGGCCAGAAAACTCTTGGGGTCTCAGATCAAATACTGAAGTGGATATGCTGGACAAAGCACCTGGAGCACTTCCTCTGAACCATCAACTCCCCCAGGGCTGATGGAGTTGTGTGTTGATTTCTCATACAGGAGCCTTCCAGTCTCTTTTTTTCCAGGACAGGCTGCCTGTGTTAACTGAAGAACCAGGAATGACTGTTACCAGGAACCTGGCTTCAGTGCCCCAGGGCTAAACAAGCTCAGATCTGTGTTTCACCAGTCCAAAGAGACATTTCATGAGTTTCAACCAGCATCATAAATATGCTGGGTAGGAAACATAATCTAGGCTGCCCGAGTTGTCAACACAGTCTGAGTGCCTCACTAGAGTGGGCAAGCCTTCAAGTTAGATGAAAAACAAATATAGAAATGCTATGGCTTTTTTTCTGGGTTTTTTTTTCTTTCTCTTACTATTCTTCCAAAGATTAAACACTGGGGAGTGGGCTTGTTAAGAAGTATGGGACTGTTTGTTGTAAGCAATTTCATTAGATACCAGGCTCTGAATCAAACAGTTACTTGCTGCTTTAACCACTTAATTATATGCACAAGTCAAAATCCTGTTGACTCAAGCATGAGCTTAATGCTGTGTTGAACCAGAGTCTTAGTCCAGTTAGAAAACTTGTCATGAACTGATCCTGATTTATACAAATGGGTTTATTATTTGTAAGTATTCACCAAATAGGTTGGACAAATAATTTTTCAGCCTATCAGCTTTTACTGTTTGCTTTAAACTGTTTGCTAGTAATTCATTATTCATTATGGTTGGTCAAGTGTAACACATGATGCTTCTGAACAGGAAAGGTGGGGGGGGTAAAAGGAAAAAGATTAATGAATAATGAATAACATACTTCCTGGTATGAATCTTCATGCTGAAGTGAGTGAAACATTAAAAACTTGCAAATATTTTCATAAATTCTCTCTTGCTGCCTGGATAATCAAGAAAAGAAATGATGTCTTCAGGAGTCATTGGTAATCCAATAGGGCATTTAAATATGCTCAGGGCAAATACTCGAAGGCAGTAAGTGCCAAAAAATGCCAGTGGACACCCTCTAAGACTCTCAAAGGCGCTTAAGCTGGCAGTGTGCCTAGGGTGCATCACAAGTAGATGCTCTTGGGTATCTGAAATTCCCACTCAGTGCTTATCTGCATCCTTTGAAAATCTTCAGCCCAACCCCACCCAGTGATCTCAGCATGAGGCCACACAAGCGTCTCCTGAAATCATTACTTATGAAACAAAAAGCTTATCACGTGGTTGACCTGAAGCACATGCTTGGATACTGTTGGAGGTTGAAGTTTTACTAAGTATATGTGAGTCCACTGAAGGCAGGAAAAAATAAGGAAAACAAAGGAGCTGTTGCGATCCTCCCAGGGTTGCTCAATGGTCTGCAGGTCAAAGAAGTGAATCCTTCACCAAGTCAGTGGAGGAGTAGACCTGCCTGGGGGCAAAGGTTTTATTTGTTTGTTTTTCAATGGGAAGTAATAATACATTGTTCAAAAAAGTGAGCACAAAGATGTTTTCACTTCTTAGCTGTTTGAATAATCTAACAAGTAATACAGAAATCACTAGGAAACAAAGAAATATGTTCAGCTGAAAACTCTATTTGTATTTGCAGAAAAACCCTTTTCAGTGAATCTTCTAGAGAAGGTTGGATAGATTTTTGTTGCTAGGATTTTGCACTCGGGGAGGTGAAATCAAATGAAACTGAGGGCACTGTGCTTTGGGTTTAGCTAGCAAAGCACAGCTGAGTCATTTCCATTTGGAAAAAAAACAACCAACCCCCCATCCTTCCCTCTGTAAAACTTTCTACATCTCGCTGGCCTTGAGAGGTTTTCTCTCCTTTGCACGCGGAGGTGTTTGGAGCAGCGCTCGTCCTGGGTTGCAGAAGGGCAGCTGCCCCCTGCCCCCTTGCCTCATCTCTCACGCTGTCCCCCGGGTGCGGGAGCCAAGCGTCAGAAGCGATGGATTGACGAGCTCGCCACCAGCCGCAGTGCCCCGCTCATTAGAAATAATTTGCATGCGGAACATCAGTATGACAGCCCTAGCGAGGGATTTGTTTAGCTAATTTAGAGTAATGGAGAAGAGAAATTAATCACTTTAACACTGATGCTCCCTGGCATGGCAAGGCTGGTAGTCAACCCCGCGCGACCTGTCAGGAAGGTACCCCCAGTTCTCCCCCTGTTTCTATGTGTGTTTGCTCCCAGAGAGTTCAGGGATCTAATAACAGGCCTGGAGTACCAGGCCAGGAGCTGTCAGCATGGAGAAGAGAGGCAGCAGCTACCGAGCGCTTGCAGCAAGGTTAAAGCAAACAGGATTATCTGTTCCAAGCGCTCGGGAGTGCTGATGCTCTCAAAACAAAGGACAGGGGCAGGAGCCTCAGCCATGTAGCTGTATTCAGCTGTCCCCAGCTGGTAAGTGTCCTGATCTGAGCTGCTGCTTCATTAATGATTGATTAAGGGAACGGTGCTGGGGTGAGGGGATGCTGCCTGTAGTGAGCACTGCTTCTCTCCAGGTGTTTTGCTTCTGCTGGGAAGCGGAAGGTTGTGAGGTGAGGGCTCGGAGTGCTCAGTGCTAGGTTGACAAGGGCTGGGATCAGGGACCTGGAGGAGAAAAAGTATCACTAAGAAAGTCAGAAATAGGTTCATTTTCAGCTTTTTTCTCTTTCTTTACATCCTTTCAACATGTACCTTCTAGTTTTTCACATTAATGCCAGAAAAAAAAAAAAAATCTATATTAAAATATTCTGCTCAGACAAATACTGCAAACATTCCCTTTATCAGAAGAAACCCCACAACCCTTTCAAATCCATCCTATGTGTTTTGCCATTCCCTGGTATATTTAGCATGCTTCAGGCATATACCCTTTCCAAATAAATGAAGATATAAATTCATGACAGCTGTGACATGAATAGAATCCATATTGTGAACTCAAACAAATATCATTACAATTCGTTGTTTGTTTAACATTTATGATCACTCTACTCTCAGACATTGTCATGCGTGGCAGTCTGTATTCCTTCTCCCACACTCTTGTTTACAAGTCTAACATGAGTTTTATTCCCTGGCTAGACCTCCTCAGCATATTTAATTTCCCATGTTTTGTTCACCAGTCCTCCTCCAGTGCCTGGAACAGGTAGACCTGTTCCCACGTGCAGTTTGTTTCCCATTTCTGTTACAAGTGTGCCCAGAAGAAAGCTTTTCTGACCACTATCAACCCAGAGCGTAGGTGCAGGTTGTTTTCTGCAGAGTTCCTCTAATGTAGGACTTCAAGTCACTGAAAAGCATTAGAAAGCCACATATCATCATTTATAGGTGCAATCCAAAACTCATCTCCTTTTATAGGCCCTGGCTTAATAATTGTGGCTGCAGAATGGCCGCCAGTATTATTCCCAGAATAAGAACTACTGAACTTAAACAAGTGTAATGCAATAAGGGAGAGATGGAAGTACCAAAGCTTTTATGTACAAAAATGATGCCAGATTGTAAAAATGTGAATGCTGTAAAATAATGTCTTTAATTATATACATGGAAGGAAGGTTTTCAGCAGCAGATGTCTAAAGATAGGCTCTCAAACACAGACCTATCAGTGAACTCTATGGAAAAAAAAAAAATGGAGAAGCTATTTAGAAGTGGACTGAGAGGGATCATTTCAGTTTTCCTTGGGTGAATAGACGTGTGTGTTTGTGTAAATCCAGAACAGGCTACTTAATTGCAATCATTATAACTGTTAGAAAGATTGAAAAGAAAGATCTGGTATAAGAAATAAGAGCAGGAAGAATGGACCATAAAGGATGTGCCGCGGTAACCCTGAATTCTGCTCTTGCCTTGGAATTACAGTGTGACGTGGGCACCCCAGAGAGCCCAGAGGAGATCTACACCAAGTGCTGCACCATCTGGACACAGCCGTGAGCAGTGCAGGTAAGGGCTGTTCCACCACTTGTCCTACAGCCTGGTTTCCTTTCACAGCGTTTGCCCTTAGCAGTGCAGATGTAGCCATAGCGGATGGGGAACGGAAGGCATCAGCTATGGCAGGTGTGTTATCAGAAGATGTTAAGGGATGACTAGCAGGGAACCAGGGAGCATTTTCTGATGATGAAGCTGGGACATATAAAAGTATCTTTAGCTAATGAGTGTGTCTAATTGTCTATCTTGAGGTACATGATAAAATGCCTTTGACACAGATTGGAAAAGACTGATCTTAACAGAGACCAGGCTTATGGCCCTCAGGGCAGGTTGGGTCTGGGACTTTCTTGGAGCACTACCACATGTTAAGGAGAACCCAGATGAGCTGCTCATCAATGGCTCTCAACACATTTCCCATTGAAGAAAAAAAAAAAAAAGGCAAAAAAAAAAAAAAAAGCCAATTACAATCCTGGATGACTTTTTCTTGATCTCATTGGGATTTCTATCACACCCGAACAAAGGTATCTTTGTCCAAGGAAGTAATTGGAGATGTGTGTGGAGTTTCACCCAGCACTTAAATCAGAACAATTGCCATATTTTTAAAAGATTATCCTAATGTTGAGCTTTCTTTCTTAATGTTTTATAATAAAGTCCCAGAAATAAAGGCTGCAATGTAGTTGCAATAGAATTTACATTAGCATATTTTGAGTTTTTGATCATTTTTGCATGCATTAGAATGAAATATTCTGTAAAAATTAAACATTATATGCAAATGAGTGCAACAAACCTACATTTTGAATAATAATAATTCATTATCATCCTATAATATATGTAAGTGGCTTTCTCTTTTTTTTTTAAAAAAAAAAGGAAATGTGCCGTAGACATTAATTCAGCACAGCAGAAGTTTACAGAGGAGATCCACTGAAATTATAATAGAACACATTCCTCATTTGCATAAATCCCAGAATCCCACCTGCCAAAACCCTCCAGCTATTAATAGGTGATATGAATGTCACTCGATACTCATTTATAATATCGTCGCTGTAATATAATGCATATTTAGGGCAGGTTTTAAGAATCATTGTAATTAACAAAGCACACCATTACCAGCAAGTGTTTATTTGTATTATAGGATAAAGATGTGGCATTTGGAAACAATTATAACTCCAGAGGTGTTGAATTACCCCCTTTGGAAGTGTTGCCATCTTTTAGTAAGAGTAGTAGATTTCCACAGGCTACTTGCGTGTATAAAAAAAAAAAGGGGGGGGTGGGTTTTAAAGAAATCCCCATCTGTGTACCTGCAATGATAATAATCATTCATGTGCCAGGCCATGTCTGCGTGACATGTATTTATTCTTCACCCCAGGGCTGTCTGTGTCTGAAAGCATTTTTTTTTCCCTTTCATAGTTCTTTATGGAGGAAAGTGAGTTGCCAATCTGTCAGACTAGGCTCTTTGAAATAGCTTAACAGAGTTCCACGTGTGTTTACAGGTGGATTTACTGTGCATTCTTTGGTTTTCACCGGTTTGAATCCTGGTAGATATGTCCAGGACAGAGTGTGACTTGGTCAAAACTTTCTGGAAGCAAAATGGCTTTCTGGTAGAAATTACACAGCAGGATTGCATTGTTCAGGCTGGTACTGAATTCCTTCCATAGTAATTCCCCAGTTTATTCCAGCAGGAATAAGGCTTCACTAAATGCTTCACAATTTGCCCAAATATAAATTACTTAAAATTGAATCACCCACACCCTGTGACACAGCTGTGCAGCCAACATCAGAGCCACTAGCTGATACTTTCTCGCAGCTTCTGCATCCCTAGATGCAGGCAGTGATCCCTCGGGAGCTCTCCTTTCTGGCAAGGTGGTGGGAGGCAATGGGAGGCAGAACCAGAAGTCAGAAATTCTCTCGGACGCAAGAAGGGCATTTCCAGCTCAGGGCTGGCCAGCCAGCCTGTGTGCCTGGGGCTCATCGCCCCGTGGGTGTGTGGGCAGAGGGTGGATTTAATGAACTGACTCTGGGATACCTGAAAATTGCTTTAAACGGATAAATCGCCACGAGTCTCTGTGCTCAGCCTCGCTGTATGGTCTTACTCCCTGAACCCACTGAGGTTTTTGCCCTCTGTTGATGTATGTCTTGCTCAGCAGATGATACCAGGACCAAGAGCCTTCCTTGGGGCACCAGCAGTCCCCTCTACTGGGGCTCTAATGAAACGCCATAAGCCCATCAGGGACCACACGCAACCCGTCCTTGCTGCTGAATTAACCTTCTCTGCTGGTGTAGGTGTTGTCATATGTCCCACCATGGGGAACAGCCCCCATGGCCAAGCTGAGAAGTGCTAGAATAAAATATATTCCAGCAGTCGCAAAGCCATAGGTGAGCAGGCAAAAATCTCTCTTTCATGCAAGTGGATTTATTCATCCAAATTTGAATTTTTAATGCAAATCTCTTTAAAATTTCAGATTTTTGAACATTTCTTCCTCCTTCTTTGTAAAACTGGTTGTATCCTGCCTGTGGTGCAGGGTTGATTGGGGCAGATGTAGCCATGGATTTAGTAGTCTCCAGGCTCTGCTTAGGACAGATTTCAGTTTAGATTTTAACTAACTGACATGGCAAGAAAATACTGTGGCTTTTCCCCCCTGCTTCCTTTTCTCTCTGTCTTTCTATATTTCAACAACTGAAAAACAATCTTCAGTGCTTTCCACAGGGAAAGAAAGCAAAAAAGCAATGTTGTTTTATTTTTTTTTTGTCAGAAAAGCCTAACCAAATTTGATAGAGATACATCTGTTCAGAGACTCCATTTTAAAAAAAAAAAAAAAGACAAATGGAAACTCTCCCAGTGCCTGCCTGAGCACTGCTGAGAACAGAGACTTGTTGATCCTCAGGCTTTCTGGTTGCCGGAGGAAAAGAAATAATTAAAAACATTAAGTGAACGAAACACTCTCTGAAAAAGAGAGCCAATCTCTTTGGCTGAAACCCCACCTTGTCTTTTAAAGACCTTCAGATGGCAATCAGCTGACCAGCTCCCACGCTCCGGCTACGGTACAGACCCTTCCCTCTGCAGCGTGGTTCACCAGCACAATTATTTTGGAGTCCCCGCTCCTCTTACTGCAGTCAGTTTTTGTGTCACCCTCAGCTTAGGAAGAGCAGCGTTATTATACGAGACCAACAGTTTGATATGATCAAATCCATCTCAGTTTATGCTCTTTCTCAGCTCAGCTGTGGCAATCCTTTGTAACGGATGTTACGAGTCGCAATCATTGGAAAGTCACCCTGGGTCATACGAGGGTTCAGCTGCACTTTATCAGATTGATGCCACTTCTTTTCCTTGCCACATCCTCTAGCAGCTTTCTTGGTTTGATGCCTTCATTTAAGTTCCCCACCGGAGATCACCCATCCCCGGAAGGGCTGGAGGGAAAATATCCCTCTGTAAGAGTGATCAGAGTGCAGTAGCAGAAGAGAAGCCTTTGAGCTCTCTGTGTTTTCAATGAAGTGGCTTATGAGGCAATCGCAGTGCTTTAGCCTTCTGCCTGCACTGCTGTCCTGCAGGCTCCCCCTCCTGACTCCTGGGCATGACTTTGGAAAAAAGAAAATTAAATACAAAAAAAAAAGGGGGGGGGAAAGAAATAAAACGGCAAAACAGACTATCCCCTGGAGAACTGCAGTCAGACTTGGCCTGGAATCACACAGCCTGCAAGGGGCAAGTACAACTCGTGTAGAGGAGCAGCAGTGCTTCGCGGAGCAGGTATTTTGCTCTCGCAGATATTTTGCCGCTCTCGGGTGGCTTTGACACCCGAAAGCAGAATTTTGGAGCTGGCTCCTTTGTCCCTGTGCAGCTTTCCCGGCGCAGGGTGCTGTGCCCCTGTGGGTGCTCAGCGCCCAGTCAGATGTGACTGCAGCGAGCGGGTGTCGGCACCTTGGCAAAGCGTGGGTCCCAGCCTGCGCCCGCCTTCTGCCTTCCTCTAGCACACGTACAGAGGGCAGGTCCCAGGCTATAGATCCACCGGCCCTTGCACGCACCCAACCCTCGCAGGGGCTTCAGGGGCGGGTGGAACTCCAGCCCGCGCACACCTCTGGGCCCGGGAGCACGCGCGGAGCGAGCCGCCTGCGCGCAGCCGCCCACCGACGCTTTCCTCTTCCCCTGCCGCGCCGAGGTTCCTCTCGCACGCAAACCGCACGCGGCTGCCTATAAATAAACACACCAACACAGCATCGGCCTCAGTGTCAGCTCTCCTCAGCCTTTCTGTTTAAATATAGGCGTTGGCTCTGCTCCAGGAGGAGGTACAAGTGGTTTCAGACTCAAACAAATTGTTATGAATCCCATTTGCAGTGTGAATATGCTTAGTGAATGTTTCTTTCTCTAATGAGACCAAAATAGCAATTAGCAGGAGTCCTAATGCTACAAGTTCCTGAGAAATATACACATAAGTATTTTTATCCTTAAGATTATTCTCTTCTGGCTTCAAATGCAGAAGCCATCTTGTCTAAACACCTATGTCACACATCACACCTATGTCTGCACAATTCTATTTCACACTTGGGCATGATCAGGTTCAGATAAGGGTCAGGGAAATTACTGGCTTTGGATCACAGCAGATCCAAATCCTTATTGCTGGTAAGTCCCAGTGCCTTCTTTCTCTCCTGGTTTTGTTTTTCTCATCTTGAAGATAAAATAGAAGCGATGCTTTTTCATCCCCCCTCCCCTTTGCTTGCTGCATTCAGGTTTTCCTATCAGGTTTTTGCCTTTTTTTTTTTCCCTTCTTTCTTTCTTTCCCTACAGCCAACAGAGTGGTTGGTGAATACAAAATTAGCCAATTCAGACAGAGGCCAAACATCCCAAGAGAGCAGGAGAGAGAGAGACACACACACATGATCAGCCCTTGCCAAATAGGTGCTCTCGAGTCCACCGTGCGTTCCTCCCTTTCTCAGAAAATCACATGAAACAAATGAGAATTAGGGGGAATGCAAATTCTCAGTATATTCAGGGACCGGCCACCAGCGACCCTCCTGCCTGCAGCGTTTCCCTGCTCTGCCCATGTGCTGCCACAGTACAGAGCAGCTACACCCCAGGCAGCCTTCTGCCTGCCGCTGCCTGCCCTCAAACACCTGCAGATAAAAGGATGGCTTTTTACCTTCTCCATATGAAGTAGCAAGTCTGACCCAAGCCTTCAGGGATCAAGCTACACGGGCAGATGTCCGTCCTGCTAATTCCACTCATTGCAGCTATAGATAGGTCTTAAGGGGGGTGCTTTGGCCTGATTTCCTGGTGGGATGAACACCTGAGATCTCCCCTGGGTTTGGCACTGGGACCAGCCAGGTTGTGTCTGTGCAGTGAGCAGGGGTGCATTTTGATGCTCCTTGCTCTCCTGGCTTCCAGCCTGCCCGCACTAAGCATCTGCTGCAGAGGATTAATGGAAATCATGGGGTTCAGAGACAGGTTTTATCCTAGTCTAGAGCTGGGATGTATCTCGGGGCTTCCAGCGTCAACATGCATGGTAAAGCCTATCCATGCAACAGATGAAGCAATGCAAGAGGATGAGGCTGCATTCACAGGCCTGCACCTGAGGTGAGCTTCATAGTGGGACCTTGTTCCTCTGAGGAGCAAGGTAATGGTTTGCACTCCTTAGCTTATTAATATTTGCTTAGTGCTTTGAGGACATAAAAAAAAAAGAAAAAAATTATTTAAAATATTTTGCTTGCTCATTCCTACTTTAGGGAGGAACTGACAATGACTATTATGAATAATGGGCTCCATAAAGTGGTCAGTCAGCTGGGAAACATCAGGACTGGAATATCCTTTTTCTGTATTGCATCTTTCAACTAGGGGGAGGAAAGAACTTTAAATAGAAGTGGAATCTTCAGGAGACTGTCTACATTGACTTTTTGCAATAACCTTTCAAGGTCCTCATAAGTGCCAGGGCATCCAGTCCATAGAGTATCCTCTAAGGCCAAGTCAATAACGTTATTGACTAGTATCAGAAAAAGCTCCTCAGGTGTGTAGAGCTGGGACTTCGGTGTAAGAAGGGGAAATAAATCCATCCTAAGCAGATACCTGCAGCAGCATGTCTAGAATAACAGTATTATTGGCAGCAACAGTAGCACATAGGTGCAAGGCTACCAAATACCACTGGAACTCATGGGAATGGTGTTTTAGCTGGATTGTTTTCCAGTTACTTGTTGCTCAAACTCATTTAGCTTTGCCAGAGCCCCTGATTTTCCCATCACTCCTCCTCTCACATTTCTCCTCTCCCCTTTCACCAGTTCCTAACCCAGCTACATCTCCCAAGAATGGCTGATTTCCAAAGTGCCAGCGAGTGCCTGAGAGTTGCATAATTGCAATATAATTAATGAATTAAAAGAATGAGATGTTTTAAGTGCTTTCAATATGCCAGTCCCTATAATTATGTACAGAAAAAGTGTTCATTAACAATGTCAGAGTGCGAGGCTGTGGCTCCTGCCTCTGAGTGCTTCTTCCTCTGGTGGGGGTGGAGGTGGGAGCAGGGAAAAGGGCTTTTGCAAATCTTTAGAAAGCTTCGCTTTCTCCCCGGGTTTAGAGCAAGTCAGAAGTGGAGCATGTGTCTGCAGAACATCTGACAGTTCCCAGCAGATGTGGAGGCAGAATGGTTTGCTAGACCAGGATCTTAGGACCTGTGTCCAAATCCTGGCTCTGCTGTGTGGGTCCTGTGCATGAACTCAGATGGATGTGCGCATTTTAGCAGCAGAGCATTTATCCCCTGCCTCGGACAGCCCCATACCACAGATGGAAATTACAGCTACTCCTGCTAGAATAGAAGAGGTTTGTGTATAAATAATGGTATGCTATTTTCCATCATCTCTGGTGCTGAGGCTAGTGAGGGAATTGGCAGGTCTCACTTGTACTGGTGGGGGAATATGGGGCATTACCTCTCCTGGATTTGCTGAGCAGGACTGAGGAAAAAGAAGGCTCGATCCTGGAGCGCTGGTCAGAACAAAGCTCTTGTTGGGAGGCTTGCAGTGCTTTTATCAGGATGTGGCAGTGTGCTTAGAGAGCTTGATTTTACTTACACGGGTGTAAATCAAGAGGAATTCCTTTGATGCCAATGGAGCGGCCGATATAAGTGAGAGGTGAACATGGCCTATTGGTATTGAAAGCACTTAAAACATCTCTTGAGGGCACACTTATGAGGGAGCTCACTCTGTGAGACTGATTGACAGGGTACAGCTCTGCTCAATGTCTGTCCTTCCCAGGATCCTAAATTGTAAATTAACTCGGCCATAGACGTGACCAACACATTCTCTGTCTGGAACGTTTTCACCGCGCAGCGGGCTGTGGACTCTGGAATTTGTTTTCTGTTAAATTTGGGGAATAAATGGCCAGTTCATTTGAAAGGGTTGAGCAGGAAGCACATAGATATTGGCCCACTGTCCAGTTTAGGGAAATTACAAAGGATGAATTATGGGGTTATCTCCACACTTTAACAAATCCCCATGTTTCGATTGCAATAATCTGTTCTTGCTGAAAAGGCAATATCCTCCAGCAGACTGGGGTTAAACATCCAGCGCCTGAGCAAGAAGCTGAAAGTGCAAAAGAACTACAATGAGGGCAAGTGTTAATGAAGGAAGGGCTTTACTGGAGAAAGAAGCAGCTACTGGTTGACAAGGTTGGGTCCGGGTGGGCAGGCAAGCCTTGACATCTTCATTCAGAGGGATCTATGTCCAGAGCTCCTCTCCTTGGACGGATCTTTCAGCATCCTTAAGCACTACCACCAAGGGAAGAGCCAAGATTTGGTGTGATTATGTTTTTTAAGCTTAATGGGACTGAATTAACTGAAGGAACACAATTACAGTGAGAGCTGGTTCCTATTACTGTTTTCCCAAGGGAGCGGGTGGTAGGAACAGCCCAGCTCTCTGCAATTATAGTTGCACATCCCAACCTCCAAAGATATGGGATTTGACTTTCAAAGCCTGTGAGCCCAAGGAGGCTGTTCCTGTCCTATGTGTGAAGGATTAATCAGTCACTTAGTATTATAGGAAGTGTAACATTTCAGTGAAATAGGGAGAAAATGGTTTCCTTGCCTTGCAAACCTTTTTCTTCAGTATTACCCTGGTTCATCTTCAGTCAGAAAGAAGCCAAAATTGTGACAATGTGCACAAACCTGAGCTCTGGCAAATATAATTTAAATCATTTTGAAATATCATCCTTTGATTTGGGCATTTTCTAAAAAAACCTATTTCTGTTTGTAACAGACAAGTAATCTTAAAGGGGAAATCTGGAAGGTTTTGTTTCAAAGTGAGAAAATGGAAATTTTGGCAACCTTAAAAGGAATAATGTTTTTGCTTCATGTAAAAAAGTAATGAAAACTGTCTCTTTACTGGAAGTATTTTCATTTTTGACAGTTCGCTATTTTTCAACCAAAAAGTGTTATTAGAAACATCTGAAAATAAACACAGAAGGAAAGAACTTCTCTGTGGTAGGAAAGACAGGTACATTTTTATGAAATAAAATGAGTTTCTTGGTGTCTGCTGAGCACTGCTGTAAGACTAAAACAGAAGCACAGAAAACATCGTTTATTGGTTTTGTTTTGTTTGTTGGTTTGGGGGTTTTTTTGCACATATCAGGAGGTCAGGCCACACGCTTGCTTGTAGTGTTTCAGTGCTACCGAAATTCAGCAAATATATCCTGAATATAAACCAGATATTAATATATAATGGCCATAGAGATCAACCTCTAACTGGGCTGATAGACCCATGGGATGAATCAATTCCGCTGTGTCAACTCAACTATTCACCCCCTTTGCACTTTAATTGTATTTCCAGCTTTTGTGTCCATCTGCCAGCAACGAGCCAAGTGCTCTGCCGGCGTTGCCAACGCTGGGTCCCTGGCAGAGACCAGCCATCTGGCCACCCCCGGCCCCAGTGCCGGCAACAACAGCAGTGTGGGAGGAAGCCAGATTTGGCTTTCCCTGCAGCATAAGGCAGGAGTCGGCGGGTGGCTCTCCGCTGGACACCAGCTCTTCTTAAAATCTTCAGTCTGTGAATTTTCAGGGCGGTGAGCCATGTCCTGAAAAGCCAGGACATCATCTGAGAATTTCAGTGCATATCAGAGAAGAGCAGTCTCTTGATTTTTTCTTGTTTTAGTTTTGTTTTTGTTTTAATATCCTCCGATGGGTGTGACTTTTGTGTTTGTGGCAATATCTGCAGGAAGAGCAGCTTGTGGCAGGGGAAAAACTAGAGGATAATCCAGAAGAATTTAAGTGCAGACAATTCTACAGCGTAAAAGATCTTCTACATCCCGTAGCACTTCTTATTCTAGAAAAGCAAGGAAAAAAATGACTATGGACAGGACATCTAGAGCTATTCCTTCTTCTGCTACAGTTTCAAAGCATAGCTTTGAAGAAGAATTTTAACCAAACCAGGTCTTGGTTTCCTTATCTGAAGAATATAAATTATAACACTTTGTTTCCTGACATAGTTCTCAGCAAGTGCAATTCATTAACTTTCCTGAAGTGCTTTTAAATCTCCTGTTTCAGACACTACACAGGTATTCAAAATAGAGTTCACAGAGCTAGCTAAAACCACTTAAAATTAAATTAAAATGCCATAATTCCAGATTATGATAAATCACAGTTAGAAAAGTTCTGATGACAAGTTTATGAATTTTCCTGTGTTTGTGGGGGCTGCAGGAGTTCTAGGAGATATAAAAACCAATTTTTTTGCCAATCATTCTGAGACTGAGAATTCCACAACATTTTTAGGATAGAAAATTTCAGCTCTCTGTTGCAAAACTGGGAAAGGATGAAGAAAGAACTGGAAAGATGGTGGGGAAAAAAGGAAGCAAGGCCTCTCTGCCTCTCCTGGTCTCCAGGAAAGCTGTTGATGCTTTGGAATGCAGGACTACAAACTTTCAGTGACGAGGTCTGCCCAGGCAGAAGAGAGGAAGAGCTGTTCCTGCCCTGGTGGGACTGAGCTGTGCTCCATCCCTAGAGCTCCCAGAGGAAGACACCCATGAGGGACTAATCCGTAGGTGATCTGACAGTCCACTGGTTGATATTGCAGGGCTAGGCAAGCTCTCCTTTTAATATGAGAGCATGTCTGACTCGCTCTCTCTGTTCTCCCTGTGTTCAATAATGTAAATAAAGTCTTTAAGAAGCCCATTACTTTCATCTGCAGTTCTGAGAGAATTGCTCAGATTCTCCCTTGGCAGTTCTGTTTGCGCATAATAACAATACTAATAAAAAACCTTGGGAAAACAACCAAACCAAAACAACAACAAGAAAAAAGGTAATAATAGTAAGAGGAGTAATAAAATAAAGTTTTACCTTTTAAAGATGTTTTCCCCATTTGAAAGAAAAAAAAAATAAATTGCAGAGACTTTGCTGGTATCAAACTCTTCTGTGTGCACTTGCAAGTCTAACGAGGGGAAGAGTTTGCCTTTCTGGAGACAGTGGGGGAAGAAGTGTGTGACTGGGCTGGCACCAGTGAGGTGCACTGGGCTGGGCTCTAAGAGCCTTGGGACCCGTTCCCTGGCATTTGCAGCATCCATGGGCCAGCCAGAGCAGGCTGGATTTCTTTTTTATCCCTTTCACTCTAATTTCAATCTGCCTTTCAAACCTTGTTAGATTTTTTTCTTTTCCCTCTCATTCTCTTCCTGCCTTTCATGCTGGTTCCTTTGTCATCTCCTCCAGCCTTCACCTCCTGCCCGTACCTTTTATTTTGGCCTTGAGCTGGACACTTGAATCAGAGGTGATGGAAATGTGCTTCCCTGCTGTGCAGTTGTGCTCCCAAACAGCCTCTGAAGGGTCTAAGCCAGATGCCAGTGATCTCCTTGTGATGCTCTCCTAAACAGCATGTGAAGGAGACAGATACCATTTTTCCTCACTTGAAAGGAGTTGGGAAGGTGTCTATCCCCACAATTTTAACCATGGTAGACCCACGTCGCTTGGTCAGAAGGTGCCTTACTAATGCTCATCAGGGCTGACTAGAACAAATGTGAGGGACCCAGGCTTTGCCGGATCTTGGATTAAGTCGAAACCTTTTCTGAAGTCATGTTACTTTGCTAAATTATTTTGAAAGGAGTAACTGGTATGGGGAAATTGGGGAAAACTAAATGCAGTCAAACCTTTGAAATGTGTTTCAACATTTTCCCTGTCTCACATTTCAGAGTTTTTCAAAACCTTTCCACTTTGAATTACATTATTAGTGCACAGTTTTGCTGTTTGAAGAACAGAAACAAAACATTTTATGGAAATAAGATGTCCATCCAGCTTCAGATACATTATTTGCTTGGGTGGGTTATTTCTTTGTGGGATGGTTTGTTTGTTTGTTTGTTTGTGTTTTTTTAACTCTGTGGAGAATTTTCAAATGCTTGTTATTTTCATGCAATTTGGCACTGGTCGGGTTTAAAAATCTAGATGCACTTTGCACAACAGAGCTGTCCCAATCCACTACCGGTGTCCCAAGACTTTTCCTTGCCACCACAAGAGGACAAAACCTCTGGTTCCTCAAATGGTGTGCCTTCAACTCAGTACTCTGCCTCTGTTCCTATCCTGAAAGCCTTACTTTATCTCTGCCTAAGCATCGTGTTAAAGGAGTCATGTTAAGGTCAAGTTTGTTCTGTTACATTTTTCCTGTGCAAATGGAAGCAGTCTCATTGTGGTCCTCACACTGCTCGCTCTCTGGTTTACTCAGCTTATCCACCCTAGTCTCTCTTCCCTGAGCCAACCTATTTTCCTATGGAAAGATCCTATAAATTTTTTTATATTTCGTGAGTCAGTCTTTGCTTTGATTGAATTCAACACGTTAGAGGACAGAAAGTAAATGCCTTTGCTGGAACGGACAGCGAGGCAGGCGAGGGATGGTCCATCACCAGCTGCTGGGGTGAGCTCCCAGCAGAGATGGAGAGTAAAACAGGGGCTTCCTCATCCCATTTGTGGACCCCTTTGGAGTCCCACTAGTCGTAACAGCAGGATCCACAATACTGGTTAGACAACATATCATCATTTCTGTCTTTGAACATCTATCTACTGGAGTCATGCAAGTTGCCAGGAAGTAATAAGCCAAGCACAACGTTCAACCCCTGTCTCTGCTGCATCATGCTCTCTGCTGCTTCATCCCTCCCACCCCATCTCCCCTCTGCCCTGTGCATAATCTCCAGCAAGATTACTTGAGGTTTAAGAGAATAGGTTTGATCTATAATTAAAAAGAACAGGGTTTTTTACATTGTTCTATTCAAACAAAAATATAATTCTGTTGAAACAAAAGCTTGTCTTGGTAGTGCTTCAATTTCCATCACATTTTCAGCAGAAGAAAACATAAACACATAGTTTTGCTTTTCATTTGGTTGAAGTGGGACTTTTTTTTTTTTTGGCTCTGGTAATAATGTTCATTTTGATGATATTGTTGCAGTCATACTCTTTAAACACATGGCTTATATTGAAACAATGAACAAATATTATTTGATGTTTTCTGCTATGTTCGCTTTTCATTATAATAGCTTGACATTGTTGGAGTTGAAGATGTTCATAAAAATCAAGCATTGTAATGCTTCCCAATAATATTTTGACATTTTTGATTTGGGGGTAATTTTGTATTTGCATTTTGATGTATAACAAAAAGGAATGTTAAAATTTCAGGGAATTAGCTCTGCCTGTTCTGACCAAGGGGGATGGAGGATTTCCCAGTGATTGTGTTTGGACAGTGGTTGTGATGAGAAGCACTTCTGCAACTGATCTAGTAAAAGAGGATTTTTTTTTTTTTTCCCTCTAATTAAAGAGGATTGGCAGTTTAAATTTGTGATGTTAGAGAATGAATTATTAACACAAATAAAAATGCTTTAGAAATCTAACAGAATTTTATTTAGCAAAAAGAAGAATCTTTCAGGGGGGAAAATCAGATTTTTTTCTCAACCAGCTCTTTCTCTGTTTAAATTTGAATGAGTACCAGGGGAAGAGGCTCACATCCATCACTCAGCTTTCCTGAAAATACAGTTTTATTTAAACCAAAAAAAAAAAACCCCAAGAAAAAACCAAAACTTGGTCTTGTTTGTTAAACTGAGGTATTAGAACCTGTCTCTCTGCTCATCTCTTCTTCTCCAGGCCAGGATTATGTTTTGATTTGTAATAAAATTTGACACAAATCTGACAATATTTTGACCAGGCTTTGAATTCTGGAGATTAAAAGAAGCATCTGAAAATGGCAGCATCCCTTGCAGTTACATTCCCAGCCGCTTCTCCGGCTGGTCACCTCTGTCTCCCACATCCCTGACACCTCTCCGCTTGCCACTGTTTTCTTGCTCCTCGTGTCCAAACTCCACGGAGCATCCTGGGTCTTTTTCCTCTGCCTAAGTCCCTTGTGTCACCTTGGCGAGAAGGACTTTCTCCAGCTCCCTCTGGCCGCCTGGCTCCCTTCCACCGCCGTGTCCTCACGTCACAGCAGCATCGCACGGGTACCATCGCTGTCCCTTAGATATCCTCACAAATTGAATTCATCATGAACGTATGAATAAATCCCCAAGAGAATAAAAGTTCTCAGAGGTAATTGAATCACACAAGAGTGATGGGGCTTTCTTTTTTTTTTTTTTTTCTTTGACTCATTCCCAGACGAGGTTCAATCAGCATTCATTACTCCCACCTCCCTCCATCTGAACCGGCAGAGGAACTGGGTGAAGGAGGACTCTTAGCCTTCTGATTAAATCTTCCAAACATGATGGCCTATCAAGCCCAGTAATTTGTGAGCCAGGAAACATGAGATTTTAATTCAACATAGATAAAAAGGCACAAACCGTAGAACCAGCTGAGAAGAACAGAGCGGCAGAATCGTATTGAGAGTATGATGGTTTAAAATTTTCATTTAAAAGCACGGTTTGATTAAAAAGTGTTCAAAAATATTTTCAAGCTTGGAGCCACTCACAGTAGAAAAATGCTGAAACAATTAGCAATCAAAAGAAAATCTTTTGATTTGACATTTTTGCCCTCTTATTTGATTCTGGTTTAGTTTAAGGAAAATATTAGAAAAAAAATCCCTAAAATTGAATGGAAATAATAGCAATATTCTGCACATACATGCCACTTGATTAAACATTTAGATTGCAGTGTTTTGACATTCTCAAAACGAAACATTTTGACATTATGAAGTGGAATTTTTCAATAAGCTTGTTTTGATCTTTCTAGATCAAAAATATCCTGGAATTCTCCATCAAAACGGTATTTGGAGAATTCACTTCTCAGGCTGAATTCACCAAACGTGAATCGTGCTTTGCAAAGGCTCCAGCAGCCAGCGATGCATGGAGGCTGCCAGCCAGGCCGTTAGCGAAGGAGAGGCACATCTCACCTGACACTGGCCCTGGCTGAGGCTCTGATGTGGCAGCCCAGGTTTCCACACAGCCAAGGACACGTGTCGAAGGCTCTACACATGCCTCTGTGCCGACGGAACCGCACCGACCTGCAGCCGTAGAGCGTGAAGGCTCTGATGTGCTCAGCTGGGATCTAACCTCTGACCTTCAGCACTGAAACCACAAGATTTTGCAGCCAGAGCTAAAGAAAATATTCTGCAGCTGCCAGAAAACGCCGAGCTCTGCAGTGGCTTTGCCCACTAGAGGGAAGTGCATTCACACGCACACGGGTGAGCGTACAGCACTGCACATGCCTCGTACCTTCCACACGCTTCCTATGGCTGTACGTTGTACACACTTTGTACAGCGTTCCTGCTTCTTTGATGGCTTTGCACCCTCACTCCCCGTGCCGAGACCGAGCTGGTCCCAGCAGGAAGGCTTCTGGACGGAGCACTTGTGATGTCTCTGCCCATCGCGATGTCTCTGACAAAGTGCTGGTGGCAGCTGAAGGGGACAGCGGGCATTGCCCAGGTGACCATATCCGCGCTCCTCATCCCTTGTCATTCCTAGTGCACTTGCACAGGCACAGCCCCGCTGTTGGCAGATGTCCCCTTACTGGGTAAAAACATGGTGGTAACACTTGAGCTCTGCAGGGAAACGTTTGAGCTCTATATGAAGAGTATCCTTAAAGTTGTGCTTAAATTGGTGGAGTAACACTGAAGATCTGGCCCTAAGCCATTTCAGCACTGTCTGCACTTGGAAAACTGCTAAATGCACAGATGTAATCCATACAGATGGGTGTAAACTTGAGCATCCAAGGCAATGCAGTAAAGGGCACCGGTGACAGTATGTATATGTAAGCAACCAAACACAGGCTGTATGGAATGATGTGTGTGTGACCAAGTACGCGCTGTGCTGCCTGTTTGTTCAGCCACCGAGGTTAACATACGTTCTCCTGCACAGATTGGCTCCTAAAACAAAGCTCCTACATGCTAATGCAAATCTAAGAAAAGATGTATCTCCGTGAACACAGAAGCGAGGTAAACCTCTTTGTGATCGGCAGATTGAGGTGAGCCGCGCAAACCGAACTGCTCATATGAAACTGGGAACAGGGAGATGTGGGTGTGCACAGACCCACGGGCAGCACTCCACTTTGTGGAGGAGCTGCTAAGGATGCACAGAAAGACTGCTGCACAGCTTCCCTCTCCTCGTACAAATCATGCTCCAGGTGTGAACAAGCCTTCAAAAAGGCTACAGGCAAACTGAGTCAAATGTACCTTCACAAATGTACCTAGCCAGAGAGCTCAGGTCTGAAGAAATATCAGGCAAAGCAAGAGGGAGAGAATACAGCTGGAGAGGAGATGATGAGAGGTCATGGTAAGGAAACTTTCAGGTGGTCTGAGAGTCCCTGTTCCTTCTGTGGGATGGCAAGTCACAGCTGTCAGTGTGTGACTGTCTCTTCTGGTGACCGTGGAGTTGAGGGACATGGTGAAGTGTGTCCCTCACACCTTGAGAGGGGAAATCACTGTCCTTTTTTCCTCAGAGTCTCTGTCTCCCTGTGGCTCCGTCTCCCAAGGGGGCCAGTAATGATGCTGGTATTAGACAGAGATTGAGTCCAGAAGTGTTGAGCATGAGGTAGAAAGCCTCACTCAGCTTTCAGGTTAAAACACATATTTGGACATCATAATTAACCTGTTGATTCCCCCCTTCTCCCCAAGCGTTCAAACTTTTTGAGCTTTAACACTTCAGCTATTGTTTTTCTCCGCTGTCTAAAAGGCTGAGGAAAGCCCATTGCTATTTCCACTCCCGTTTTGGCATTTTGTTGCAAAAAGTGATAAAACTTATACCTTTTCCCTGTTTCACTCCAACGGTTCTCAAGAGCAACATCTTCAGCCAATTTAAATTTGTGATACCCTGTGGAAGGCAATAGAGATTTAATGGAGCTACTTTGTGTTAGAGCATCTGGCCCCAAATTCTCCAGGGAAGCAGAGTATCATGTACCAGATCAAAGGGCCAGGTTGATGTGTGCTACAAACAGGGAATGGGGAAATTTGTTGAGATGGGAAATTATTTTACCACCTGCTTCCTCACCTTGAGCAGGACCTGAAACAAAGTCCCTGTCAGGGTTCCTAAATGGTGTTCTATTACAATAATTAACAGGAATATTATTACTACTAGTAGTAAATTTTTATTTACAGTTTCATGCTTGTTCCTGACTTCTTTCATACTTTCACCACTGAAAGAAAAATGTGGCAGATTATTATGAGATGAGGCTGTCTGATGTTACATTTTAAATAAATTTGACAGCTAGAAATATGGAAAACCCCTGAAGGAAACCTGTCTGGATATAGTGAAATTTCCAGGGTAATTTTTCCCTGATCTGGATACATTGGTGACAGTTCAGCTCAGATTTGTGGTATTTCTCTACAAGAACATCCTGAGTTTTGGTCTCAGATATCAAGTTCTCTCCATCTGCTGTATTTTTTGTGTTTCAGAATCACTGCAAAACTCCAAACCTGGAAGAAGTTGTGTATTCTTATATTAATTCCATGCAGTAATAGCATGAAGCAGACACTACTGGGGACTCAAGGAGCTCTCTGGCCCTGAATTTTCCAAATCAGAAACAGGTACTAGTAGGTAACAGAGTGTTTTCTTCAGGTCCATGTTGAAAGATAAAAGGACAATGGTAAACCCTACATGTTAGCAACAACACCTATGCATGAGTTAAAATGTCAAGCTGAATTTTAAAAGATCAAAAGTAAAATAAAGACTGTATCCCTGATTATTTCAAAATGCCTCATGGACTATGTGAGCAGTATCTTCAGAGTAAAAGAGGTCCCATCTTGATGACACCAAGTGTTCTGCCATTTTGTGCTCCAGACACTCCACTCAACACCAGTCTTGACCATCTAAAACATGGCCTATCTTCTTCATCAAATCAGCAGAGCAGTCTGTGATAGCCCTGGGGGAGATTTTAGTCTCATCACGTTTATTCTTCTCCTCCCTTTTTTTTTTTTTCCCTGTTGTGGGAGCAGTTGCCACATCTCTGCTCTCATTCTGTTCTGTATCTGGAACCCATGAGAAGAAGCACTCTGAAGAAGAGCCAGTTTATTTCATTTACTGATGCTTGTCCAGCTGCTCTCCTTGTTCTTGTGAGCACCAGAGCCAGGGCTGCTGCTGTCTCCATGCTGGAGTTCTTCTGGCAGTGTGATAAGGCTGCAGCAGCACACAGCATCTGTCACCAAGGAGCAGTGAGACAGGACAGATTCCCTGACACTCTAGTTGGGAAAACACACCTCTAGCAAAGAATTATTATTTTTTTTTAATTTGAAAAGATAGAATTAAGTATCTTCCCTCCCAAACTTTCAGAATAGTTTGTGGATGTTACTGTTGGATGCACAGATACCCCCCAAGTCTGAAAGCACGGTGCAGTTCAGGCTGAACTACAAGGTGATGTTTGCAAGTTGGGATCAAACTGGCCCAAAGGTTGTGGTCAATGAGGACTCAGCCCTTCCTGTGTCTCTACCTGAAGCTTTTTCCAACTGTCTAGCTACTATTAATCTGCCAAAATGGAAGGACAATACCAAGGGAGAAGGTTTTCTTCCTGGTATTTTTGCCATTTTCTCTTTCCTTATCCTTCAGAAATTCTGTCAGAATTAGCTTCCTTGCTGGTATTTCAGGACACCTGCATCTGATTCCAGGTGGAATCAGAATGATTGGAAAACATTGAAATGAAGAGTGAAATATTCTTTTAATGAAAAAGAAAACTCTTGGGTAGGAGCTGGAGGCTTATTTAATTTTTTTTCATTAATCTGAACCAAGATTCTTCAAGCCTTAGATCTCAACCAACATCTTTACCCTAACTAGGAAACAGGTCCCAATAGGGCTCCACTTTAGCAAAGCTTCTTACATGAGGTCTTGTCTGAAGTAGATGAAGAGTGCATCTGTTTGTATTTCTTTTTTTTCCCGGCCATTTTTGTTTTGTTCTTTTCATTTACACAGGCTAATGATAAATTAATGGGATAAAGCAAAGGCCTTGCTGGAACAGCTGTAAACTCAAAGCAGGAAGTCATTCAAAGCCTCCAAAACCTGGTTGTGTAATGCTGGAGGAGTTAATGACGAAGAACCAAATCCTCAGCTGGAGCAAATTGGCGTAGTTTGCTTGAAATACATGAGTTCCACTGATTTACAGCAGTTCAGGATACGGCCTGAAGTGTCTCACTTGTTCTGCTTTGTTTGCATTTTAAAGTGATCTCTGCTGGTTTCCTAATGGTTTTGTCTCCTATTGATGTATTTGTGGGATGCTAGTAACTGAGCAGGTCTCCAGCAAGCGCAGATGGTAGAACATGGAAAGCACTAGCTCAGTTTCCTGGGAAAATCTTATTCTAAGAATTTCAGAATAGCTCTGAGGCTATTCCTATTCCTGCAAAGGTTTCTGTGGGCTGACAGCTGGTACTGCCATCAGATCTAGTATCTGGGGTTTGTCTCTGCTTTTCTAAACATGAGGAAGTTTAATTTTGGAGTGGCTCAAAGATGGTCTTTCATTATAGAGGATATATAGATTGGCTTTATGACACTATTGAGAACAAAGACCTGGGAAAAATTAGCCCAGGAAGATGGAAAAATCACAGTGACTAGAGAGTTTGAAGGGCAGATTGGAGAACACTCCTTGGGCACAGCACTTTCAGGGTTGATCTTCCCCTTGGACAAGTAGGATTGACTTGAAAGGCCAGTTGTGTTCCTTTGTGGTTGTACATTTTCCAATGCTAAAATTAACTCAGCTTGAAAGATTGCTAAATTTACCAAGAGAAAGAATAAGAAGTGAGTTACTCATTTGCTCTTTGTCTGAGCCAGAGCTTTATCAGTCAGCCTAACCCAGAGATAGTCTTTCTTCTGCTGATCGTATCACCCAATGATCCCAGCATCATCTGGATCTCC
Organism: Todiramphus chloris collaris; assembly: GCA_025345505.1. Taxonomy (NCBI): domain Eukaryota; kingdom Metazoa; phylum Chordata; class Aves; order Coraciiformes; family Alcedinidae; genus Todiramphus; species Todiramphus chloris. The sequence goes on from JANVCC010000185.1 coordinate 7,702,040, forward strand.
AGTCTGGGAGCAAAAAAATCATTATCAGTGGCAGTGAATATTTTCTTAACACTTATTATAAAGGGGGTTTCATGGAGAACACATAAGCATTCAGCTCTGCTTTTGCCTGAAAATGAAGGACTTAAAAATTGGAGGAAACAACCTTGTTGCAATTAAGCATAGGCAAAATTGCCCATAGTTATTTGCAGCTACTAAACTGGAGGCCACTCTCTGAAAGCCAGGCTATCAGACAGAGCAGCTCCTTCCAATTATATCCTACTGGAGGGGACTCCTCAGCTGCCAAGATTCATGGAGGAAAGCCATTTAGAAAAACCATGACAAACTTCTCCCCATGGAAAAAAAAAAAAGCAGCTCTATCGAAGTCTAAACATTTCTTGGAAATATGCCAGGTGCAAAAAATATTTCCATAAGGAAGATTTATGAGATCCAAAGAGAAATTTCAAAACACAGGAGACAAAGACAGACAAACAAACAAACTGAGTGACAGGGGCTAATTTTAAAAGTGGGTGGTTAGGGAATAGACCTGAGGCGTGGAGGACAAGACTGAATCTCCAGACCCCAGAGAAAGAGCCTGAGGCTGGGGATCCTTCACCTGAAGTAGCTCTGGGCAAAGCTGAAAGGTGTCAGTTTTGATCCATATTGGAGCAAAAATGTAAATATGCTCTGCATTTCATATTTCCTCCCCAGCCAGGAAAAAGCATCTTTGTACTCTTACTCCTTCCCATAACCCCATTTCAACTTCAACTAGGACATCACCTCAATGTCTGTTACCCCTTCTGCATAGGGTGCAACAGTCTGGTCTTCAGAGAGCTGAAAGGGATTAGCAGGACCTCAGCCACCTTGCTTAACATGTAGATAACTGGGGGAACTGTCCTGGGTTGTGTTTGGGTTCATGTTCATTATCCCAAGCAGCTGCTGGCCCAACCAGTGAGGGAGGGGATAGTTGATACCATACTGAGTCCTGCCCCTATATAAGGGGAGGGCTTGCCTGGGGACATCTGTTTTCACTGGCTTCAGTGTGGCTGGAGCAGGGAAAATGGCATCTCCCTTACAGGTAGAGTCTATTACTTGCTTTGCATCCCATTTCATTAGTACTCTTGTTAGCGCTATTATTTTCTTCTCTCTGTGTTCTCTTATTAAGCTGTCCTTATCTCAACCTATGGGTTCTCACCTTTATCTCCTCCTCCTGATTTTCCTTCCCACCCCACAAGGGGTGGTGTGGAGGGAGGGGAGGAAGCGGTGAGTGGGCTGCTACCTGGTGTTCAGCTGCCAGCTGAGGCCAAACCATACCAGGAACAGAAATGGGCTGTCTAGGGGAGGAGGTGCACCAAGTGCCTTGCTGAGGCCTTTTGGCTTTAAAATCTGTGAAATCAGGAGAATAACTAGTCAAGGTGTGGCACCTGGATGCAGAGAGGGGAAAAAAACATGCTCTGGTAGAGGAACCAGGGATTTTTCCTTTTGATTTTTGGGTTGGTTTGTTGGTTTTTTTTTTTTTTTTTTTTGTCTGTTTTTTTTTTTTAATGATAATTTATGGAAAACAGGAAGACAAAATTTCCAGAGTGTTATATTGGGGAGTCCGTGACTGGAATCTGCTGTTTCTAAATGAATTTGGTTCAGAGAGAGTTTTGATTTAGAAAATGGGATTTCTGCAGGGATATATTGTAAAAGGTCATAGCAAGGAGGGCAGGAAGCTAGAAGTCAACAAGGAAATAACATAGAAGTCATTGCAACAGATTGCTTTGTACAACCTGTTCTGGTTTTTTCCCTTAAATTATTGGTTCACACTGTCCTTAACATTTAGATTTTCATCTGTTTGCTCCTTTTTGTGTGAGGAGAACTATGTTAGGCATCTCATAAATGCTTACATGGAGATGTTTCCCATCTGGTTGCAGATGTACCATGCCTGCTTTCTGCTAGGGACCTGGCAGTTCTCAGTGTTTAAATGAAACTGAACCCACTCCATTTGCTGGATGGGCAGAATCCAAGGAGTAAAACTGAACGTTTCCCCATGCTGGCGGTTCTGTTATGGTGCACTGAGCTCTGAAAATATGTCCCAATGTCTGTTGGAGGTCTCTTTCTTAAGGAAGGACTCCTTCAATTAAGACCAAGAATTAAGACATCCAAAGCCATTCGAGAGGCACACACTCATATGTGTTTTGTGCATAAACAGAATTATTATTTCCATTTTCTTAGCCCCCTTCCAATTAATTCCCTTCCTTCACCATACAACATATGTATCTCTTTCTGGTACCACAGCACCTTGGTGTTCCATCATACATTGTTCAGTGTGGGCTGCTTCCATCCCAGGATGGTTTCACTTCAGCAGTAGGTGGGAAGCATGAGGTTTGCTGCACTTGCTCTGACACTGAGGTTTCACTGGGTGTTGTTAGCGGCTGCTTTTGGCACACTCTGGAATATTCAGATGTGTAGGGCTCTGCTCTACCTTCTCTATAGGCAACCCAGCCAACATCCAGCAGTGCTATCCAAACCCCCAGAAACTTCCCAGCTCTCTGCTTGTGCAGGTCTCATCTGTCTCTTTCTCTTCTGGTTCGCCTGCCTCTGAAAGGTTTGTGCATTTTGCAGAGAGCATGGAGGCGGAGGGTGGGGGTGGCAGGGAAGATGAAGAGCTCAGTGATATACTGAGTATATAGAACAGTGTATAATATACTAAGTGATACAACAGCAAGAGAGCTAAGTGAATGCTACTGCCTTGTGATTTACTGCTTGCAAATGGCTTCTCTTCTTCTGAAATACTGTTAATTTAATAGACAAACATCCGAGGATAAAGGCTCGCCAGAGACGCAACTGATGGGATAAACATCGAGAGATTAAAGACCTGTGGGCAAAGTGTATAATGCTGTTATTAAAATCCCAAAGTGCTCCCTTAAAATTAGACCCTAGCAAAGGAAGAGGAGTGGAAAACCTATGCTTAAAAGGGAGAGTTATTGTGTTGAGCACTTCAGAATCATTTGCTAAGCAAAGTTAAAAGGAATAATAGCACAGAACTGGGTCTTCCTCTTGTTTTCCTCCTGCTGTCCCTAACTATCAAAGTGGTATCAAAGAAACCTACTTATTAGCTATATGAGAACGTTTTCCAAAGGCAGCCAGAAAGCCATCAGTGACAGCATTTCTGTGACCTCCTAATTGCAGCACACACAATGTGGCTGCTGTTAGGCCCAGAAGACAGATGGATTTGCAAAAGCATGTCCCATGTCATTATATCCCAGCTCATGAGTAAGCGTGCCATGCCAAATGGTGCCTGTTAGGGTTTATTTCTGCAGTGTCTAGTGGCTTCAGTGAGATCAAGTTGTCAGTGGACTAATTGCTGCCCAGGTTCTGGCACAGTCTATAGCTAAAAAGCACCATCTCAACAGGGAGACCGTGCAAAAGGAGTTATCACCACCAAACTGGGCAGCCAGATGAAGTTGAGTCCTCAGGATCCCAATCCTCTGGCTAAACCCAATCTGAACAAACCTATCTGTTGATTCTTTAAACACCAACTGGTTTCACTGCAGATTCCCTAAACAACAGACCAAGGTGGTTGGCTTGGGGTACCTTGGTAGTTAAAACCCTCTCTAATGTTTTCCCTGCACCCAGAGCAGTGCTGGGTGAATCTTTTCTGATGTGCAGGTCCCAGAGACAGCTAGTTTGATTTTCCTGGATGAAAGAATTTCCTGATCTAAGAGAGACAAAATGCTGAAGTAATTGCAATGGCATATAGGAGGGATTTGAGGAAGACCACTGATCTATAGAGCAAAAAAGCCTGCCTTCCCTTGCCAGCAGTCGCATCAGCTAGAGGGACATTGCTGCTGTTGTCACCAAGAAACCAACAATTTGGCAGTGGGAGGTGAGCATTAGGTAGCCAAAGACAAAGGCAAGGAGAGCTGTAGTACCTGGCCCTGCTTTCTGTCTGACTGCCAGATGTTCTGACTGCTGCTGTTAGATGAGCAGTGCTGGTTATATTCTGTGGGTACAGTGGGTAAATAAATGATGAAGGCTTAGTTGCTCATTGCTCTGGATAGTATATTTGGGTACAGGAGAGCTTTTTTTTGACTGAAAGTTTCTCTGGATATAACTACTGATTCACTGGTCCTTCCACTCTGAAAGAGTTTTAATGCTTTGGTAAAAACTTGGAATTTCTTTCAGTGCATGTTCTAGTTTTTCCACCTTTTTATTCTCAGGAGTACTGAAAAGTCATAATTTTCCCATGATTTATGATGGGAAAATTCTGAAGAAAGTATTCTTTTTGCAAACCTCCAACTGTTTTCCTCCTCAACATACACACAAGTTTTGAGGGTCTTTGCTTTGTTTTGCTTGTTTGGTTTGGTTTTTTTTTTTTTTTTTTGTGAGAAAGCAAACTCACATTAAGGGGAAGGACAGTTCTTTACTATTGGAAAAAATCTAAATACAATCAGTGTTTGTTCCTGCAGCACATTTTGATTTCAACAATTGTATGTTTTACAGTGGGAGAACATCCTGTCAAGATACCAGCTACTGCTGGGATCACTGGAAATGAATTTCTTTTCCATGCATATATGTCCTGTGGTTGAGTTCCTGGGCATGTAGTTGATTAGGAACTCTGGCAGAATCAGCTTTTTAACAAAACCAATGAGAATTTAATATTTTTGAGGCTGTTATTCTCTATACTGCATTTGATTAAAGATGGTTAATCAGCTCAAAAGTTACTGGTAGGACTATGTAGTGGCGTAGGTAGATAAAGGTATTTTCATATGTTTGCACATTGAAACATAGAACATGATTTTGGTAGGAAATCAGGCCAATAGGCACCTTTTAAAGGTTAATTTTGGCTCTGCTTTGGAGACATGTATGGTCTTCACACTAGAAAACTCCCTTACTCCCCAGATGCTTCCCATGAACCCAGAGACACTCAGGAATTCAGTGCCATAGACCATCCCATACTGTGGGTCTCTCCATGAGTGGATCACTCATCTCCTTGTTTTATGCAAGGACATTATACAAGGACACAACCATAGCAGGGCTCCCTCCAGACACATCTTTTGGAGCTGCATTAGAAGAGAGTGGAAGAGAACCCCCAGATTAACAATTGTCAAAGACAAATTACTCTAAAACCAACCGATCATGACAAAATGCACTTTACTACGTATTAGTCACATATCACTGATAGCAACATTAGACTCCATAAACATGCTTTTAATGATCAAATATTATTTAATGTATGCTGAATCTCACAGTAAGTGGAAATTAAATGGACAGTTTAGTGTATCATCTCTATGCATAGGCTCAGAAGCATTTCTCCAGCTGATAAACATTGACAGTAAAGCTGTTGTTCAACAGAATACTACAGCTGCCAGATGTTAAAGGTTTTGGCCTTTGAACGTGTCATCCCAAAGAAAAAGGTTGACATTTGCTGTTATACTGGCATATATTCTTTAGTGAGAATAAAGGCATTTTAATTCTGTTCTGAAGGCAATAAGGGCTGATGGCTAAAGGAGAGGACATAAGACCTGAAAGATCCCTGTTTCCAGGCTTGTATTTGGTCAATTGAGTGTCCATGTCCTGTTAATCTGCTCCTTTTTTTAACCACCCTTGTCTTCTGTACAACAGTTTATGCACTTACCTGTCTGCAGTAAGTTATGCTAGCAGCTCAGTCAGGTACCAGCCCTGACATTGAGATCAAGTTGTAGCAGGAGAGGAACAATTTATTTCACTTTCCTTGGCATGACTTGGCATAACTTGACTTTCCTTGGCATGGCTGTCTGTTAGTAATCATATGAACCCCCCCACACACACCAGAAGAAAACATTTCTATGCATTTGCAGCTTCTAACTTGTGTTAGTCCTGCAAAGCGACACAGCATTGAAAAGTATTACATTAATTTGGCATGCAAGACAGAGAGCACCTGTTAACTCTCTGGTACCATACTGCGTTTGCAGAGGTGGCTGTTAAGAAAACAAATTTCTTTTTTGATTTGTAGACTGAACAAATTTAAACTGGAGTCCTTGAACACAGTCACTGAACCTCATTGTGCTTTTTGTTTAAAGACCGAAAAAGGAGACGCTCTTCTTCAGAAAATGGTTTAAATACAATGAACTCTGCAATTCAACAGTTCTTTCAGGCTCCAGCATATTGCAAAAAAACCTCTTAAATTCACATAGTGCTACAGTTACTGTAGATTGAGGAACGAAGTCTTGGTATTTGTGTTCATGCTGAGGAAAAGCAGGGGAAAAAATTCTAGGTGGGGAGGGAAATGAAAAACAGACCCAGACAAGAGTGCCAGGAATGTCCCAAGACGGGCTGTATTGACGTCAGGATTCCTTCTCCGTCAGTGGTTTGGATGGACATTTGCATTTAAAACCGAACCAAATTAAGGATGTTCAGCAGGTCTTCCATATTAATGGAAATTTCACTCCCCAATACCTTCCTTTTCTATCTGTGCTGTGATCACAGTGTATCATCATAGCTGGAGCTTCCAGTGGAAAAAATGCTGCAAAAGAATTCCTGCAGATACGTTGCACAAGGCATTCTCCTCTGGGGAGAATATTTACAACCCAAAATCAAAATAACTGACTTGCACCATAAAACTCCCCAACTCAAGCTTCACCTGCAATCCTGCAAATTCTAAAGGTGGCACATGATGCATTACCCACTCTCCCACTTTCAGAGAATCCATTTAAAATTCTTTGAATAAATTCCCAAAGAGAGGGCAGATGAGCAACTGTTAACTCCTTGTGCACTGTGGTGGCACCTGGGTCATAAGACAGATGTGTCCTTCTGATGATAGTCTGCTCTGAAATAAGCTCACAAGAGTTTTCCTACAATTTGCTTAGACTCTCATGCACAAATCTCCAGTCTATCCATAAAACCACAATGACGAGCTGGGGAGGGGAACCAAAACAAACAGAATTTTTTTTTTTTTTGCTTCCTATCTTAATATTTTAGTTTGTCCTGTTGCAGAGACTTGTCTTCGTGCACAGGAGTCATAAATCTGGCCTGTCACTTTTATGATTATTAGTGGTTAGACCTGATGAATATTGATATGTGGCAAATGCTCTTTTGACGTTAAATACATCTGCCAATTTTCCTCCTCCAAACTCCACCTGTTAATGCTTCATCCAATATGGATCAATATTGGTTTAATAATTAACACGTTTAAACATTTTTTTAATGTATATTTCATGATGGGAAGATCTATGTTTATTTTATGATGATAAAATATTTAGGGCCCAGGGAATTTTACTGTGCTGTCACCACAGTGTCAGTTAGGCCCTTTCCACTCTGCCTGAGGGGGCATCTCTCTGTCTCTGCTGAGGCTGAAAAGGTTTCAGCTACTTGTGCAAGAAGGTCTGTTTATGAGGATCTGAAGTTATCTGAACTACGTGTCAGGGCTGGAAGGGAAGGGCTGCCAGTGCCTCTGCTGCCGAGGGACAGTGCCCGCTGTCAGCAGCGATGGAGACGGACAGGGATCTGACCTGGAGAGCCTTGTAACTGGTTCAGCTTCAAAAGCAAGTCAGACAAGAAGTTCAGACTCTTGGAAAACATGCACAAAAGTGAGCGAGGAAAAAGAGAGAGGGACTAACCGTGGTGCTGGGAAGGCTTTAAAGAGCCCATGGTGCTTGCTGCATAAGTGGGGGCTTACTCTCCCTCTTGAAGCCAGCAGGCTTGACTTTCTACTGCTGTTTCTGTACTGGTAAAAGCAGCTGTTAAAACAAGTTTCCTTGAGTGGGAAGGTTTGGTGGGAGTTGAAAACCTCCTTACATAAGTGAAGGGGTTATCCCTTAGTGCCTATGCAACACGCAGAGGGTCGTAGCGGTCTGACAGAGAAGAAAAGCACCTGTAGGGTGAAAAAGGCTTAAGAAACACAGATCTGGTGCTTTGCTGCTTGGCCTCAGCAATGTCTGGCTTCTCAGACCCTACAAGACTTGACCACCACATCCCCTTGCAGAGGACAAATGCAAAAAGCACAAGCTCAGATCCATGCAGATGGCATTCAGGTGATGCTTTGGCTTTGCACTGGCTCTTAGACAAGGGTGAATTCTGCTCTGGCTGCCCAGGGCCACCAGGGAATCAGGGATAATGAACAAATTGGCTCTGAAGTCACTGAAATCTGGGTGAAGGTATCCTGTGAGGCTGTGATTAATGTGATAAAGATGATTATGTTTATTTCCATGTATTTGTTGAAAATTATTCAACTGGTCACGGTCCAGTGGCTCCTGATGTTCCACTTCTGGGCAGCAGAACAAATATCTTGTAGTACATCTGATCTGGCTCTAATCAGGTACCAGCCCTGACAACAGCCTTCTCACAGATGGGTTGGAGGAGCACTGCAAGCCATTTTCAGCAGGGCTGCTGATTGCAGGAGAAAGCCTTTCATGCAAGATTTGCTGTGGAACATGTTTATTCAAAAAATGAATTTTAAAAAAAAAAAAAAAAAAAAGTCATGATGTCTTCTGAGAAGAGATTTCCTTGTCAAGGTGTGTTTGTTCGATAGCACATGCAGAAGGTGGAAATGTAATGTGCTTTCACACTTTACTTTTTGAGCCCATGTAAACTTCTGGCATTCACAAAACCCAGAGTTTTACAGCTTAACTATGCAATTTGTGAAGCTATTAGGTACTTCATGGAAGAAAAAAATCCATCGAGGGCATTAAACCCAAAGATAACACCTCTGATTCAGGCAGTCCCTGAGCTGCTGATCACTGGAGGCTAAGAAAGAGTAGGACAGAAATTCTGCCACTTCCCTGCCCTGTTTATATAGTCCTTCCTGCTGTCCATTTTTGGCTACTCTTGAACATATGATACTGGGCTAGTTGGACTTTTCCTTTCATCTGACAAGGTTCTTCTTTTACTCCTATGGAATGAAATATGAAGCAGAGCTGAGGGAAAGTCAGCTATGATGTTGCTTTCTGAAAATACCCCATGTTTTGACTTGAGCTTAAAAACCTTTCTGAAAAAAAGGGAGGAGAAGGTGGCTACTTGCACATCCTGTTCAACACCAGGGAACTTCCTGCAAGACTTGCACAAATAAAGTTTTCAAATGAAAAAAAACCCCGAACAACCAAACAACCCCCAAAACCCCCAGCCTGATGGGTTTCAAAGGTTTTGTTTAAGTTCACTGTGATTATTTTCCACATCTCTCGTTAAGAGTAGCAATAATATTAATCCTTCTTCTCCAGGTTGTTAATCCTAGTAAAGCAACCTGTTGCTTAGAAGATTGTACATTGTTAAGGAGCTCCCTGAGAACATTTGTTCATGGCTGGGGAGTGCTCTTCTAATGTGTGCACTTTTCATTTAGGCTGAAATTTACTCCTAGGAAGGTGGACTGTGCTCAAAGCCTAGATATTACTTAATTCACACTGAAAGCTTTCAAATCAGAGGATAAAATGAAACCCAATAGCAAACTTTAGTGAGGTAGCTGGGAGACCTCAGTGCAGCAGTCAGTGGGGCTTTGGGTGAGAAAAGAAAGACCACTGAAATTAAAATCATTTCCTCTGAAACAGATGGATCTGAGCCGGTGTGAGAGATGGGAGGCAGGAGAGAGGTGCTCACATAGTTATAGGAGTTTGTATATTTATGCTCCAAACCCGAGTGCATACTGTAAATCGGATAAGACAAGTAAATTGCACGCAACAAGCAGTGAAAGCAGGCAATGGCATTCATGTGGAATCTCAATTTACACCGCAGCTGGGGTCTGGAGGAGCTTCACTGAGAAAGCAGGGGTCTGAATCGCAATCTGCTTTTTTTTCCCCCCCTCATTTTCTCCCAGTTACTCTGCCTAGTAGGTATGCTCCAGTGAGACTGGTAATACAGCACTACGACGCTGCAAAGCAGTCACCCAGTGCCTGCAAAGAAGTGTCCCGCATCTGAGGATGCGTTCCACATACCGCTAATAGCCTAAGAAAGATTTCCATGGGCACCGTGCCCTGACACGGAGTGCTGTCGTTTCCATGTTAATACGCTGCTGTTCACCAGCCAGCAACCTTTGTCCTTGTCAAATGCTCCCGTGGCTTCGTCACGGCAGAGCGGCTCGGGGGCCGAGCTGAGCAGACTTGCCACCTAATGCCTGTGGTGATACATTCCCCATATTTTTTTTCCCTTTAAACTTAGGGAAAAATTCTAAATTCAGTTTACTCTGAGTGTGTTTAATGCTTTTCATAACATGGCTGCATCCTGACCCCTTTACAGACCTTTCTACCACCCGCTTCCCATGAGGTCCATGCTCTGCTGCTCCTGGGGCACTGCTGCCCCATGTGCTCAGGGTCTGGAGCCAGCAATGGGCTCATGGGGCTGTGGGCAGACACTGTAGGATGGCCCATCTGCACACCGGGGCTGGAATTTGTCTCCTCTTACTTTCAGCAGCTCCAGCACAACTGTCTCCAGCCGAGCTAGCTGCCTAGACTCCCCTTCTACTTGGGGAAGAGAAACAAGCAGTTCTACAGCACAATTTGTCTGACTTGTTTTAGACGTCTACTTTAGAAAGAGATGAATTGGGCTCTAGAAGTGACGGTTTCTCTGCCTCGATCATAAAGGGAAGCTTGCCAACCTGCAGGGGTGCAGACCTGGGAGCTCCAGATGTCTGTACACAGACAGATAAATCCCAGAGTGCTTGCTTTGTACTGTTGTAGCCCAAGGACCCTCCACTCTGGGGTGTCGAGCAACACCCATGGTTGTGTCCTCTCCTGAAACAAGATCTCTTCTGCTCTAAGGAGTGTGAGGTCCCAGCTCAGAGGCTTCTAGTGCCTCATTTCTCTTGATCACGGTGGTTTGCTATGACAGATATTCCGATCTGTCCCTGTATAAATCTCTTCTGAAAAGCTGTCAAGCCATGTAAGAAAGAAAGATGGAGCTCCTTCTTGCAAAGTGCTGACAGGGTGCCGCTGCGTACCAGCACAACAACAAGGCACTGTGCACGAGACAGCCACTTCTCTTCCCTCACGAGGATCTTGTCCCCTTGTTCAGCTCCTTCTGTCTGCAGATGAAGCATGAGAAAGCACGAGAAAGAGCATTTTTTTTTAATTTTATTTTCAGTCCAGCAATAGAATGCAATATTTTTCCCCCGATGGTCTTCTTATCATATTTAAAACAGTGTGTGATTCAATTCTGCTCTTGCCAAGTGTGTGTTTATTTGTTTTCCCCTATCCCTGACTTCAAAGATATTGTTGTCCATAGACATATTTCCAGGGGAGATTTTATTCAGTGGCAGCAGACATCTTTTCGTGGAAAGTCTGACACAGGACTTGTGTGTTCTTCTGTGTTAGGAAACGCTTTAGCCCAGTTCTCCATGACCTGCTCTTTATAAGTGTCTCCAGCGAGCTCCACTCCTGGAGTTGTGCCTCTTCCCAGAAGCTTCATTACCCACTGGTCCCAATCTCCTTGATGGTGACCCAGCATCATGCACACTGACTCCTTTACCAGAGCTGCATGACATCTGACAACATGTTACTAAGAAAGAAGCAGGAAAAGCCCAAGAAGAGAGGAAAATATTTTCAACCCTTCATTGGTAGAGGTGCCTTTTCCACGCACACCTCTCTCCACACCCTTCCATGGTGCTCAGATGTCACTGAGGCCATGAAAGCACAAGGGAAACAGTGAAACTGTTGGCTCACAGTATTTGAATGCTGTGGACCTGAAGGTACACGAGGCACCTTCCTCCCACAGGCACCTGTGTGCACTCTCTGAGAGGGCTCAAACGTGTCTTTTCTTGCAGGTGCCTGTCTTCAAACTGGAGGAACCAGCCAACATCAGGTATCTTGGTCATCAGTCGTCCAGCTCAGCTCCTCGCTGTTGCCCATCGGCGGTGTGTGGTAAGCAATGATGTGCACGCAATCAGAAACCTCCTCTACACGCAGGGGCAGCCGTTTTTTCCTGCTTCCATGCTCTCTGCAGGCATGCTGGCTTCAAAAACAAGTATGAGCTATGAATGCCAGGCACGTCCTGCTATACCTGCTGCATCAACTGGACATTTTTATAGGGACTGTGTATACATCAAACACACACACATAGCATGGAGACACACAGGAATGATGGGGAGGTCGTGTGTACTTGCACACACATCCACATACAAATGAGGTGGGACAAACTGCATGAGCAACCAGACATTAATTTACTGGGGAGTAGTGCTGTAAAGATCTCCAGGAACCGCATGCACGCGATCTCCTCTCCTTGTACAGACATGCATGCACAAACTCTTTCCCCTGGATTCTTGTGCTGTGCAGTATTCAGGGGTGAAAGTACCTGGTCTGTCTCCCAGATCTATCACATTCCAGGACTTTATCCAGACCCCTTCAATGAGGTTTCAAATGTTTCCGTGCATGTTTTAATCAGTTCAGGCATGTCAGACAAGTAAGTGCTGTGGACGTACCTGCAAATTACACCATCTGGCTGCCTCAGTGAGCCAGACGAGAGGCAGACTGCAGGGAAAGGGAGAATCCAGACTTTAAAGGAAGGAGGGAAATATAAAACTAATCATTTGCAGAGGAGGAACACTTAAAAATCACTCCAAATAACCTTGCAGTAAAGGTTTACCCATTTCATTTTATTAACCAAATCTGATAAGTGTGAAAGAATTTTCTTTAGAGTGAACTCAGTTCACTGGAAGATCGTTTCCAGCTTAACCTTCATGCTTTGAGTAATGCCATGAAATGTCCTGTGCGGCAGAATCTGCAGCTTCCCAGGTCTGGGCCTCTGGGGTTAAGAAATGGTACATAATGGGATGACAGTGGGTTCAGCACAACTGATATAAATAGATATCTCCACGGGTAGATAACGGATGACAAGGCATTCTTCCCCCAGACCTGTTATAGAAAGAATATAGGTAAATTTTCATGCATGAGTCTGCATGAAACAATGTCATTTCCAGCTAAAGAATGGGCTGGTCAGGCTTTTTGTCTTTGTGTACAGCATTTCAAATTCTCATTAAAAACAAAACCCCTCACACCACCTTTGCAAGGTGGCTTTAAATCCAAACTGGAGGATTATTATGGGGGAAAGGGCTATTTTCCAGGGAGATAAATTGTTTTCAAAGTAGACCTTTTCTTTCAGAAAGTTTAAAGAGAAGGAAATTTTAAAAAAAAAGGTTTCTACTAGAAAAATAGAGAAAACCAGTTAAGCAGGCTCAGACTGGGTTGACTGGCCAACCCTCTGACTGGGAGCAAGTGCTCAGAGGTTGAGGAGCAGGAACAGCCAGCAACACAACGGCTTGTGTCACTGTGATGCCGACTGTACCTAATCTGGAGGTAAATCAAAGATGCTCATCTGTTGCAATGTTGCTGTGGTAATTTCCCTCAGCAGAGAGCTCCTAGTGGGAAAAACAAGGAGGGGGAATAAAAGTGTTTATCTGTTGAAAGGGAAGCATGTTTTTGTTGACTCAACCTTCATTAAATGGCTCTCATTATTGCCGCAGTGTGAGCTGTTGGCACAAAACTCTGCTCTGTCACTAAACCCTGGTGCCATCTGGAGAAAAGAAGAGCAGGGAAGCAGGGCAGAAGAAGAGCCCGAGCGTTTGTCCCTCTTCCTGCACCCCATCCCCGAGCTTGTCCCGATCTGAAAGAGAGATGCTGTGCTGGGAGGTGCCGGGAGCCCCGTGGCTGAGCTATAAATCTCACTCAGTCAGAGAGGAAGATTTATATTCACAGCTTGGAAACAACGCCTGTAGCATACGTACACACCCTCCCTTACACGCACACACATTCCCACCCGGCATCAACCGGCAGCTTTGCCAGAACTGAGACTGAGGAGAAGGTGCAGTCCCAGGAACGGCTAAATTGCTTTCATGACTTTCCAGCAGCGTTTTGAAGACAAATTGGGGGCTTGTGTTTTAAATGTATCCCCAATTTGCATTTTGATTGGCTAACAGGCCATGCAAATTCCACAGTAAAGTACTGATTTGTCAAAGGCATCTGACAGTTTTCAACAATTGCTGAAATGGCTTTAAAACAGAACCTGTGAGAGATGGGGAGAGAAAAAAAATAATCAAAAAACCTCTGCCTGATGAGTGAGTTCTTTCATCTGCTAAAAGCTCTCCAAGCCCGCAAGCCTCAGGCTGACTTTAAATAGAGTCAATGGAGAAATATCTTCTAGACAGGGGAATGATGAAGCCCTCCAATAGTCTCTCTCCTTTTCATTCTCTCATCTCACATATTTACCTTCTTTCCCTTCCTCCCTCCAGAAAAAGTCCTATCCAGACTGGTGCTGGGTACCCTCGCTTCTCATGGAAATCAGAGAGGTCTCTGCCACTCAGCATCTTATGGGGTTGAATTTTTGGATGGTCCTGAAGCCACAGGGTCATGGGATCTTGCCCAGTTATGAATGGTGTTGAGGTAATTTTATCAGAAGGTAAATAGATTCTTCAGTTTACCATATCTTAAATGAATCGCAAGGGATTTTGCCCATCAGACACAACCTGTTTCTGGATACAACCAAGAGACAAAAACACTTCCTAAGGACATGTCATAGGGAGGCATTAAACTGCCCTGGAATACCAGATAGCGGTGTGAGATGAAGCCAGAGCAAAACAGGCTTTGAGAGGCAGTGACAAAGGGCCTGTAGGGACCTTTTCCCAGTTTGACACAACAGTTTGGGGACATATAAGAGAACAGAAAGAGCCTATGATTTTCTAGTGCCATAGAGCTGTGCTGGGTTACTTGTGAACTGTTTTGAAAGTTCAAAAAATGTTCATAACCTGAAGCAAGTCGCAAAACTAAAACTTCAAGTCCTCTGCAAAGTCAAAAGGGGTAAAATAAATATATAAACCAAATCTCTTTTGGTCAAGTGAAACTTTCTCTTTCAGTAGGGTATAAGCCTTTTTCTTTCATTTTGTCATGTATTGACAAAGCAAATAAAAGGCCTTCGATCCTGCAATTTGCTAAGCTATAGAATGAGAAAGACATTGCAAACTGTCATTTTCTGTGTTGAACAGGAGATAACCTTTGGACAGTTTCCAACACATCCCCCCTCCCAAATCTTTGAGTGAAGAAGATATTAAAACCAGCCCCATCTCCCTGTAAAAAAGTTTTCAATGAATTTTCAGTGTGTGTTGAGAGAACCCTGAGAGAGTTGCACCCTGAGAAGCATTTAGAAGAATGATGGATACTGAAAACTGGAGTTTCAAGCTACCAAGACTTCAAACTGTTTCTGACTCCAGAGATTTCAAGATCTCAACCACTCCTTTTCTGTGCGAAAGAAGTCACCTCATCTTTGGGTGCCTTTTTGTGGATCAGCCTGCTGACCTCTGCAGAGCCCTTAGGCCATCTCCATGTGCAGTGACATAATAATGATGGATAAGCATCATTTACCATTTTGGGGGAGAGGCAGAGCAAAAAAAATCAGTGTTTCCCAGACCTGCCCCAAACTGTGGAACCTGGCTCTGCACCGACCTGCCTCTTTCCCAGAGCAGTGTGCAGCTTCTCAACCCAACAGCACATTCCTCTCCCTGCCCTACAGCTTAGCTCTGATACCCCAACAACTCCCATACTTTTAACCTCACACGCATTGCGCAACGTGCCTAGGAGCCTGTTCCTCCTTCTGCTTCATCTCAGTGATGCAGCATCAGCCTTAGGCAAACTCAACTGTGAAGAAATGACTACGCCTGGAGGCTGCAAGCCTTTTGAGATACGCATAAAGACTCCACCAGCTCCAACAGGCATTTTTACCTACTTGCTCCACTGTTTTTACCTACTTGCTCCACTTCTCTTGCAATTTGTGGTGGGTTGGGCTTGTCTGGATGCCAGGTGCCCAACAAGCCTCTCTATCACGCCCTTTCTCATCAGGATAGGAAGGGAGAAAATAAGATGGAAAAAACTCCTGGGTCAAGATAAAGGCAGTTTAATAAAGCAAAGGCCACACAAGGAAGCAAAGGAAAACAAAAGATTTATTCTCTACTTGCCCTCTTCTGTTCAACATGCAGTCCCCAGTCTTAACTCAGTGACTCCTTTCTCTAGTGTTCTTGACTTATTTAACCCAAACACATAAGTGACTTGGTCATCTACTTAATCCTTGGTGAAGACCATTGGAGTTGTATCCTTGAGAAAGGAAAATACATGCAAGGTATTTTTCTCAGTACTTTCCTTCTGTCCCCAGGAGTTCCTCTAGGAGAATTTCCCTTTGGCCTTGGGTAATCCAGCTCAGTGAGTAGGGAGAGCTGCCTCAGGACAAAGTTCAAGCCTTTTTGTCCTACACAGGTTCTTTGTGACAGTTCCCATTCAGCCTTTACCAGCAGGTATTTAGTTACTGATTTCCCACTTCCATCAGGTGGATGGTGCACATGGATGATTTGTCATGGGGCTCATAGAAATTTTCCACTCGGGAACAATTTTTTTTAAGGCACAAGCTGAACATCTTGGTGGGTTAAACGCAAAGAGGAGGAGGAGGTGGTTGGACAATATGACTCCCATGCACAACTCAGTGATTAGAACAGGATTGCTCTTTTCATGTTCTTTGCCATTCTCCCCTTGTGCCTTGTAATGGTCATTGGTAGCAATTTGTGTCATGCCATCCTGGGCTCTGAGATTCCACAAATCCATTCATTACGGCCCCCAGGAACAAATCCCATCAAATCACCAGTTTATAAACTGCATTTCAGATATGTTACATGAGCACTGATTGCAAATCTGAAGACATTTCCATTTTGCCTGAGGCCAAGATTTTTAATTTAAAAAAAAAAAAAGAAAAGAAAAAGAAAAAAAAAAAAAGTCCCATCAGGGTCTGTGCAAAGGCTTTTTAGATATTCCAACCAGCACAGTTTATTTAAAAATTCAATAAGGCAATTTTCATGGCAGCAAGGAAAAAGCAGTGCTGGTGTCTGCGTACCCAGTGAGGAGGAAGAAGCAGCCAGGCTCTCATCTCCCAGACCTGCTCAAGCCAGACTATGCTGCTACCTCATTTTAGCTCCTAACAGCCCATGGCCTAAAACCTGAGGTACTCTTTCTGCCTGACAATTAAACTTTCTCCAGCGGTGGCACAAGGATAGGAGAGCAGAGAGGAAAAATGATGTTTTTTGAATAATCTGCTGCCCAGGAGTCACATTAGCTAACACAGAGCAAATATAAATGGTCAAACCTATTTCTGGACTTCATGAGGCTGGTGACAATGGTTAGAGGAAGAGAGTGGTTAGCTTTGCACAGACATAACCATGGGAAGTAGACAGAAGGTAAGCAGGATGCGTACCAAAAGTGGTTATTCACTGCATGCTATGAACCATAAGGGGCTCTTTGGGAAGCAGAAACAAAACCAAAGTGCTGTATTTACGCTACAGGTGAAGAAACATGCTTGGCTGCTCTAGACTACAGAGCAAAGGTATTTTCTTCTACTTTATGGCCATTGCTATCTTGCTTTCTGTTCCTCAGCCAGGCATAGACAATAGCTATGACCCCTTGCCTTGGTGAGGTCTCAGGACACACCCAAGCCCAGTCTTTGGAGGTTTGGGAGGTTCCTGTCCCACTGAGGAAAGAGGGAACCAGAAAGCAGTGGTGCTTCCAGGGAAGACAACACAAAGGGACCTCTGTCACCCATGTCACCCTCGAGTCCTCAGCACAAATACCCACCCCACCAGAGATGCAGACACCTGGGTGACCTCCCCCATGGTGAGTATTCAGGTCTCAGCCTAGTGGCAGAGGAGCTGAAGGATTTTCTGAGCCTGCTGCTAACGAGATCATTAAGACAAACACAGCGATTAGGTGAACATTTCCAGTCAGAAGGATGAGGTGGGGTTTTAATTAAGGCAATTAAACTCAGCTGGAAGGGCTCTTTGCAAAGGCATTTCAAGTCTCTAGGAAGGCGCTGTGCTGACAAGCTGGGTTTAAAGGTGGTACTACTGATAGAACATGTGAGACCTGCTGGACTGGAGCTACCAACGCTGCTACTGCCTTGCTTGAGAAGCCTGATGCTATGTAGGAGCGGTAGGTGATGCTTTGCTGCTGGCAGTGTCAAGGATGAGTTTGTGCTGAAGCGTGTCCATTACAGAGAGGATGCTGCTATCTCAGCTCAGGGGAGTTTTCAGAGTGTCAGCATTTCCTTCCCTCCCAAAGAGGACAAAGACTTTTAGCTTCAGAAATGTTCCCAGGTCAGTAATTTGTGGGGAGTGGCCAGTATCTGTGTCAGGTCAGCTGGCATTTTGTGTTTGTAATTGAGTGGTTTGGATTTGTTGGGTTTTTTTGTTTGGTTTTTTTTTCTTAAACCCTTTTAGTGCAGTGATCTACAATTTCTATGTGAAAAGCCACTGCAGCTTGAAATTGGGAACTTGGCACTTTGACAGTGTCACACTCATGACAATTCAAAACTTTTATGATTTATAGGAGATAGGTCAGAATGGACCCTGGCCTGCAAGAAGCTGGGATTTTGACAAGTAGATGCTTCCCTGTACAAGTCCCCATGCAAAACTTCTAATTAGCTGTGGTTGTGTCCACTTTGCTCCTTTTTTTTTTTATCCTTCATTTGACTAAAAGCCATTTCCAAACCTATCACCCCTTGTTAGAGACCTGTCCTTTACTTCCTTTGTAACAGCTTTGCTGAGTATTGGGGGTCCACAGTAAGGACACCTCATTGTTTCCTTATCTCCTGCAAGGAAGACAGAGCAGATCAATGTGACTTACACTTCACCCTTTCCTATTCAGTGCTGCCTCTCATTTTGCTCTGCTTTTAATATCATCTTTATTGCAAGTCTGTTCTAATGCTGCCTGTTTATTTATGGCTATTACTGAGACGATGCTTTAATTGTCGGATCAGCGCCTCCAGTCCATCAGCAAAGGAGCAGGCAGCTCTTTATAAACATCATTTTTTATTTAGCTATGCCACATGCACAAACACCACACATAATTAGGAACAACAATGGTGTTACTCCTGACGAACCCTTGTGCAGTGCTTTGTAATCTTACCCTGGCTTGAAAAGGACAGCCTTTGAGCCTGTTTACTGTTCTTTCTGCACTAAGCATTTTGCCTTGTAGATCTGGAAAAAGGAAATTTAATTAGAGTAGTATTCAGGATGGTTTTTATATATATTTTCTACCAATTAGCATTTCATTAAGGCTGCTAAATTGCATTTGCCAGAGACAGACACAACCCATTGCAGAGTATTATTTTAAGATCTCATTTCTTTTTTCTCATCTTGCAAGCTGAAAATGAAATCAGGTAGTGATTGATTAATTATTAATTCATTACTGGTGATTGGGTTAGGTTGGAGCTGGTCAGGAGTGTGAGAGAGAGAGAGAGCTAGAGGGGGGGAAGTGCTAAGACACAATCTTGGGTTATTTCTTTGGACAACTTTGCAGGAGCTCCCTGAGGTGGACAGACTCATCCTAAAGCTAAGCAGAGATGCTGGGCTGCCTTGGATGCCTGGCACTGCCTGCTTCTGAGTATTTCCTCACCCTGACCTCCCTGCAGGATAGTGGTGGAAGTGGTAATGTCTCATCAGTATCTCTTCTAAAATCTTTTGGGCAAGAACCATTGTACTCCTTGGTTAATCACCTTTTTCCTCATGGTGCAACCAATTAGTGGGATGGATGGTTGCTCTGCTGCTCCTTTTGGAGTGCTGATAAAACAGGACCCATGCCCATGTGTGGCATGTTTCTGCTGGCTGACGCTAGCTGTCCAAACTGCACCTCTGCCTTGCTCTGGAAGAGGGTTAAGCTCTGCCTCCTCTTTCCTTTCTGCTTGCTCTGAAGGCTCTTCTCCATCTGTTTGCAGCATGGCTTTGTCTCTCTTCATTGCTCTCAAGGTCACCATTGATCAGATTGAGTACTTTACAGCTGCAGACTTGGATGGGCAGAAAGAGAAATTGATTGCAGTCAATTCAGCAGCAGATTGAACTGTATTGACTTGTCCCCTATTCGTGCAGACGTGGAGTTTGCTACCTTTTAATTACCACAGCTATCCCTTCTCAGCATCAATGGAGTGGTTGGGTGTGTGCATGGGAGTGTGGGGGGGATCATATGGCCTTGAGGAAAGTCGCTGGAGGTATGTAGGGATTTATTTTATTTTTTTTTCTCTGACCAGTCAGAAACACACAAGGAAGGAGGACCTTGGTGGTAGTTGGCCTGTGAAGGAGTCCCAGGGATAGAAAGTTGTCTTTACTCTGTTTACAAACACTCTTCCTGGAGAAGTCTCTGTCGCTGGGAGTGATGTGCTTTCCCCAGTGGAAGCCAGCCAGTTTCAAGAGAGTGGCACTCTGAAGAAAAGGCAGCCATGGGTGTAATAAGGGTGTTGCTTCTTTGAACTGGACAATGAAGAGTCTGTTCTCCAAGGTAACAACGGCTTATTGTTGACTTTAAAAGCCTTGTATTAACAAAGGGATTTGGAGCGATGGTGTGTCTCCTCTGGTCTGATAAGTAAGGTTTGTGGTTGGTTTGTTTTGAACTGGACACACATGGCAAGAGAGGCAGAAGTTCACCTGGCAGAAGCCACACTGTGAAAAACGTTGCTCCTTCCCTCTCACTGCCTTTGAGGACACGGAGGAGGGATGTGCTGCTGCTGCTCTAGCAGCTGGCTAAGCCAGTCTCCTGTTTATCAAAGTCCTTTGGCCACATCCTGAATTCCCTTCTTGAGAAGGAAGAGCTGGGTTCTTTCTTTTGGTTTTTTTTTTTTTTTTTTTTTTTTTTTTTTTT